>OX402532.1:16865456-17063271 GCA_948098885.1 Drepanosiphum platanoidis | reverse complement strand
CATGTAAAATTAATCTTACTTATAGTTTTTGTATATGTTTTAATAAAACGGTATTTAAATATAAAACGCACTATCAATTTTTATTTCTGTATCGATTTTTTACCCAGACGTCCTGGTTTTCTGTAAATTTTACGTATTACTCGTTAATTGTCAGCAGATCACCAAATAAGTGATTAATAATGTGTAAATTATACTCAAGACCGGCCCTGGGTAAGTGATTATAGTGATCACTTATACCCGATTACTTGGTGCAAAGCAAATACTAGAGACTAGGGCCGACGATGTACGCCGCGATGTACATTTATAAAGTAATCTATACTATATATAAAATTGTAAGGGTTTTTCTTCGACCGCGCTAACCGAGAAAACTACTGGACCGATTTGGCTGAAATTTTTTTTGGCTGAAACCCGACACTCTGCTGAAGGTTATAGTACCACTTTTGTCAGTAAAAAAGTTCATAAAAGTTCATAAAAAATTAAAAACAATTGTACCTATATTGTGCGGCACGGCGGGATAGAGTTATTATTGCGAGCATAATTTGTGCTTAGTTTTTTTACCTACTTTTTGATTATTCTTATGAAGGTTTATTGGGCATGCTAATAGAGTTAAATTTTGGGTAAGTGGCCAATTCATCATCAGGGCCGACGATGTACGCCGCGATGTACATTTATAAAGTAATTAAAGATATAAAGTCAAATAAAATATTACGAAAAAAATTAAAACATGTTCGACCATGTTTCGTGGTAAATCGTGAATTATGTTTATCAATAATTCACGAGAAAATATGATTAATTATTTTTTAGTGGTGACTCTTCGTCGTCGCTGGTTACGGTCGACGTTTTTACCGACTTCTAGTTTAATCTGATCGTGATTTTACATCGATAACAATATTAATTAAGTCCGTTGTTTCGTTCCGCCATACCTCATTTGATACATTACGTATATTTTTTACACGCGATAGAAGACGAGCGGCGGTCCGACGGGAATTCACCAGGTATTCGGTACGTCCCTGGGCCGACCCGAGGGTGTTTGCGAGGTCAGTTGACCCGCAGTCTGCATATAAGTATTTCGTATTCGGAATGATATTAATTCGTAATAAATTTCGGTCGGTTTTAATATTTCCTACGAATCAATGTCTATAGTTTTATGAGCTGTAGGTCCACTGATAAATTTTCGTCCCAGTCAACCCTGGGCCCGAAACCTTTTGTCCGTCCTCCTTTTAGTGGCACGCCGAAAGAGCCAAAACTGTCCGCCGCGGAGAATCGTGCGGGCGCGCCACGACGGCAGTTCGTTTGGTCGATTTTGGCCAAGGCTTCTATTAATTTAAAAACATTGTTTGTACACCGTTGTGTACATTTTAGTTCGATAACGAACGAGTACGTATGACGCGATTTGACAAAATGTTGTTTTTAAAATTATTTTACACTACCGGGTTCTCTCGGACTTGTTTTCGCGTATCCCGCCCGTGCGTATTTTACGCGATTAGTCGCGTATCGTCGAACTTTTACGTTTTACACGATTACATTATTCAGTGTTTTTAGGTAGTTAATGTCAATTGTTTTTCTATTTTGTCGCGCGCGTTGGACGTGTGTTCACGCCGATTCCGAGCCGGATTCGTGCGGAAGTACGTGTTTTCGGAAAATCGCGTGTTTTTTCCCCCATCCTATTCAAATCGAGGAAGGAAAAAAAAAACGTACAGTAAAACTATATATTATTAGTATTGCCGGTGTTCGCTCATTGTTATGTACAGCCACGAGAAGCTCTCCGAGAGAACCGTCGTCGGTCTGCGTGCGCGCGCACACACACATACACACACACACTCACACTCGTATTTTCTGACGCGCGAAAACATTTTAATCTCTAGTTTAGAAAAAAAATGTCGACGCGTAATCCGAAACGGGGGTCACCGCCAATGTGACGTATTGTGACTTTTACGTCGACCGTTTCAAAACCATATTATATAATATACGCGTTGTTTACGATAGACTAGGTGCAATCGCGCGAAAGAAATTAATACCTACTCGGTTATATAGATTAACAATCGTATAAATAATTATATTTTAATTTCTGTATTCTTTGTTATGATAATATTAGCGATGGAAAAAACGAAAAAACGAAAAAAAATAAATATGAAATCGATTGAATATATGTGTGTTCAACTCATCTCAAACACTAGGTATGATGTCGAGTAATTTACCTCTGCGTTTTTACGCGAAGGGATATTTATTTATTTCGCGTGGCTTTTTATACACAAACCGTTTAAGTCAAATAGGATTATAATTGATTAATTAATAAAGGGGCCATTGAATTCGCGGATCCGCAGATTCACGTGGTCGTTCGCGGTTCTTAGTGATTTCAGATTTTGAACGAGGTCTATCGATCAACGAGTTTGAGTTTCTTTTTCTCGTACGCTATTATACGACTTTACACCAGGAGGGGCGCTTTTAACGTAAAACGAGAGCGGTAGTGTTCCGTCAATTTAAAATTCTAAACCCACTCAACTTGCCCGATCATTGGTTTAAATCATATTGTGTGGAATGTTTTCCAAACGGTTTTCCAGATAGTCAACTAAAAAATAAGTTTAAAAATTAAAAGTATTCGCGTAATACGGCGTCACTGTAATGCACGTATATGATCTAATCATAATAACTTATTTCGAATCGTTGATACTAATTATTGTTTGGGTTTTGCGTTTTTTCGTTCCATGACTGAGATTCGATTATGTTATTGATAAATCTATAAGTTTTAAACAATTTTATTTCAAATTCACGAGTAGTTTGCGCGCACGAGCCGACTCAAGTACGAAACATTAAATTATAAACTACGCAGTTCAATGTTTAGATCATTAACGAATACAGTATACACAGAGTTGTATATATATGAAAAAAAAAAAATGCGGTAGAGATTGTCTGTCTTATTATTTACGATCAATGATCTCAAAAATCACTGGACCAATTCCGACGGAACTTTTATTGTCGGTTTCCGTATAATACTATATATATATATATATATATATGTACCTGTCATCGCGATTTTTCCTATCTGGGGCGCCCGCACCCGTGTCACCTATAACAACACCTGTCGGATGAATACGAGTATATATACATAAAGAGATCCCCGAGGGACTTTGTTTCGCGAATTTCACACATCTAAAAGTGATATCCGGAGAGAGAAATATGAAACGTCTTATCTTTGAAAATAGGTATATTGTTTAATGTGGCGCGATGGATAATTATTATTGAATTTCGTTTCCAGAAACTACTGTATTGCGTCAAGACCCGTTACTGTCGCGTTGACGATTTTACCCGCGACGCGCGCATAAATATGTCCCACGTAGATAGATAGACAAGTAGAGTACTCTCCAAGCGACGAGAAAAAAGAAACGACAAATTAAATAACACTCTCGCGCCACATAATAAGATCTCTCAAACTACGTAATTGACCGATTGCGTCGCGTTATTTTTTTCACATTCGCACGCACGTAAATCGCACGTTATGTCGTATCACACATCCTCCTCGTCATAATACGTTATCGCCACGACCACCGCGTGTGTGTTATAATAAAACCGCGGCCGGCGCGGCTGAAAAACGTGTTTCGATTCGGATTAATGGTCGTCGATACTCGGGGGGGGGGGGTCATTAATATTAATATCCGACGGCGGACGCGCAAACCGAGCGGGTTTTACTTAATCCGCGTTTTCGTTTACCCGCGCACGTCTCTGGTGCGCGATAAAACGCGTAAGTTATATAATAATTTGCGCGCGGCCACGATAAATACGACTATAATACGCGCGAGAGTACGCCACCGAAACCACTCGATGGTCTAACTTAATTTTAGAACGTCGTCGTCGGGCGTGTGAAGTGTGAACAAATCAAAATTATCATTCGAATTGCATCGGCGCGCAGCGTATAATAATTATCGTTATTATTATGTGCAGTGGAGTGGATTATTATTTCAGCCGCGCGTACTGCGACGTGTACAGGATGTCTCGCGGAACATATTCCGTTGTCGCGGGAGTGTGCACATTTGGTCGACCCACTCGAAAAAAACGGTCAACTTTCGCGGCACACCCTGTGCACGATGTTTTACGACCTTGTACGCGCAGATAGCTGCTCGTACAACAGTTGAGAGTGAAATAGTTTAAAACGGCCCCGTATAATAATATAAACACTATGGCGTGGCGGTTTTGCTCGGAATCGATTGTCCGCGACGCGACCGTTTATCCTTACTTTTGTTCTTTGTAATAATGTCAAATATATTTATAGATATTATAATATAATTATTACGCATTAGCGGAACTAAACGTTCTCTAAAGACTTGGCAACTATGTCGGGGGAATGCGATTATACAGATTTACAGCGTCTCTTATTAAAAAAAAAAAACAGATTCTCAGAACTTATTAACGATCTCGCGGAATCATTTTTATAAATTCTCCGATCTAACATCATCAACGTTAATATTTTTCATCATATTTCGCTCGATTTATTATAAAGGAGCGTCGAATTATTTAGACTACGTCTCATCGACCTATATAAGTAATAATTGAACGTCGTCTATCATCATTATTGTTATAGGTGTGTAACTTGGACATTACACTCGCACGAGTATTTATTTATTTTTATTTGTACGCGTCGAGCGATAAGTAACTGATGTCTGTTGTGTATTCACGTTTATTACGATGTATCTAACTGTATTTTATATACGTATATTATTCAACGTGATTTCATAATCACGTTGTATTCGTGTATTGATATTATATTAAGTAGGTGTATTTCAAACGGACGATTTTAAGTGATAAGTCAAGATCAAGGCTTTGACTTTGATGCACTAAAAACCTATAAAAACGTACTGAAAAACATGCATTTCTGGCCAAAACAAACCCACGACACACCCCCTACGACCTATATTATTTTCTGATATGAACGAAAACATGATATAGTTCTTGCCCTGAATATACTTATTTTATCCCGGTGAGGTACTTTCGAATTCGGTAGATTAGGTTCAGGCTAATACAACATTTGCATGGACAATATAAGCTGAAATTCGATTCGAATCTAATTTTCCTCAAACAAATGAAGTCGCGAACAGAACGTACGAACAAAGTCATCAAACTATACTCGATTCTCAAAAACACTTGTAATTTATTGCAATTTGAGTTTAATACTCAAACTAAGGTCAGTCTTTTAACACTCGTTATTTATATTAAAAATCGTTATTAAATTGTAAATGTATTTGTTTTATAACAATTTCCAAGGGCGTGCTCGGGATAAAGCGATGTGAAATTTAGGAAATAATAATTTTGAAAACGTAGTCAGTCGTCGAAACGTGTGCTGGTGGGCTCCAAGTCTAAACAAACAAACAAAGGAGTCCGGTGATTATTGTCACATCCACCTGCCGAAACAACGGTAAGTCTCTCTAGTCATACTTTTTATTGTTTCGGTTTTGTTCGAATCGTTGTCCGAAATATGTCGTCGATTTGTTCACCATTGTATTCGCGCGTCACGTCGTAGTTTTTTTCTTTCTGTCATCGAGCTAATTCGATTAAATTATTTTCCGATTCAAAAATCGAACACGTCTCGAAAAGTCTCTTTCGATATGGAAAAACGAACGCGTCTGCAGAGTAAACTATTTGGTTCTATAAAAAAAAACTTTCGACGATAGTATGATAAAATAATATCAAAAAGTCGACGGTATAATATAATACGTATTGTGCGTCGTACCCAAAGCGTGTGAATTGATTTCCAACGAAACCCAGCCCCTCCCCACCCCCAGTTACGCCAATTAACGCGTTTCTAAAAAAAAACCTCAAAATCAGTAGAACTCTGACGACACTGTATAGTGACGATAATAAGACGGCGTCGTCGTCGTCGTCGTCGTCTCCGCGTTCGTATATTCGTTCACTTTGGCCCCGCGCGCACACACAGAGAATTTATTCACGTGTCGTACTTGGGGGGGGCGTGCTACCTCTACGGAATGTCGACCGCGATGGCCGCGAACCGTGTCGCACACGTTGCACGTACAACAATAATGACGATAACATTGCGATACTTCGGCTAGGGCGTAATTCTTGTACGATTCCCGTCGTATACCGCAAACTCGCGAAACACGTGCGACGAACGACGTATTATTATTATTGTTATTATCGTCGTCGTCGTCGTACAGCCGCCTGTTATCGTTGCGGTTTGACGACGGTCGCGATGTTATGTGCGCGTCAAAGTGCAAATAGCCTATCGAACCACGAAATAAACCGGGTAGACGAGTCGTACGAGCGGAACCCGACGGCGGCGGCGGCGACGGAGTCGAATCTCGAGACGTGAAAAAGAAGCAACTCTATATAACTCGAACGCATAAACGTTACACGTATGCGGCGACGTAGTCCTCGAACAATGTATGTAAAAGCTAAAATTATGAGTTCCCCTCCAGTAACCTAAACGTATTATTATTAATCGAGAGCGATTCGCGAGCATACTCGATACTTGAAAATAAAATATGAGATTAAGTATTTATTTTTTTTAATATTTTCATGCGATTTAAATAATATTCAGGATGTGATTTCGCGACACTGTCGTTATTATTAATTCATCGCGTCGAATATAACAATCGAATACGTGGCTGAAATCAATCCCTCGTCGACACGCTTTTTAAATTTAAATAATTTTTTTTTTTTTTTTGTTTGAGCGGATACTCTGGGTGTGTACGCTCATTTTCCATCGCGGTCTTAAGTTTTTAATAATACGTCTTTGGTATATTATACGCGCTTTTTAAAATTTGCAAAGTGTGGGTATGCGGCGTAAAAATCAAATTATTTTTGTCATTGTTCGTCCCGAAAGGGTAAACGCGTTCAAAGTTTCATTCGGGACGTTATCTATATATCTGAAACGAAACGTGCAGTTCGTACTTACCTAATAACATCGATACCGAATAAAAAATATACATCATAATATCAATTTTTACTATACTAAAATTAATTACTATTAATGACGTTTTGAGAAATTATTATTCTCTCGCTCCCTCCATCTAAATCTTTACCTATGAACGCGCGTGAGTGTACTTATAGAAATGTATTACATTATCAATCATATTCTAGAATGACATATAATTAAACTCGAATACGTATGTTATTACTTTATTAGAGTCATACAGCAGTTAATCGATAAAATAGAAAATAAATAAACAAAGTAATTATATTAATATATTTAATGGTTATACTACTCATAAATAATAACAACATATTATTAAATATATTAAGTTATTTTAATACAAACTATTAAATATATTTAAACAATAATAAAATAAAGGTCTTGCCTTGAGTATTATAATTAAGAGGGCAAAAAAGTCACGACCGGTTTCGATTAAAAATCATCATCGGGTGTTAATTATAATACTCAAGGTAAGACCTTTATTTTATTTTATTATTGTTTAAATATATTTAATAGTTTGTATTAAAATAATTTTATATATTTAATAATATTTTGATATATATATATACAGACATCTAGTTATAAATATTACTTATCCATTCGCGTGTTGATCAGTAGTCTTAATCATCAATTATTGTGTTATAGATTATGTGATTCTCGTTGGGAGATATTTTTGTGCGGGGAATTAATTTGTTTTCGAACGAATATTTTTATAAAAAAAAAAACTTATGATTACCTTTTGTTTTTCGTTGTATTAAAGGACAGCGTCATGGGAATCTCGGAATTTCATTAATAATACATTTCGTGGCCAAAAGCTTTGTTTTGTAACACTACAAACCCATGGGATTTTGCAAAAACGGGTACCTAAAATGATAATCTATTCATCTATTTAGTCGAGTTTCCGTTTTAAGTACGCCGTAAAGGTTGCTGCGAAGGCGTACCTAAATCAAGATACACATAATAATTAGTTAAGTAGGAGGGAGAGGCTTCAAGGGCTAGTTATATTAGTGATTATGTGCCGATTAAAAATTAAAAGTCATAAATTGCTCAACACGACGCGTGAGTTTAATATTTAAAACATTCTATTGAATTGTTTTCAATTGTTGTAAGGTTTTTCAAGTAGCAATACAAAAAAAGGCTACGGACGATAAGAAAAAAAAAAAAGTTACACAATTAGTTACTACAAAAAGTTACAATTAAATTTAAAAAAAAAATTGAAGGCGTGGTTTTAATTTTAACTCGAAAAAATTCGAAAATAATTTCAATATTAGAAAGTATAAAATGTAAATACCACTCGTATTTAAAAAGTAGAAATAGGTCTAAAATAAATTAGAAATATTTAAAATAAGGGATATTTTTAATGTGCTTTAATAACAACAATTCTAGTGTTTATTTACAGAAAAAATTTGGTCAACTAGGATACAACTAATGTTTTGAAATTGACTCGGAAAATGTGTGAAAAAGCAATAGTTCAACTTGTTAAAAATCCAAGTGAGTAGTGATGAATATTATTTTAATGATTTAGATTTACTCTATTTTACCGTCACGTATTCTTCGAATATAATCAAAATAGACTTCGTTGCGAACTAGATAACTAATTTATTCACTGAGCAAACGCGCATATCACTACAAATTAGCATCTTAACTCTGTGGCCTATCCGATTTCTCTTTTTCTGTAGCGATTTCAATTAAAGCGATTCTCGGGGTTTATCCGAATAAATAACATAGAGTGGCATGTTTTTTCGGGCTATTAATATTACGAATATTGTACTAATGTTTTTTACCAGACATTTTTCATCTCGTTTTTCTATTCGAATATTGCGCGCCTCGTAAATTATTTTTAAACTAAACGAATATCTATCTGAACAGATATACGATTTAATTTATCGTCGGTTTCGTCGGATTAGCAGCAGCACAATTTAAAATGTTGATTACAATTTTTTAATTTTCAAACACTTAGTCACTATGGCTTTTATACACCACGGCGCTGGTTTAATTAATGTTTGTCGAGCATCGAATAGACAACGCCTTCGAGGCTGAACTCGGATTTGTGGATCAAAACTGTTTTCTATTCCGGCTGTAATGTGTTAATCTCTATACGCTCTGGTCTCTTATAAAACGGAGAAATTCAGATTAAAGTTTGAGAGAAAATAAAATAAACCGATAAAAAAGAAAAAAGAAGGAAATCCCTGTTATACCCGATGGATTTTATTGCGCGTTGAACTGTTTCCAGTAAATTTTTTTAATTTCAGTCGAGAATCTCGGGTCATCCACTACCTACGTGTTTAACAATCGTAATAATATCTATTCTCGGATATTATTTCAAAAACATTTGTTTGGTAAATTCTGCGCCGAGCTATCGTTGAATCAATAAAACGACTTGGTAAAACTTAGTTTCTCATCTTTAATTTATATGTCGGGGCTCTCAAACTTTCCTAATTGTTAACAATTGGTTCGTTTATTTTTATCGGACGAAGCGGTGGAATATTTTACAAACTATTATTTCTAAGTTAACAATTTGTTTTCAAAACCCAATAAAAGTGCATGTTAAAAAAACAACGTCTGACCGCCCATAAAAGTCGAAAGGATTTAAAAAGCACTGAACATAATACCGTCGATTATAGAATGGAAAGTTATTTTTGCGTACAAATTGAAATCGGGATTTTACGCGAGAACTCGACATTGATTTTCACGGTGTAAAATAATGTTTTCGAAATTCGATTTTCAATTAATCGTTCACGCGTTTAACCGGTGACTTGTATTTTTTATAACGTACCATTAATTTTAATGGTGTATAATATATAATATCTGTACTCAAACGAAGTATATAACAAACGAACGGCCCACTTTAACGTGCATTAAAAACATTAAAAATGTTTTATTGAGTCATACAGTTTCACTGTTACCAATAGATAATATTGTTACATCAGTGATGATCGTAGATGTTACGTTGTTTCTATTGCACCGCGCTACTTTTACGTTTCAATATTATATTTAACAATTGTTCGAAACGAGCACGTATAGTTCGGAACATAATATAATATAGAGTAGATTACGAATGTTTCGGGGGCGTATAATTTGTTTGGCTGGGCGTTTCGATACGTCAAGCAATAAATAATTTAATAATAATAATGATTATAATTTTGATACGCCGAACAGGTCGAGACTTGAAAACCGTGGTGTTTGGTAGTGTGGATCGTACAGGGTTTGAAAACGAATTGGAAAATGTCTCGTTTCAATTATGTATTTGTGAAAAACATTGAGAATTCGTCATTGTTAAAGTCGTAAACGTTCTATTTTCATACAGTTTTTTTTACTTTCAAGATTTACCGAAGCTCCGATTTATGTCGGGTGAGTAATACATTTTTAACACACACTTATAACTTTAAATTTGACAAATTACAAGAATTTTCAAGTTAAAAACGACGATAGCCACCGGTAGTTTACTTTAGAAATAATATAGCACTTTCATATGATAAAATAGTTTTCCCAACTTAACCATTAAATTAATGGCGATTAATAATTCAGTCGATGGATTCATTATCGTTGTCATTAAAACGATAGAAAACATAACGAAAATAGTGACCGAGAAATGTACGGACTTTGGAAAAAAATGAATACAAATATTATGATTGATGGTATCGGAGTAAAATTAAATTATTGCGAAGAAAGCCACATCCATTTGACCCAAGTGTAATCGACTAATGTAAAAAATAACAACAACAACAACAAAATCACATCCAATTAAATAGTAAATATAATATATTTGGGCGAATCGATTGAAAACAATATAATAATATAACATAAATTACTCGATTCTAAATTTATAAAAGTAAAAATAATGATCGAAAACAAGTCGGAATGAAGACGAATTAACGTGTAATTTGTATTTAAAAACGGGTATTTGCGTGACGTCGTCGTGGGTGAAATCACTATTTTTTAACTCGTATTTTTCGTCTAAAAAGTTAATCTTGAGAAAAGAAAAAAAAACACTCTTAAAAAATATCATCTGTTATACGGGTAATACGATAATTATTGTGCAGTGAAAATCAATACATTTAACGAACGATAATATTACGCGTTTAAATTTTTTATAAGTAAAACGCGTTTACTCTTCATTTATTATTTATCGGGAAAAGAAATAATAAAGAAAGCAATCGAAAACATCGGCCGAGTTTCTGAAAACGTGACGATCCAAGTTCCAGCCTACTCGACGTGTTTATTAATTCGCTTCTGTTCGTCACCGTATTTTTTTTATTAATTTATATAATATACATAATATATTTAGACGAGCCGGGGAGATGGAATACGATCCGAACGCCGCCGGTTTCTCCGCAGTACGATTCGACGGTTTCTCCGCGGCGGCTAACGTGGAATGTATTTCGAGTATCGAGCTCGACGCACAATCACGTTTATTAATTAATAAATTAATCTCGTTCGGAATTAGGTATGGCGAGGACACTGCGATAATGATATTACGTTCTCGCTCCGCTGCACACAATAATCGGGTACACACTCTGCACCGCGCACGACGACGGCGACGTACGATTTCGATTGGTTTTATCTCGTCGTCGCACGGCGCATGGTAATGTCACGCGCGCGCGTAACACATTGTGTACGTTTGGTGCAATTCAAATCGATAACTTCTCGAATGACGCGGTATTAGGTAACGGTCGATCGATGCAACGTTAAACATTTAAAGAACATCGGTTTATCGATCGCGATAAAACGCGCAAGTCACACTCGATGCGGTCAGCGCGTATACGCGTCACACAGAATAAAATACGACGTGACAAATCGACTCGGAACCTCCTAAACACTATGGAATTGTCTTTTTAAATAAAATCCCGTCGTACGTTATTGTGCGTTAAACGCATTTTAGAGTGAAAAATATTTTCCCGTCGTCTTGGAAAATACACTTTTGGCTCTCTCGCAGTTTGATTTATAATATTATTATCGTGTAATCGAGTGATTTTAGTCCGTATAGACCGCCACTGTGGCAGCTGTGGCCGATGCACACGCACAAACTATAGATCGACAATAAAGTCTGATTTACGTTGTAATTCAATGAATAAATAAACGTTGTTTAATAGCGAACGACGTAGACGTTATTGTCATTAAAAACACATTTGAATATTTTTATTCGTCCGGTGTATTTTGTCGCTCTGCGTTAGTTTCGTCGATTGGGTTTCGGAGTACGAACGTGTTTAAAATTATTTGACCATCTATGCGAATACGTTTTTTACACTCTATTCGCAACGGTCGTGGAAATAAATCTCAACAGTCTTCGTACGCGTCTTCTTTGAAAACACCACGATTTATCGTTATCATTATTTTCACTTTTGCTAGTTTAAATATTCTCGTGTTTTAGGTCGCTCGCGAAGCAAGGACGACGCGGTTGCCGCCCGACGGAGACAAAAGAATTACGAGCGGGTATAACGTGTATACCGATGTTATAATGTTATGCGGATAAAACACCCCTTTACTACTTGTTCGCCCGCGTTCACTGACGAAGTAAATATTATATAAGGCACATTATTATGACATTAGGATTTTACGCTGTTGTTCTGATTTTCGAATTAAAAGCGTTACATTTAATAATAAACCGTTATGTTTTTCTTTCTTTTCGAAACCGCGTTTTCAATGGAAATGAAAAAAAAAAAAAAAATAAAAATAATTTTACACGAAACGCGTACGTCACGAATATACGAGTAGTCCGAACAATGTATAATTATCAACATTACGCCTGACAAAATAGCATCGCCGCGCCGTTTAAACGTCGTCCGGCACGTTGGAATATCGGTGTGAGCGTTCTAAATTATTTGTATAAATATAAATGAAACGATCGCTTTTGTTCAAGTAGTCCAACGCTATTGGCGTTGATTATTTTTAATGAATTTAAAACCGATTCCCCGTCGACCATTAGATAAGTATTTTTATAATAATTTCGTAAAAAAAAACATGCTTTCGATAAACTACATCGTTTCTGATTATTACAATAATCGTCTATGGTGGTGGCCACACGTATGTTTTCATAATATTTTATCGATATTACTTTGTGTGGTTATTTATTTAGAGTTTTTTGTTGTACGATTCGCACACGAAAACCGAAAAGAAAAACCGTTTTGTATATTTTGTTATCTGCTTTGCATTTGACCTGACTTTTGTTATACGTGCCCGAACATGTGTATGATAATATCAGTATAAATTTCTAATATATATATATAAAAACAATTGAGACAAACGAACCGAGAGAACACGATACAAGCGAAATAAAATAATTTTATTAATTTTAAACACGAATCGAAGACCACTGTGATTATTATTAATAATTATGAGTTTCTGTACGGTTCTCGTTTATGAATACAATAGTTAACACGCGGTTTAAATAATATTTAATCCGCAAGATTTAGGACGACTTGTAACAGACTTTGTCGTCGAACGTAAGACTTGTTTCGTTTGTTTCCAATTTATTACGCATAACTAATGTCTTGAACTGTATTGTTCCCGAAAAAAATCGTCATAAAATGTAACTCTTTTAAAATTAATTAATAGATAATAATATATTGTTGTACCGTGTACTATTACATTTTGAGCGACTAAATTAAAACAATAATAATAATAATAATGATAGTGAAAACAACAAAGAGAGAAATTTATATAAATAGTGAGTGATATTTAAGGTGATTTCGACTAAAAGCGTATTTAATACCTACGTAAGAAGATTAAAAGAACGATGATTAGTGGGATAATAACAAACTTGGATTCTTCTATAAAGTGCTGATAAAACGGGTACAGGACATAGTCCGTTGAAATGATGATCTGCTGTGACCTCCTATTTATCACGGTGATAAAATTAATACAATAGATTAAAACGAAGATATAATAATGTAAACTTTAAAGACAATGATTGTGAGCAGTGCAAGTATATACTTTGTAGACAAAATTTTATTTTGATTTAGTACAGCCTAATGAGAAATCGAAACGGACGAGTGTGGCGGTGAATCGCGGTGATTGTTTCGAAAACAATGGTGATCGAATCGCGCGACCGTTTAAGTGCCTATTTGATGGGACGATAGGTTCGGCCAAGTTATATCGGAAAGGCGGAGAGAATGAACGATCAAGTGTTGTTTAAATGTTGAGCCTTAAGGTATCTATATTATACTGACGTACGTACGGTAGATGACAAACTTTGACTAATTTAACTTTGTTTTTAATTTTCATTTCCAAATCGAAACACAATGCGTCATGGAAAAAAAGATAGTTAAGACGTGTCACCCCTCAAATTTCTACCCGGGTTGGCGATTGAAAAAAAATAAAAAAATAAACTCAAACATCGAGGCGTGTGATATATTATGTCTTTGTCAGTTTATTATTCCGCGGAGAAGATCCTGCGCCCTAGATCCGGACGGATCTACGAGACTTTCATTCTCGATCAATCATCTGCGCCTCACCGTCAATGCGTCTGTACGACGGGGGATTATATCCTGCTGTCACTGGAGAACGGCCGGGGTTAAAATTTACTTAGGCGTGACTCTCTCTCTCTCTCTCTCTCTCTCTCTCTCTCTCGAGCTACAGGGTCCTTTCCAATGTGTGATCTACAAACACACGGCTCTCAGCGATAAATTATTGTAAGTAGAACGAGCGATCTTAATTGATATTTATGCCACGCGTACACTGATGACATCGAAATTATTGTATACGTAACATATTATCAAAATAAGATATTTACTAGATTTTTTTTTTAGCCGTAGAAAACAGAGAAGAAACACACTCTTATCGATTAATATTAAAAGAGAGGTAAGAATCGGTACAAAGATTTACAGCGGTCGGTGGTGAGTACATTAACAAGTACTCTGCTGTAAGACTATGAATCATACTAGAAATTTCGTGGATCCGAATAGACTAGAGTTCGTACCCAAATAATAGAATAATCGTGGAATTTGGCCAAGACCGAATACTCTATAAAAGCGCTAATGGCGCTTCTCTTCTATTAGACCGCCAGCTGTAAAAGAAGAATGGTGGCGAGCACGATATAATGACTAATATTTGACTAAGAAGAGGAAAAAAGAAATAAATGGGTCGATTAAAGGTAATTAAGAGAAGAAAAGTCGATGTTGTTTTTATTTGACCTATCTAAAGTGGACTTTGTGTTCACGACGGCTCGTTCTAATGGAAATTACTTTCTATATTGAAGATCCGCTCGTACGTATTAAAGTTTTATTAACAACATTGATTATTATTACGAATACATTTATCACCGTTCTCAATAATACAGTTCTAATAACGTATTTATGTTTTTTTTTAATAAAAAGTAGGTCGAACGAAATTCTAAAACGATAAGCAAAGATAGAATTACGTAGTGGATTCAAGAAGGTTAAATTTGTACCGGACGATATAACACGTGGTAATATTTTGATATTTTTCGTTTTATGCTTAAATGTTAGAAATGTCGAGGCGAAGAAACATACGAATATTATCTGGGAAGAGTTTTTTTTCCTTCTAATATACGAGTATATTCAACAACAAAAAAACTGAAGAAAAAAGGTTTATTCAGCTACAATGTTGACCAAAGCTAGTATAAAGTGTTGGCTTCATTTTTTTTTTGTCCGTTGTTATTGTCGTCGGTTATTGCCAAAAACCCAGATAAACATAATTTACGGTATTTTCGATACGAGAATACTACGAAAAAAAAAAATGCACAATAGGTATCAACTACAACTAACCGAAAAAAATAAAAATAAAAGAAAATCGAGAATGTTTTCCGATGAAACGTCAAACTTTGAACTCGTGAGCTCGTCTCTAAAACGTTTATTCCATAAAATGCTTTTCGAATCACTTTAATGTGTTATTGAAATATTTTATAAATCCGAGTATGAGTACATTTTTTACTTAGGATTTCTCTACTTTGCGTAGAAGAACACTATATAAAAAACACTTTATCGTCACTTGTTTTTCTTGTATTTCGTCGCTATTGTTACAATGTCATCGTCGATTTTATGAGAACGTTTTCGACAGGACGTCATATACGACGAGAACGCATTAGATTGCAGTTTTCAACATTACATTTACCTGATAAATTCAATAGCATGGTATTACATTTTTTTATCGTATTTATAAATTAATTTTATCCCATAAAAATACACGATTAGGTACTTGGTAATAAATAAGCATGACTAGTGATAATTTGGCAAACCATTGTTTATTCGTTTATAGGTTGACGCGGTTCGACTCGTTGAAAAAACAATTAAAGCGACAAATCTCAACGATATTAATTGAACGGGAAATAATAATTTCGCAATGATAAATAAAATAGGTACGAACAATGCAGTCATATATCCAGATGTTGATTTTAAAACGACGAGTATGGGCTTTAAAAAAAAAAATAAAAAATATATATGAATAAATGTATAATATGAATCAATCATTCCCCGTTAAATCTGTTTGCGATAGGTGGGTATCAAATTTATTTCAAAACAGTACTCTAAAATCGAACGAACTGTCATAAAGATTCATTTCTAAAATCCATTGAGTTATAGGCAGGAAAATCGAAAATTTCAAGAGCTAAGTGAAAGAGTCGAAACTTATACGCATTTAAAAGTAACTTTTTCTTGCTTACATACGAATGAAAAATAATTTCGAAGACAAAAACAACGAACAATAAATTGAATTAAAACATTGGTACACATTTTAATATGTTTACTAGTCATTGTAGTATTATCGTGTGCTTCAATAGTTGTTTACTTACGAGGTGAGAAATTGTAAATTATATTGTTGTATATTTTTTAAATGAAAATGATATCGATAGCTTGGGCTAATAATAAATAGCTTACACAATGTAGCGCAGCGAAAACGATAGCGAAAAAAAAGAATGAAAAAAGAACGTGAAAAAGTAAAAATCACGTCGAAAAAACTAATTACGAGAGACAATAATAGAATTGTGTTTGGAAGGGTAGAGTGGAGCGATTGTTGAATCGTCTTCGCGCACAGTTTAGTTTATTAGAGCATTAATTTTACCATCGAAATCACTTAGTGGGACATTTCACTTCTGCAACAAACAGGTGACACCGTGGAAGCTGTCTCCTCGTGGAAAAGTCTAAAAAAAAAAGAAAAAGAAAAAATTAATTGTTCAAGTACCGTGACAACTTGTTTTAACTCTCAAAGAGATAGATTTTTTTGTAAGACGTGGATTTTTATTAACGTACATTTAAGTAAGTGGCCGTTTAAATTTTTCATTACAAATAGGTTTTCGATTCAAAGCGAAATTAATTTCTACAACAGTATTTGTTTGTAATACGTTATGTTTATAATCGTAATGATTACGGGGGGGGGGGGGGAAACGCGTCGGAAACTTGATTATTAATATATAACGTCGCCAACCAGTCTGTCGCGATCGACTTGTCGATGTTCCTAGGAATATAAATCGTAATAAAATCGTAATATTTATCGTAATAAAAATCAATTTTACCATGAGCGTAATAAATACGTAACCATGCGGTTTAGAAATTCGCTATTGTCGGTCGATCGTGACTGTCGGAATAGTTTTTGATGACTTATTTTGCTCGTCAAACAAATTGTCCCCTTTAAAATCTCTTAGATGTCGATCGCCGGAGAATTAACATTTCGAATGAAGCCCACTTGTTCGAAAATGTTATACGCCGTTGAAATACACACGCGATCGAGTTATTTTAATTGAACGCCTTCTTTGAATATTACTCGTATGATATTTGGGGCGCAGGCCGCGCGGAACAAAAGATTCGATTAATTCAATTATTCTCCGAACACTTGAAGCGTGTAATTAATTTATATTATTGGCTTTTCGGCTACAAATGATGTTCAGTAATAATAGTAAATCGGGTGGTCCGAATAATTCTTTGAAAACTGCGCGAAATTTTCAAAATGCTTTTTGATCACGCTTGTCCGCGAAAAACGATGAATTATTATGTACGCCGCCGTTCTATTTATAACGATCTTCGTAATAATAGTCTAAAACGTGTGTCCAAGTTTGATCCAATAACAAAACTTTGATTTAATAAAGTTGTTAGTTGGTAAAATGTTTAGCTGAAGTATTATCAAGTCAAGTTAAAATGTGGGTCATTTCCTCATATTTCTAGCAAGAGCATTTTAAAATACTTAAAATGCTTTTCAATCTCTATTAATAGTTTCAGACGTTAGACAAAGTCACTAAAGTTTTGTCAAGTACAAATTGCACATTTGCTTGAAATGCGTTTCAAAAACAAAATGTATGAAAATGCAGTGTCTATGTATACGTCGTCGCGTCGCAGTCTTGTCGAAAAACAAATTTAAGAGATGGACTGCTCATCATCGTGGAAATAGTATGTGAGTATGGATTTCGAGTAAATCGAAAACTTAATAATTGGTTTTCAAGTATTTTAATAGTTTATTTTATTTTTTTTTACCGTCAACGACTGTTCGTAAACACTTACACCGCAAGTTTCATGCAACGACATTTTAAGACACGAGTGGAACTTTAAACAGGTAATTTTTCGATTTTTTTCAGTTGTTTACCCGAAAGTAAGGAAAAATTTTGTTTTTGTTAAAACTAGTAATTTATGGTTTGAAAAAGGATATTTTTAATAATATAAAACAAAACATTTTTCAATCGAATAAAATACGGTCGATACGGCGAACAATCCGATTTATAATAATAATTTTCAACGTCTTTCTCGGGTAGTTTTTTTTCGATTACATTTCTATAGTAGTTTGGTCGGCCAGAAGGCGAGTCCAACTATTTTAGGTGTTTTATTTTATTCCGCCAAACTAGTTGTAATTATATTCGGCTAAATGGGCTATACAGTTTCTGATAAACCTCGGCCAAACGGTAACCGACCATATCTTTTTATCACGCGTCGGGTTTAATTTAGTGTGTGAAAATTGTAAATTTACGACGAGATTTGAATACAAAGAACAAACAAAAATACTCGGAATCTATCGTCAATTGTTTTTTTTTTAAAAAAACGAGCAATTTCATCATTGTTAATAACGGAACATTTACACAAATAATAAATCTATGTATATAGGATATTTCGAAAATATCTCGCGCATTTATCATTATCACAAACAGTTTAACCGTTTTGTTCAGGACCAATGTTTCCCCCATTAAGTCTTTTCAGTGCTTCTTTTGTATACGCGCCACACCGCGGCGGCGGCGTCCCTTTAGATTATTTTATAACGATATTCATCTATCTGGTTTTCGGTTTATTAAACGATCCAATCATATTAACTTCAAAACCAAAACTAATTTTAATTAAGCTTCCTAAAACACCCGGCCGGCTTAATTCCACGGACGGACGCGAGCGATATTATCATATACCAAACGCAGTTTAGTTCGGCGTTTTCGATATTATTATAATAACATGCGTACTCTTTTCGTCAATAGTTTAATTCAATGATTGTAAAACCGGCCGTTTGTCGGGCTATACAATATTTCATACGTGTACGATAATATTCAACTAAAATAATTGAATCCGTCCGTTTTTTCTCGAATATCCAACTGCCGCCGTCGCACTCGACTCGGTCAAATCAAATATATTTTTTTCCACCCGAATATACGTATATATGTATATTTAGGTTCTTCTCCGTCGATATAAAAACCCATTACCTATCTCACAGATTGGCAGAAGTGTAAATACCGTTTGAATAACTTCGCTTCTGCTATCTTCCAAGAGTAAAAATATTATTAGCATATTCATGGTTACCGTTCAATTCCGTTTTCGATTTTCACTTGAATATTTTTAACCTTTTCAACATAATTTAAGTTAAAAAATATAGTTGACGATAATGGATTTCTTTTGTAAAAACGTCATTTAACTTCGAAATAATATGTTGTTAATTGCACGGCGATATTGCTCTTATTCGGTTCCGAATATTGTTTTGCAAGTATATCGTATCTTTTCACGATTAAATGAAAAACGAGAATAATTTTTGCAGTAAATAAGTATCCGACAAATAAAATCACAATCGGTTTTCACTTAATAATATCAGACGATTTCGTACAGTCCATCGATCTAGGTAAAGATTATAATATATTCACGAAGATAATATTATTACGTTAAATTAATATTTCGCATTTGATTTCAAATAATCTTTGGAATCGTTTTTGTTTCGCGTGACTTACGAATAAGCCTATACGACGTCGTGTACAATAGTAGTTATTTTTTTAGCACAACAGTGGAGTTATTATTATTATTCAACGGAATAGTGATTAATGTTTAGTGTAAAATTAACAACATTAATATTATCGGTTTACAATATACGCGTGTATAAAATATTTTTATTTAAATGTCAAATTCAACAATCCGTTAAGTGATATTTTGGTTTTAAAATAACAGGGTTGGTCGGGCGAAAGAATGTTGATGGATATCGCAGTGTTCGACTCCGAGCAGATACCTAACCGCGTTGCAGTTATTATTGACACGGCGATCGCCGGCTCGTAGATAATATCTAAACAATAATGCACCCGCCAAATGGTTTATGCGTGTTTTTTTCA
The DNA here is from genome assembly GCA_948098885.1 of Drepanosiphum platanoidis. NCBI lineage: Eukaryota > Metazoa > Arthropoda > Insecta > Hemiptera > Aphididae > Drepanosiphum > Drepanosiphum platanoidis. The sequence goes on along the minus strand of OX402532.1, from coordinate 17,042,839 downwards.
ATTCACAATCTAAGGCGAATACTGTGTAAAAACATATTTCCACTGCGACGAAACGCGTCGGTATTTATTACAAATTTCTCAGATTTCGAATACAAAGAGCGAATCAAATAATCAAACGTTATTTTTTGACTTTTACGGTTTTTTTTTTTTCAAAACGTGTGTTGATTGATAATGTACTCATATGTAATTGTGTTGTAATTTTAAATGTTCGCACAGTTTACATTACGCTGGACAGTCGTCGATATAATCGATTAAAGTTTGAACACAACAGTTTAGCACATCGTTTGATTGAAATTATCATACTTGAAATTTAAAAGTTTGTATTGACGGACGTTAAATTTTCGATTAAAATTGATCATAAAAACTTGCGCTTCGAAAAGAGGAAAGAGAACATATTATATAGGTATTTCAAACATACTTTTAAATACATTTTTAACAAAATAAAGAAACATTATGTAATTTTCTACGAACCGAGTGATTAATGTATGAACGCGTAATTACATTTCGCGATATTATAATATTACAGTGCATATGTTTGCATAATTTTAATATGATTAGCGTAGTAACGTCTGAGTTTACAAATACTGGTAAATAGGACAGAGACACTTTAATATGATAATACTTTTGATGAGATCCAAATTATGAATATTTAAACGACTGTAATTTAAGGGATTTTTTTTTTTTTTAACGCGTCTTAAGTTTATGGTCCTTTTCATACGTCGGTTTTGATTACATGTTAACACATTATCCAATGATATTATAGAAATGACATTGTTCTTCGTCAAACGATCGCATAAATATTGAATACGCCGTTTTTTTTTTTTTTTTTGTATTTTAACACACTGGGACACAATTTCGAATGATTTTTGATTGCGTTGTTTTTGTTTTTTTTTCCCGATTCATTAATCGAAAGCGGTAAACGAACAGATTATCGGCCGGCGAGAAATGTATTACAGTTCGAAGCTTTGATTCTGTTTTATATTGCGTAACACGAAATAGTAGACGATGCATTTGTTGTATGCAAATCGTACGAATTATCAACATTCATAACAAATAAGATACTATTTTGAGTGGGTACTCGTAAATAAATTTTACGACGTTTTAAAATATTTCTCCGAGACTACTCGGACGTATCACTGATTTTTTCCACCACCGTCCGGACGATTCGAGCGTTTCGCGTTAATATTTATTTTTTTCTCATTTCAACAGTACTTGATCGTTCACGCGAATTCGAACGCGCTATAAATCCGCTCTGTTTTCATTTTTCGGTAGACGCAGACGCTTTGATTAGTCGAACACGGATGACGTAATCCTTTTTCGGGATACCTATACGACAATGTGCGCGCGCGCGCGCGCTGTGCCGCCCGTAAGACTGTGTCATAGATAAAAACCAAATGCATTCCATACCCACCTACCTATATAAACCAATTATTTTTCTAGATTAGAACATTTGTATTTGTAAGTGTATCACGTGTTGTAGACTTTTTCCCGGCACGGTAATATAAAATGTTACAGTAGTTTAAATGTCACGTGATTCGTTTGTAACGGTATTTGATAATATATATTATAACGATCGAGTTTAAATAATAATACGAAGACACAGAACGGAAAAATTCAACAGAAAAAAAAAAAAAACACCAAAATAACGAAATCGTTATTAAAAAAATAAATAATATTCAGTGTTCAAACTGTGTCGGCGGCCGATTTCCTTCGTCGAGTTCAACGGAAAGGACGCGCGAACTCCGCTCGCTCGCGTCTTTGTGTTTGAAATTTTCCACTGCAACATTTGCGCAGCACACGGTCGCGCCGCAAGTTTATCCGCACGTTTGATATGGACCTGAAATGGCGTACCAATCGCTGTTGGGTTATCGCGTGTACCCTTATTGCAACCTGGGACCTAATCATCTGTACGCCTGTCACTACGCGCTCGTTCAACAGAGGTAATCATCATTATTATCATTACGCTCGTGTACATAAATAATAATAAATAATATCAACGCGATCGATCGAATCATTGTTCTCCGCACTCAGAACCTCCACCCCCCACCCCGCCGCAAAACGCCTGTACTTAGTTTTTCGCGCGTTAAAAACGAACGAACGCGATAAATACGAATATTATTCTAAATGTAATAAACGACGACGACGACGAATTATATCCAGTCGATTGTGCGCGAAACGTTGTGTATGGATTGTTTTTTGTGAGTTATGGAAAAAAAAAGAAAAAAGAAAGATAGAAAAAATACAAAAAAAGAAAAAAACTGTTAATTTTAACCTTTTTAATTTAAATTTATGACTCGTGCGCGACCGTTGTAGTTTTTGTAAAATATTATGTACGGTTTTTTTTTTCTCCGCACTTGTTTCGCGCGTTATCATAGCGACGACGTAGGTCGTACCTACGGACGTGTGTTTAAAAAAATTTATTTATCAACGCGCCGTTTTTTTTAATTGTCTGCGACTTTAATATCGCCGTCATAGTTTCGCGACGAAAACGATCGGTTTTTTTCCTTCGACTTTTTTTTGCCCACTTATATTTTTTTCCACCGTTTTGTCTACATTACAATATTATTTCGTCGCTTCTGGTGCCCGTTACGGTTTTCATTACGTTTTTTCGACACACCGAATTCATTTATTCCTAAATCGAAGTCAATACGTATTTTCGACTCGTCAATTATTATTCGTCTCGTTCGAATAGCCGGAATGAACCTCGTGAAAAACTAGGCATGATTTGAATAATATTTACCGTGCCCGTAAGTTCCTTTTTTTTTTTTTAACATAAAGACTTTATGAAAACGAGAAATAACAATAGTAAAATATTTTTTATCATATTTCTTTAAACGGTCGAGATTTAATAGTATTGTATCATATTAATATTAAATTTATGTTTTAGAACACTCGAGAGTATCGCGAAACGTTTAATTAAGCACTTTATTTCAAACGTTTGCCTCACGACTCTTACGACTAATCAAATACCTCGTTCAACTTAATTTCAATAGTTCAAATCAAATTGCCTATACATAACTCCTCAGAACTGTAATTATTATTATTTATGATTTTATTTTTACATTTTAATTTTTTTTTCACGTCGAAAACTATTTCTACTTGGGCATTTAGCGTTTTACAATTCCAATAGAAAACATTCAATAATAATTATTATCAAAATACGAGTAAGTAATCAATAGTGTTATAGAGTATTTTTTTCTTTATACGTATTTTATTCATCGTCCCACTTGTTTATCTTTCTTCTTTAAATCGTTAATTTATAATTTTCTTATTTTTTTAAATCAAACAAATAAACACACAGTTATATAACCCCATTAAAAATTGTAATTGTATCAAATAACAAGGGGGAATTTAATTTTAATTGCATCGGGTTTTTTTTCTTCGTGAACATTTCACAATCTTAATTATTAATTATGTTTTTCATAGGTATTAAGTTTTATCTTATTTCATAATTATTATACATACAAATTACAATTAAAAAGTATTCATGATAATTTTGCATTTCCCAAAGTGATTTATCACCGCTTTCAGAGTACGATTTTTTCCCTGTAAAATATATCGTTTTGCTAACTTTTTCATTATCTATTATCGGTGGTTGAAATAACGTCGGTAAAAAAAAAAAAAATCAATTACGTAATACAATAATATAGTCATTCGCCACGGTTAAATTATAATAATTATTTACTCGAATCAATCTCAATTGATAGATCAATAGACGATTACTTTATATTTTTACAAATCATTATCGTATTTATTAAAAAAATTATTAAAGGGGATAGATTTTATCTCTTCGTTTTCGATAGTTTGCATTCAGAATTATTATACGTAATACATACTTGCACGTATCAATGTTTTATTTTTATCGAATTTACACGGGCGCATTTTCAAACTTATAAATCACTCAATATTTTTATAACGTGGTACGAATTAATACATTATTTTTATAGAATAATAAAACATACGTTTATTTTAAATCATATACGTATATTATAATACCTATACATCATACATTTTTACGAAAGAAAAGATAAATAAGTATAGGTATATTACAGTGTAGTGTAATAATGATTTATATTTTATTTGTGAGTATCAGAATCAATTACTACTCTTATCGAGCGATAATATTATTCTACGAGTACTTACTACCTACACAGGGCTACTGCCCTTAATACTCGGACCGGTCATTAACGTTATGCTTTAAATATCGTGTCCGGCAAATAGTAATCTTTTCAAACGCAAATGGTAATTCGTAATTTTCTATTCATTAGACACGCAGAGTTATTAATTAATACGATGATACATTATATTCAACACCGTTTACATTGTAAAATTTGATAAATATAAATCCGTGACTGATAAATAAACTATTATACGAGCAGTAATAACACAATGTATACGTGTAAACATTTAGGCAATAATACAATTAGTGTTCTACATGTATTTTACGTAGTGAGTTATCTTGGTATTATAACGTGTATGTATGTGTTCATTGTTAGTGGTCTAGAAGTGGAAACGTGATTTTCAAATACTCATAGCTACATCGTTACTACTTTTCGGGGAGAAGATTAGAGTCGGATTCAAACGGTAAATGTTTAATAATTTTTTATTCCGTGATTTTAAAACGCTTTCGAGATTGTACGATTTTGACGAAACAAACTTTCTTTTTCATTTGGAATTTTGGAATTTCTAAGAAAACTGCTAACTCGATCACGGGCCACGTTTACCGTTATTCACTATTTCTTTTAAGATTTCATATTTAACAATATCGATTCATCTGGCAGCGTTTATTTCGTATCGATTTCGAGTGCCGTTTACTTTTAGTTATTTACATTGTTTTCTTTTCTTTTACTTTCGATGTGTAATAAATACGTAATTCGAAAGATTCGGCGTTCAATACATCTTTCGATCGAGATGAACCGCAAACAATAAACGGAAAGTTGCGAATATTTAGGCGATATCACGCGGTCGTCGTTTAAATTAACCGCTTTGACGTGTTTGCGTTGAATCTATCGGGACGTTTATTGACAGATTCGAAGAAATTATTATTCGAGAATTTCGACACGTGTAAAAATGACACATTTATTCACCGAATAAACATCCGTATACGTGCGCAATTATCGATAAAACACTTTCGACGAGTATTTCCGCGCAACGTCCGTCCGTCGAGCGTGATTTGTCAATGTCGCGGAGCGAGTCGATCGCCAAAACAGATATTATGACGAGAGATATCATTGTGAAATTATTGTTATTATTCAAATAATACTATTGTCACCAGCGCGACACGCACGCACACACACACACACACACACACACACACACAGACAAATGACGTGAGCGTCGAAAAAATCGCGAACATATAAAATACTTTTACAGAATCGCAAACAATCACTATTATACGTGTTTAACCGTATTTAACGCCGACCGAAAACATTCGAAATCATTATAACACGAACAAATATATAGCCCGAATTCGCGAGAACAACGGTCGTGCGTTTTTTCATCGAAATCAACGCGTCGTTTTCATCCGGCTTATAATAATTATTATAACGTCGCTCTCCGACATCGCGAGACTAGACGTCGCACACGTCAATCAAGACGGTCAAGTCTTCTTTTTTTTTAACGCGTAATATTACAATATGACCGCGCTATCCGCCTGGCCCGCGCGTAACGTTCGGCTGCCGAATATCGCGCGTAAACGTTGAACTTTCGTAATTGATTCGTTCGGATCGGAACGAGAAACGAGAGCGGAGGCGCTATCGCATAAAAAACGATTACCGCCGTGGTTGAACAAAAAAAAAAAAAAAAAAACAAAGAGAACCGCCGCCGTGACCGATTGGCCGCGCAATACTATATAATAATATAAAAGCCATAACCGATAGTTTCCCATTGGAATTCCGAGCCCCAAAGCTCTTATACAATGCGAATCATTATATACTTTCCCCCCCCCTTTTTTATTATTATTATTATTTTTATTATTGAAGGCCGATTGCTTAGCGACGACGCTATTCGCTTCCGCCCTGTTCGTTTTGTCTTTGTTATACATTAATGGAATATCGCGAACCCCCGAGCCGAGGGGGTGGGTGCGTACGATCAAGATAAATCTTTTAACGACGGCCGTGGAATACGGAAACAAATTGTTGTCACTTATAATGTCTTAAGGACGACAGATTTATTCCAAAAGGAATAGATAAAAAAAAAAAAAATAAGAAAGAAAGAAAGAAAGAAGGAAGGAATAAAAGAGCGCGAACGAAGGGTGAAACGAACACAACTAAAATAACAAATACTTTTAGTTTTGCGCTGTTTGCGAGAGAGACCGTTTTCAAAACAAAAATAATAATAATAATAATAATAATAATAAATAAAATAAGGAGAAAAAAAACCATTCGTCTTGCTTAGAAAACCTAACGCGGCGACGACGGCAGCAACTTATATTTGTCCTCGTACGAAACTGATCCAACAATAACGCGCGATAAGAAATAATGTATTGACCTATTGAAACGTTCACGCGTATTGACTGTAAAAGCGCCGAGTTAGTTTTTAATCTTTCTTCTTTTTTTTTTAATTTTACGATCTAATCATGATTTGTATGCGTTTGGAAGAAAACGATAAAATTGGTACCCAGGCACTTGTTCACGAGTCGTGATAGTAATAATTACAGTTTGCGTTTTTTTGTTTTTTTATTTTATTACGATATTTATATTTGGATTCAGACTTTCGATCGAGGCTGCGAAGTGTTTTTCAACGACGCCGTAAGCTTTCAGGGGAACAAGTTTATCGATAAACAGTCAATACCGACGGTTTTCGTATAAATTCAAACCGATAAAGTCTTCGATTTTCATTTCAACCGTCAATTTTCAACTCGATTTCATATAAATCGAGGAATTCAAACACGTTTATTTTGATAAAATAAAAATTAAACTATACTACTAATTAAATTAAAATTTAAATACAAGTCTATAATATGAATACGACTTGTTAAATATTTAGTCATATATTTATAAAAGCTAAAAATCGGATTTTTTTTTCTCGTGGATTTTTGCCGATAAATTTTAAAAATTTTTGTTCACTCACTTTTCTATCGCCCATTTTTTTTTATTTTTTTTTTAGAGTAATAGACATCGTACGCGCGTTTTTTTTTGTTAATTAAAAGTTACTTCAACCCCGCGATAATAAATAGAGTACCTACTTAATATAGTTTATAGGTACGCCGCGCCGCCGCCGCCGGTTCTGATCGTCCGTCCCGCGTTCGCCGGTCTTTACATTTGTTGCCACGGTTACTAAAATTATTGTTGATTTTGTAAATTATTATTTTAAGCGAAATGCATGTGTGTGCAGGGATAAATTATTCACATACATTTACATAATACACAAATGAGCAATATGCGAACGATAACAAACAATACTGCGAGTCCATTGGTTTCCAACCGTTATTTTAATAATAGGTATCTACATTATTTTTTTAATATTTATTCTAAATAGAACCACCCCCTCCCCGGTCTACGCCGCGCGCGATCGTTACACTATATTATATCGATGTGTAATTCAAAATGAATTATAATTGATGGCGTTTCGAGTACTTTGGGAAATACACGTAACAATACTACTTGACCTCGTTTGACGCGCATAGAAAAATAAACAGTAAAGGTAAAATTAAATTAAACGGCTGTCGCGGTACATAATTTTTTATTCGACGTTACCTACCTTTTTTTTTTTTTTTTTCTACCACAAGAACTAAACAAGTTGTCGGTACATAATATAATAGTGCGCCGAATTGTTTTTCTAATGAACATTAATTTTGTTTACGGTCGACGCGTCATATTATAATGTTATCGATTGTATTTCGAATCGAACGTTTAAACTAGGAGGAAGTCAGTATATTTTTTTAGTATTAATCGTTTTTTTTTTTTTTCTGTACGTAATAACGCAATTTCAACGCAGTGTTAACGTTGCCAAGTCTAGACGATAATTTGGCGTCGCGCGCGCTGAAAAAACGTAAAGTAGAATCTACATTGTGTTCGGCGGAATCCAAAAATTCGAATCCAAAAGACGATTTATTGAAATTTTTTTTTTTTTTATACTAATGAATACACTACGCTCGTTCCGGTGATATTTTCAGCTACCGAATCCTGTCCCGGCTCTTACGAAAACACCTCCTGCGCGTCAATTTTATCAAAACCGTTACGGCTCTGAATTCCGCAGAGCGGTAATTACGACGGCGGCGGCGGCGTTATTAAAGGCGCCTGCGAACTATAACAACAAAATAAACATAAAGGACCGGGATGAGTAAAACGTATAGAATTTTTCGTTGAAAAACCAAAAAAAATCGATTTTCTACAGTATTTTTTGTTTCGAGAACCCCGCGCGGTCGGGTTTAAAAAAATTGAATAAATTAATTATTTTCTAAACTATGGTCTATTTTATACAATATAATATATATATAAAATATACTCTGTGTCTTTTGTGCATATTGGTATAAAAAACCGCGCGCCTCACCGCCCAACCAGCTAGGGATCACCAGCTCGGCGTCTATAGTCGGAACGACACTTTTATCTTACTCGGTAATTAGTGAAAATGACATTAGCGTTTTTTCTAGACGAATAACGAAATATTTTATTTTTCCGATTTTTTATAAGCTCTCATGAATATTTATTATTTAATAACAATAATTATCGATATTTATTTGTCGTTGCGATCGTTCACTTCACTATCATAGGTACATACAAATTATCAAAGTATTAACGATATAATACGTATTTTGAAATTAATTATTCTTCGGTTCTTCGTAGATTGCAGGCCTCGCAGAGTACAAAATGTGTCGCGGAATCGTTATATTTCAGTTTAGATAATAATTGGCGTTTAATAAAATCCAAGCCGTTTTCAATGAAAATCATTTTCGTTCTAATTCGAAAAAAAATAAAAAACTACGATTTTCTTAGACTCGGATAACGTTTCAATACCACAAGCGTTCATAACCAACTCTGCTCAATAAAGCGAACGCGGCATTCCGGGCCAAGTATAAATTTCAGATCGAATGGTATTTTGTCAATTATTAATATCGGTTAAACACAATTATTGGCAACATGTTCGCATTGTGATAACCAAAGCCAATGCGAATGCGCGATAAACCATTAATAGCAATACGTAAAATTAAACGTCACCGGGGATCGCGCAGGTATAATAATAATATTACTGTAGAGAGAGAGAGAGAGAGCTTTTTGATCTTGATAAAATAATGTAATACAACGTTCAAACTAATTAAAACAGTCTGTGCAAATGTCTTTGATTATTAACGATAGCGATTTAACGTGCACACGGGTAAAGAAAATCGCGCGTGGGCTGCATTGTATACACGCGAATATACCTCTTTAATTCATCGTTAAAACGTATGTTTATTGTTTAATTAAGATCAACCGCAAACCGTATAAATCTCTACTCGTCGTTGTCAGTAAAAAAAAAAAAATAATCGAAATAGTTTCCGTTCCCGATAATAACCTTATACGCCGCGTACGCGGGGGTCCTTAAAATCGCTCGTTCTGATAGTTTAAGGAAACCAAATAAAACCGATGAGTGGGCATGGACATGGACATGTGGACATGTCGATGAGTTGTTTCGTTACTGTTGTCGATAATGTAATTGTTATTTTGATGATCGCAGACGACTGTTACCTGCCGCCGAACGAAGGTATTTGTGAAAACAATCGACTGACTCTGAAAGTAAAATACTACTTCGATACGAACAACGACGACTGCACGGAGTTCATTTACTACGGATGTGGCGGCAACGGCAATCGATTCGACTCGTTCGACGAATGCGAGGACTCGTGCCTGTTAAACTACAATTTTTAAAACGGTAATAATTTCTTCTCCCATCGGATATAATATAATGTGTTTACTACTACTGTTGTAACAATCGAATCGTCAACACCTGTTTTATCGCGAGCGATAGTCAAATAATATAGATTTTCAAACCGAAACGTTTTAAGAGAGGGTTGTAATAGAAAACGGCCATATTATCTAAAATGTACGATTAGAAAAAATCCAGAACCCGTCGACGCGCGGCGGTTGTTTTCAATTTCGATTATTCATTCGGTCTCACCGATGTCTGGGAATCAAAGGCGGTCGTCGAGCTGTTAACGGTTCATTTTACTAACGACGGCCCGGCATTGGCATTCACTTTTATATCTCTTATCAATATTCAAACCGAAAACACGCCGGCAATTACATTAGAGCGGGCCTTGAATTATATACTTGTGGACGGCCACTCGAAAGTTTTCGCGACACTCCCTTATCGCACTCCCTTCTTCGTCGTCCGTATGTCTAACGATGACATCTAATACATATTTTAACGACGTGTGTAAACAGCATATGCGAGACTAGAAAAAATAACGATTTGGCAAAAACTATTTACGAATCAACAGAATGTTCCCTATATCAATATTTATTGATAATTATTTTCTTTTCGTGTTCTAATTCGAGTGTAAACTATTGTATGTCTCGAAAATGTCCTGAAATATATTATAAAACATGAAAAATACCTTTCAAATAATTTAAATCATTATGTTTGTTCTCAATAGTTATCAACCTTTATCCTTTATAGTATTAAATATAATAAAAAATGTACTTTAGGTACGAATGTCAAATTTCATACGTAATTGTCAATAAAATTGTAATAATAGTAGAACGAATTCTCTCGATCAGTGAAAACAATTGTAGAAAATTTCGTTTAAAAATGTGAAAACATACCTAAATTAAAAAAAAAGAAAAAAGTCTTCAAATTTAAAATGAAATTAATTTAGATTTTTTTATATTATTTTAAACACATTTTCAACTAGGAAAGTACCGTCTAAAATAAAATAAAACGAATGAATTCATCAAAATCTGTACCCTACCGAGGTGGTATGATTACGTTTTATAATTTATGTTTTTAATTTACTACGGGAGCAGAAAAAAAAAAAATGATTTTTCTGTGTGCACTCACAATAAGCTGATGTATGACTTATATAATAGTTATCGTGTAAAACTCGAGATAGTCGGTCGATGGTTAATATTTATTCGCAAAGAAAAAAATTACAACGTGACGCGTGTCTTTATAAATGTTTATTCGGCCCGTTGTCGTCATTACCGCATTTAATTATTAATTATTACAGTATTAATTATTGTGCGCGTATAATATAATATATAATATGCAATTAATAGGTACGAGATACATTTTTTTAATTTTTCGATATAGCATTAATTTATTGTAATTGGACGATAATTAGGATTCGATAGTTTATTATACAGTATGATATTATAGTATGCGTTTTATTCGCCGAAATCCTGCATCATATTAATGTTGACATATTTGAAAAATAACAAAACATGTCAGAGTAGATTTAAAATATTCGGCATAATGCTTTTAATTCTGTGATTGATGAATTTTGGGACGTATAGTTTTTTCTTTTTTTTTTACGCGGCGTTCTATATATATTAAATCATTATATTATAATGTCATTTTACTCGATATTATTGATGTTCGCTAAGTAATCATTTGTATTTTCCCCTTGCGTTTGGTTTCCAAATACTTTTAATACTTAGGATACTAAAAACGTCTTTTTTTTTTTTCAAAATATTTTTCGGGCTATCTACTACGATGTATGCGATATAGGTATCGTAAATTTTTTTTTCATTTTCGCCGTCGACGAATAGGTCCGAACTCGCGTCCGGTACGAAACACTTTCGATTGGATAATACGTTGGTTGTTCAAATCGAATGTAAAATTAAAACTGATGTTTTACGGAACGTGTCAACATCAAATTTAATTTGTGAATTTATTCGCACGACAACGGATATAAATTTGTATGGCTGTAATTATTATTTTTCAGATATTAAACAGACGTGTCGACGTGTCAACAAAAACACAAATATTTATTTTTAAAGTAAAAGTAGTTTAACACTATGTAAATCAATACAGTACACTACATTTCAAATATTATGTTTGTGCCGGACAAGTTATTTTGAATCGGGGTTTTTTTTTGTTGGCAAAAGTGATCGCGCCCGCACCTTCTAAAAAAATCTCTATCGTCTGACAACAAGCCTCATGCGAATAATTACATAATTATTTTATTTATAATTACATCGACTATTTTATAAAACACAAACACCGCATTCAAGATTACCGATTTGAAAATATTTAGAATGTGATGTACTGTATGATCCACGAGGTAGACCAATGATATTGCAAGGCGTGTAAACAGTGTCTTGCTTGAAATTTCGGCACCTATTGAAGCAACAATAGTAATAATATTAAATGTATTATTGATGACAAATCGTACGAGTATGTGCTATTACGTTTGTGATTTTTTAATTTGTATTTTTAATTATATTTATCCATTATATATTTTAATAGATGTATCATAGAAATAAATAATAATATTGTATATGAAAATGTTAAATGAAACAATATTGATTTGTGATTTAGACTGAAACGAAATGTTTTTCTACAAAATTAGTTTTAGTAGTATATTACATATTTATATACCGATAATAAACAATAAACGAATGACGTGTTTTGTTTTATTTTAAAATCAGTGTGACGCGTTTTTTTTTTTGCGTATATTAATTTATCGTTGCCGTTTGCGTCGGCCGCACGGCCGCTTTTGTGTGCGGTTCCGTTATTTAATCGTTCGAAAACGCGTGTAGTTATTAATACAGTACAGTATTATTCACAGTGACCGCGGGACTCGATAGTCGTAACTGAACGTTACGCGTGCATTGTATTCCGAGTTAACTGTCTTTTAAACGTTTCCGGTGCGCGAGGCGCGAGAGAAAGAGCGCGGGGATCTCTTCGAAAAATGATCGAAACAACGGCGGAAATCAATCATGTCGTTTTCGAAATGATAAAATTATATTTCGGGGCGAAAGGGGAAAAAATGAAAAATAATAATAATTCTGACGGCTGTAGATTTATGAGGAAACACGTCATGTAGTGCAGAGTGATAAAACTGTTTGACTGGAACGGTATCAAGCAGATGGCAAGATCGTTTCGTATATATATATAATTTTTTTTTTTTTCTTCTTCACTTTTCTCTTCTTACTTGTGGCACTACATCACCGGCATTTACCCACTTGTGATTGATGACTTGCGGTTTTCTCGAAATATTATTCGTTTTAAAAATAAAATATATTCATTCATGCCCGCTGACAGCTCCGAGTGTATACGTGCTCTCAAAGACAAGGCTTATCGTTTCTCCTATACTCACACACACAAGCACACATATATATATATTCTATACGCGTGCAGACAGCCCGATGATCATAATATGTGTGCAACAATATGAACGCGAAATCGAAATCTACTTAGCGCTTTAGAGACAAAGCGAAAATGAAATGTCGTTATGGAAGTATCCACTATTCTCCGATACAAATCAAAATAATTACAATCGGCGATTGTTTTCATTCGGCCCGCCTCGAAAATCTGTCGATGTGACGCACATTCAGTGAAGACCTAATCGCGCCGTATAGAAGAAAAACAAAACAAAAAATTACCAGTTTATTTTTTTCAAAACGGTCGTGTGTTGGAATTTTCAATCGTCACGATTATAATGTTCTATCCGTTTCGAACCGTTTCGGCGAGAAATATTATCGAATATCAATTCAAAATCGTTGCGTAAAAGCGTCGGAGACCGAACCGTACACTTGAAACATAAAAAGCAATTACTGTAAGAATTTTAAAATGTCACCGCCCGCATACTTCAATTATTACCATCCTATAGAGGTGGTATCAAAACATTTTGTCTATTTATTTATTTTTTTTTGCTTTTAACAGACATTTGAAATTATTGAGTTTTCCTAGATTTTTTTCGCGCAATGCCGAATCTTGAAAATTCAATAAAAAGGTACATTGTTTGTACTTGAGTAGAAAATTCCTAAAAATCAGTAGTCACGACTTTTTTTTATAAATCTTTGAAATTGACCAGAAAGACATAACAACAATAATAATTGTATAAGCTTTAGAAAAAATTATATTTTAATAATAATTGTGTATTTCAATACACTCTTTACTAAACAATATTTTTATTTTATTGTAACTCAAAAAGTAATAGTCGTTAGTACGACTATTATAGTTACGTATTTTTTACTTGAACATTTTACTAGATACTTATTATGTAAATTGTGTTTGGTATTTACAGTCATTTGAAGTTTTTGTGTTTTCATAACTTTTTTTCATAAAATGTCGATAAAATAATTTCGGCTACTTGAAATATCTTAAAAATTTGATACGAAATTCCAAATAAATTGGTCTTACCTTCAATGAAAAAAGATGGAAATACATAGGTACAATTTTTGTTGTAAACTTGAATTATTTAATTTTTGATGAAATTTTATAAAAGGATGAAATCTAGAATCTTTTTCTTGCCGATCCATTCAACATATTTCACATAATCGTTTTTTTCGTGAGCAATGGTATATTTATTTCAAAATTAAAAGATCAATAATTCATCGATATCATTCGCCCCTCACCTGTATCTCACATTTTTTTGCTTATCTGACCAAGTTTTACGCCTGAAAGCTTTCTCAGCACAAAATGATAAATACAATGTTATTCTCTTTAACATTTAATGGTACTTTAATGTGCTCCAACAAATGTTTTTTCAAACTTTTACTTAGAGTTTGAAACTCTATTACAGTGTACTAGCTGAATAACCCGTCACTGTTGGGTTGAAGTATAAAAAATTAAGTTATAATAATGCAGCATTAATGGTTAGAAAAAAAACATAAAAAAAACAACTAAATTCTGTAGTTCTAATTATATCTGTAAATATGTGGCTATGCAGCACAACAGGTAAAACTTGTCGCAAATCTAATCCTAATACAATAAATTTTTCACCAAAGAAAACATTGTTTTTCTACAGATCATTTAATAATGAATAAACTGAACATTTGCGGTTGAAAAAAAATCACACAAATTATAGTCGGGCAAAACTTCCGATATAGCTGTCCAAAGAAATCTCCCAACGTCTCAATTATATGATTGATAAGTAATAATTATACAATGCCATCATATTAATAATAATGATTATTTTATTAATATTATAAAAAACACAGGTATTACAAAGGTGGATTTATATGGAAACATACAGTGAAAAATTAAAGCACTTTTTCAAGGCCAAATAAATCTTCTCCTTTGATACTGTGCAAAAACTCTTGTCGAACAAAATTCATCGCTTAGCATTGGTATGCTTGAAATTACGATTGTTCGCTGGTAGATTGCTCATCAGATCTCTGTTTCATCAGAAGATGAGTACGATCTTGAACGTGGTCGACTGCTGTTGCCAATTCGGACTTCAGATCGAGTTACAGTAGTTTTCCTTTTTTTGGCTTCAGTTTTTTCCAGTTTTATTTTCCTTTTGACTGGAACAACCACGCTTTTTACATGTACAATTGGTCTTTCTTCATTAACCGATGAAGAATCCAAGGTATTTACAGGTCTTCTCGAACCTCTGAATGCATATGTATCTCGAGATAATTGTATATTACGACTACAATTCATATGCATTTCACCACAACTGCAACGACGATTGTTTGAATCAGGTCTTCGCCTTCATAAATTGTACCCGTTCCAATAAATAATGAGATTATTTTATTATATCAATATTATACTATGCTTAATCAATAAATTTCTTACATGTTGTTTCGACGAATTATTGAATCTCGAATTCCGGTCGACGTGGATGGTTGATGCCTCGATGAATCTAGTGTTTCAGTGAAATGGAAAGGTCGACGATGATTTTCAATGTGCAAGTTGCCTCTACTGGAAGAACCTTGACCATTTGGTCTTGAATCAGCTACAACTCCACCATCATCTGTTTCCCTAGAAAAGTATGGTGTAACTAATGGATTATTATTAGGCGGTGGACCCCCAGTTCTTGGTCGTTTTTGGGCTTCAGTTTTTTCCAGTGTTCTTTTCCTTTTGACCGGAACAACCACGCTTTTCACATGTACCGATGGTCGAGTAACAACACGTGATGGAATTGGTCTTTCTTCATCATCCGCTGAAGAATCCAAGGTATTTACAGGTCTTCTCGAACCTCTGAGTGCATATGTATCTCGAGATAATTGTATATTACGACTACAATTCATATGCATTTCACCACAACTGCAACGACGATTGTTTGAATCAGGTCTTCGCCTTCTTAAATTGTACCCGTTCCAATAAATAATGAGATTATTTTATTATATCAATATTATACTATGCTTAATCAATAAATTTCTTACACGTTGTTACGACGAATTATTGAATCTCGAATTCCGGTCGACGTGGATGGTTGATGCCTTGAAGAGTCTAGTGTTTCAGTGAAAGGTCGAGGATGATTTTCAATGTGTGAGTTGTCTTCATTAGAAGAACCTTGACCATTTGGTCTTGAATCAGTTTCAACTCTATCATTGTAATCCAGTTCAATAGTTTCCCAAGAAATATAATTTGAAGTAACTAATGGATTAGAAGGCGGTGGACCTCCAGTTCTTGGTGGTGCATATCGAAACAGGTTATCTCTATGCAATAGAGGTGCAACATGTGGTCTTAACGTTTGTCGGGAAACATAGTTCACATTACGATCATAATCACGTAAGTCATATGGACTGAGGGCAAAATTATATATCTCGTGGATGAAATGCGATGTATGTCGTCCGAAATGAGGTGTTAAATAGTTAACGGTAAATGGATTTCTAATATCATGATCTGCAATAGTTTGTAAAACTATTTCCGTTAATCTTTCACTGAGACTCATAATTTCTCCAAAAGGAACTGTTGAAGTTCTTTCATTTATTCGGATGGCAATACTATCTCTAAGAACGAAATTACGTAATCTATGTAGTTCTGCCGGATTTTCTCTGAAATAGAAAAACAATAACATGTTATTCACAATTAATCATAGTTTTTAATAATCGAAAAATGTTTTAGTCCACACGTCACAAAAACGTGCATGTTTCAGTATTATTTTATTATGATGACAACAAAAACGTATAAATATAAAGTAATAGATTTTAGACCGATTGAGACCAACCACTACTCCACTGGGAGTATTATCTTAAATATTTTTAAAATATCTACAATAAGTATTCAGGAACATCTCAAGACCATAAAAAATAAGTAGCTTGAATGACAATTTAAAATTAATTACCTATAAAAAGTAGAACTACATTCTCTGAATCGACCATTTGAATCAGGTAATGGATAAGCCCACATGTTGTCTGTATAAACTTGTATCCGCACTGCTGCTCCTTAAATAAAAGTGAATGATTAGTAAAACTTAACAAATAAAAATAACTATTGAATACAAAATATAAAACAATACTATTTCGTGGTTGTGCAAGCGGATGGTAATTATGATTTGGAACGCGCCTTGTAATAAACCGTTCATTACTTCCAAGTCTTAAACTGTGGTTACGGTCAAGAACTGGTTCAAAATTATTCAAATTGTTCATCAGTGTTTCATTATTTTGGACATTATCCAAAACCAAATTCACTCTAAAAAATTAACGAGAATTAAACTAACGTTTCTGTTAAAATATACTTATAATAAATTATGGAAAAACACTAGTAATTTTGTGTTGAATCTGTAGTTATTACTTATTAGGAGGGTAGTGGCCTATAGCATTTGCATATTTGTTTAAAAATAGAAAAATACATTTTATGCTGAAACAAAGCTAGATAGTTTTGCAAATAAATGCATATTTTGAGTTTTTTTTATGGTCACAAAATAGCAAATAAATAATTAAATACAAATAAATTACAACAATGTTATCAAACACTATTCTTACGATATAATATCAATTTCCCGAAGAGGAACATTATATGTCTCGTGATTGCCTTGGTCAGTAAATGTATGATATATATTTCTGAATTTTGTTCTGCAAAGCGGACAAAATGGTTCAACCTAAAAAACAATTAATATTTAATATATTTAATTGGCGTATTTTAATACATTATATTATTTACATATTATAATTTATTTTGTTGAGTAAAATCATTTCCAAAAGCTGTTTATATCACATTTATATTATTTAAATTCATACATTTTTTTTTAATATGAATTCAAATTGAATACAAATTTATACATTATAAATTATAATTAATTATAAGGTAATATAAACTTACTGTCGACCATCGCTTTAAACATCCATAACAGAATATATGTCTGCACGCATTGGTTTTGGACTTGTTATCTAACTGACCAAGACAAATCGAGCAGTCCGTATCTGTATCTGGAGTACCAGGACGCTCGACAGCCATATCAGACATTTTATTCTTATTTTCCATCTCTTGTCTTCTCCAGAGTTCAAAAAAAAATAAACAAAAAAAGGCGTGCGAGTGTAGTTTATTTTAGAGTACAACTGAATTCCAATGATAAATTTTATCATCAAACGGCGGGTTTCGAAAACAACGCGCGAAGAGACGAGAAGAATGTCGAACGGCGTAACCGCGGTCTAACAAATGTGATCACTTACTCGAGTTTTCAATAGGTCTTCGAAATTCTTCGTTCTTCGCCACACACTATTATCGAATATTCGACAGTAGTCTTTCACGGCACTGTAATAATATGCTTGTATTATACAGCGATGCAGTCGGTTGCTGATTTCACGTTTTGCGGACGTTTAGATCAACTTTTGAATGCTGCTGTATGATACGAGTAATATAATTACAATGGCAATTATGTACTTTTATAAATACCGATAATAGAAAAGTTGGATATAGAAATAATGTCACTATGGTAGCCGTAGGCAATAAAACAATCAAGGTTACGTGGCAGTTTGGCCAATCATATAAGACCGTAAGCCATCGAGAACATGCCATTTGGTTCGGACCACAGTACTGTTTAACACGCGTACGACGTAACCAACGCGGTCGGTTTCCGTCATGGACCCATCATCACACGCGATGATAGTCTCCGACTTTCCGTTGTCTATGTGTAACTATCGATGGGCATAATCGAACGATTTCGATAATTGAAATGTTAGTTATCGAGAACTATTTCATAATGAACACAATCACTCGAAATAAACCAGTACGAAATAAACTGCATAACAGACAACAACGGTCAATAATCAACTTATTTTTATTGAAAATAAATAATTTAATAAGTATAGCAGGGGTGCCATTTGGAGGGTCACCGGGTGTAAATTGGCACCCCTATTATGTCTGTTTGAAAACATAAACATGTAAACCGAAACACGAAGAAGTATTTGATTTTCATTCGTTAAATTATTAATATGCTTAGTAGCTCTAAAATACAGAGATAAAACGCCGGTAAAATAAAAAAGCCCGTAAGACACTGCAGTGTCGTCGGATGTCATTGGTTTCGCGTTTAAGTCCTAGGTTAGGTGTTGGGTAAAACGTTTGGGTTTCGCCGTCTCGATTTCAAAAGAAATTCGGTGTTACGTTACTGCAGTTTAACATCTCTTCTGGAACAGACTTTTTGTGTGGATTTACGGGTGATAAAAAAAAATCATTACGAATCGTCATTGTTTATTAATTTAAATCAATTGAACGTCAATATTCGAGAATACCAATGCAACATGATTTCAAATAGATTTATCGACTATTGGACTATAATATTATAATGTCATCGATTCATTTCTCTCGTTGAAAATTAAAATACAAGAACACTGCAGCAAATAAAGCAAATTCAATACACATTACACATTAGTCGAATAGCGATGATTGGCTTTTATTTTCAAACAAACAAATAGTATATGATTTTAAGTTATGGGTCGACTTGATTGTTTAGTTCAGTATAATTGATTACTACTTGATTACTTGTTGCCTTTTTATATATCATCCGATGATATTTGTAAGCGAACCAGATCGTTCGTAGTAGAGTTGTAAAAATAAAAACTGTTCGTGGACGCAATAATATTATAACTGAAACATTCGGCGCCAAACTATTGATTTTCTCGAAATATAAGTATAAAACGTATAATTTATTTTCGTAAAAAATACATATAACTTTCGATATTTATTCGATCATTATTATTATTTTATAATCTATATATCGTATACAACACGAGTTTACTTCAATATTTAATACCAATTGTAATTTTGTCGTGGCGTCGTGGCGCTATAATCTTTATGAACACGATAATAAAACTGTGAACGCGAGTACGTATCGGCAAAAAATATACGAATTTCCACGCGAGTCGTTGAGTCAATGCACTATTTTCGTCGATTAAAATTGAACAGTCGAATAATAAACTATGAACAATTATAATGATCATTATCCTTGTTCATAGATCATAGTAGTATATATTCGCGTGATACTGTTTAAATGTGAAATTCGAATTCGAAAAAAAATGTCAGTCGAAAGGTAAATTATTATTTAAATTTTAAGAGTAAAAAATGATAACCTTCGCGATCGATATATGCCGTCGATGTGTAGGTGTGATTATATTTGATATTTTTTGGTCGAGTGATGCTCAACGTTTTTACGCGATACCGTGACATACGATTCGTTTGCGCGACCGATTAATTCCACATCGACCGCCCGTATCGACTTTTTAGCGATTTGATCAGAGTATTTTTTATTCGTCAGAACAGCGCGAGGTCCGATCGACAGACTCGGAGTTGAAAAAAATGTTAACAATATTTCCGCGCAAGTCGTGTGATTAATATAATATACGTACGTATTGTAAACTATAGACATTTTCAAACATTATTTTACATCACCGTGATTTTTATCCTTTTACACGCGAGAAGAGGCTAATCATTTCGACTTCCTGGGATTAAAAAAAAAAACTGAACGCACATTGCGGCGAGAAGACTTCCCGCGGAATCAATAATAACGACAGATATTATACGTATGAACTGCACAGCAAAGTTTTCACCGTATTGTTCGTGGAAATATAATATACAGGTACGTTGTAAACCCGGTCAATCGAAATCATACGAAAAGATTACTTGGTATTTTACCGTTTCGGACGTTTTTATTTTTCTCGGGGACAATAATAATAATAATATATACACAAAAATAATCGTATTCCACGTTTGAAAAATCTCTAAACTTTGTTTAAATAATAATAAACATCATGTTCGATATTATTAGCGGGTACACTCTCGCAATGCCAATACATAATGAGATCGATGTTTTTTTTTTTTTAATGTTAGGAAAATCACATTAAACATTCAACGGCGACGGCGGTATTATTTTATTTTAAAATGCTTTTGGTTGTATTGACTTTATTTGGTATACGTTTGAGTGAAACGTTGTCTCTAAGAAAATACACGATGGCAATATTTTGTTATTTCAATACACTTACGTTAACGAAAAAAATTAAATTAAAAAAATAAACCATGGAATTAATTATCGATATTATTGTGCGGCAGTTAAAATATAAATTCTAAACGATCGAAACAAAGAGCAGAAAATTACGAGAATTACTGTTATGATACAATTTTAAACGTATATCGTTTGGTGATGTCTCATTAGATAAGAGTATTGGCACTCTTCGCACTCCTCATGAGTCACTCCTCGTGACATATCATAATTGCTCAAAACGGTGTTTTGACGAGGACAAATCCGGCGTGTCATTTTGCTTAATAGTAAAACACTGACGAGTGTGTTTTTTAATTATTTCTTTATGCTCTCGGTACCACTATACACACGACCAGAACTAATTTCTGACCATGTCCAAACTAGGGACGTTTTACGGCAGTTATCCACGGGGACTCGCGTGCGTTTCGTCGACCGTCGCGTGTGCGTTTTACTCGCGCCTACTACTATGATCGATTGAAATTATTGTTTATTCGAAATTTCCATCTCGCCGAACCGCGTCGGATATTAATTCGCATCGGATCGAAGGTAAGTTCTAAAGTGAATTTTGATTTTTTTCCAAACGCAAAAACGTCGAGTGAGCGTTTCGATTCTATTAAGAACATTATTAAAACACACATTCTTTTAATTTATTAAGAACACGTCATGAGCATATTATAAAATATTCGGCTCGGCGAATAAATTTCACACGTACACTTTTTAAACATCTAATTTATTATCGTGTGCGAAAAAAATGTATTCGTAGTAATATTTAGGTGTTACGAACAGAACGAAGTAGCGTACTTATTGTATTTTCATCGAGCGTCCGATCGAGTGATCTAATGTTCTATTGAAAAAGTTTCAATTTTAAATTAAATAAAAATATATGTTATTATGAGTAGCTGAGTAATTTTATTTTAAACATTTCGAAAGATTGTCTCGAAATCGGTAAATATTTTAGTGTTTTAACGAATATTAGACGAATTTCCAATAAATCACAGTCGACATTGAACGTGGAAACTATTTTTCATTTTATCCGAGGAAATATAAATGAAAAAATACAAATTTATCAGACAAATTTGTACCGAGGACGGAAGATCATAAATGTCTATGAATGTTTATTTGTGTGTATGTGGTGTGTTAGCGATAGGAGCCGCAAGTTTTTATAGACTACATAAAGGCGAGATAGTTTACTTCCTCGGGGAATCGGAGGGCCAAACCATATCCTGTGAAAAGTCCACAGGATCTCGAGTGTGATAAACGGAGCCGACGTGCATACGGAGCGGTTAAACATAACAAATCGTCTGTTTATTCAATGTATTCGCCGGAGTATGTGTGATGTGGGTTTGGTGAAATTCGACGGTAATCTCATAAACTTCAAGTCTTCTCAATCCGACGGCTAATTTCAACCATAAAATGATTTTCACTAGATTTTTTTTTTTTACTCGAGTATTTTACGTACTCTAATAAAAAATAAAAAAGTCTCTACACCGACGAGATGGGTATTAAAGTTGACTCATTTCCTGTTTTATTGTTCAGAAAAAAAAAAAAAAAGAAAAGAACGAAATTGCACGTTTATATTTATATAGTAATCGATCAAATGAGATTTCCGAGTCTTGCAATAATAATAATAATATGTTAGTTCATTTATCTGTCTGCAATTTTGCAGACTCGGAAAATTTATACTCGGAAAAATGCCATTCAATCGAAATTATATTGTTCCCCGAATCAACATTATTTTATTATTTAATATTACAAATCAATAATTTAAAAAAAAACTACAAACGATAAAATACTGTTTTATACAGTTTTTAAATTTTTTATCGGAAAAAAAAATTCAAAATTATTTAAACAAAAAAAAAAAAAAAAAATGCAAGTATATTTCGTTCAAATATTAGGCGAATAATAAAATTATAAATTCTTGTTCATCGGTCCGTTAATATATTATATTAAAATACATTATTATGTCCTTGTATCTAGTACGACTTGGATTTATCTAGTGTTATACTACCTGATAATATTATACTCCTCACACGAGTGTATTATATTATTTACGCACAACAAAGTCCGCGTCGAATTCGATCCTTTTAAAAATTATAATTGTACCGGATAAATCGAAAGACGGAATAACGAAAAATCGTGATGTTTTTCCATTGGTCCTGTGCGATTCCGTTTCAAGTAGTTAGTAGAATAATATATTTTAATCTTTCAAATATCTATATGCACCGTGCTCTCGTATGGTCACGTAACGTTGATAAATACTTCCTGTTTTTAATCATTTAAAGTTTTCTGTTCGCCAAGTACGGGTTGTAAAGTAGGCGACAGTTAGTAAGTAACAACAGTTTCGTGTACGTATTTGTATTTCCTATCTGCTTCCATTAATTTCGTCGGAACTTTATAAAACAATTGAAATTATCACACGGTTTAAACTCCCCGTGCGGTTGTGTATCTGTAAGCGTAACCGTATAAGTGTTGATATTTTATTCGGGCAATTTCGATTCTGAACGACTTACACACTACCATATCGTTTCGTCGACTTCAAACAAAACCCGCGAGGCACACGGTGCAAGAGCGTACGCAGTACGATTTTTTACACGCACGAGGTTTTCAATTGACATTCGATTTGTAATAACTCGTTCAACTCGATTTACAAACTTTAATTCGGTACGCAAATTATTTAAATTCAAAAACTAATCGATAATACAATATCATATCACTCGTGATGCGCTGCTCATAGTTCCGAAACCACTTACTCGCCCACACGTATATTTACACCGTTAATGAGGTGTTGCTACGTATAATAGAATATAATACTCAGTTCCGAGTATTCGAATATCGTTCCGCGAGAAGTAGATCAAATGTAAAATAGCTTTGCTTTTATTTTCAACTATGTTCGTCCGTTCGGTGGACGATTTAAAAAACATTTTAATGGATGCTTTCGGCCTTTCCAACGATGACGCCCACTCGTCCGTCGATGATACATACCGCGGAGGAGTCTCTCCCTTTTGTGAAATTATATTAGTCATGTCTGATTGCACGGAAGCCATTGTTTCGTTTTGTTCGGAAAAATTCGCTCCACAATGGAACACTCAATTCTCACATCGAAACCGATGCCATTACGCCGCGGCGCGGCGCCGAAAATAGCCGTTCGCAGTTGAAATCTTTATACGTCCAGTCGTCGACGTTTCTCGTTCGGCGGAGTCATTCAAATCCGCGAATTCGAATCCCGTCGAGCTCGTAGTAAAATCTAAATCGTATCCTCGTCGACCACGCAGTCATTGTTGTTATTTGCGTTATTTTTGATTTGATTTTCCACATGAAATTTTTTCACGGATTTCGCTCGAGTTTTCGATCGATCCATAACACACGCTGCCGACGTAAAAACCGTCTCGATTGTTATCGACTTGGGGTCCCGCGCGGTGCTGTATCGGTACTTTTAGTCCGGATAGATATCTAAACGTAAACGTCAGTAATATTTACATTCTCGCCGCCTCTTTTCCATCAATTACGCCGTCGTCGTCGTAATCGTATCCACCTGTTGGCAACATGTAGTCAATCAGACTCTTTTGATTTTTTCTCATCAAGCGTTTTTTTTTTTTTTTAATTTTTCCACCGTCGACACTTCGACCGTTATAATATCGCGAACTGAAAAACTCTGCTATAGACGTAAATCGTCGACTTTTTTCCCGAACATTTTTAAACGTAATTATATTTTCTTCGAAAATCTTCATCGCTCCTTAGCACGTACGTCCTACTCCTGGCAAGAATATAAAACAGTTTTTTTTAATCTACTCGCACAAATTGTATCCCACTTGAAAGGGTTTAGTGAAAAGTCATAGTAGTCATACTTACGTCCGGCCAATTGAACATCCACCGTCATCCACTCGTTCTCGCGATAATATTATAATACGCCGTTCGTTTGTGTGTGACTTGGAAAAAAATCAAACAGACCCGCGCGAATTTAAAATTAATTTTTTTTTTTTGCATTGTACATTAACTCGAAATTAACTCTTTGATTTTACATATCGCCTTACGCGCAACTACATAAATTCATAATGCAAAGATGCTAACAAAATACACTTGCATCAATCACTGTCATTTTTTTTTTTTTCCATTCAATGAAGTCATAATGTTCTTTTTATACATTTTTTTGACTTAATTTTGTAACGAAATAAGAAAGTCTCATTTTTCACTCGGCGTTTTATTAAAGATTGGGATCGATATGGTGTGGAAAAAAAAGAAGGAAAAAGTTGTTACGACAGTGAAATAAATTCACCCTTGTGAGTTCTTACCGAGTGGAGAAAATATATTAATTGCGTTCATCGTTTCCGGTCGGACGAGTGTTTTTCGTCACAACAATAACCATAGATTGTTAATATAAGCTACTGTGTTTGATATTGTTTATTCGCGTGAAATATTTGTTATTCCTTAAACGTTTTATTAGCGAATAATAATCATCGCCGTGACGCGAAACAAAGGGCGGCGGATAAGTAAGGTTAGTTCTGTGATTGAGTGAGTAACACATAATCGTCAGTTATTATATAACGAACCAGGTAATTTATAACGGTTAAAAACCGAGCGTTAAACGCTTTAAACATTTTTTTCCAGTATAGAACAATAATGATGCACGTCTCTGTGCGTGGGCTCGCCATTATTATTATTTTTCGTTTTATTCTTTAATATTGTTTTCAGAGTGCACGCGCGTCAAAACAAATACGATCGTCATTAAAGCCGCGAGCGTCGAAAAAAATAAATAAATACCTTCTCTGATACGTCCGTAGAATTAAATCCACAAATATCATGTCACTCGGAACGTTCACGACGCGTGTGCATCACTCGCACGGCGCGCGGCTTGAAATCACGCGGTCAGTCGTATGAACACTATACGTTCGACGTGGACCGATTGAATCGTTCGGCGGATTATTAAAACTTGTTTCGTGAATTCGCGATTAGGCATCGCGCGTACTCGCGATATTTCTATCTCGACGACGAAAAACATAAAAAATCTCGTCCCGAAAATTCATAAACTACCCATCGTAGGCACCTGTTTGTTGTTTATACGGTCGTGCGTCGTCGGTGTTGGAGTCGCGAAAATACGCGATCGCGGAAATCGAACCGAGTTTAAGAGTTTCGTCCTGTAATTTTAAAAAGCGCGAAGAGAGAAAAACGTATTCTAATCTAAAGTATTAAATTTATCTTCCGCTATCCGTGGCCAACGACCGCCAATGTCTCCAGCGTCGTTCTGGTCGTCCGAAAGGCGGATGTAACGATTTTTTTCCCCTTAACCTTTCTCGTCGTATTTAAGTTTTAGATTATTGATTTGCTACGGACACACACACACACACGTGTTGCGGTTTCGCGGTCGACCGGCGTCCGTTCAGAATCGCATAAAGACGGACGCGTTTTTTTTTTGTTTTCATTTTTTTTTCTTTCTATCTATTCCTCGGGTTCGTTTTGCTCTGTCGACTTTCGGATCGATCGGACCGACCGAAACCATCGGATCGGCCGGCCGACGATTCATATAGTGTATTCGATTTGAAACTAAACGCTAACCGGTCTGTGAATCGTCGATGATAATCATATTATATGTACACGGCGCATACTTTCGGTTAAAAACAAAGTTCGAATAAGGTCTAAAGAAGTTTTAAATCGCATTATGTATACGTAGTCCGGAAGTCAACGAGTGACTAGATCGTTCGATCGAAATCGATTTTTTTTTTTTCATATTTTTTTAGCATTACCGGACACGACTAAGAGGATATCGCACGGTGATTATTATTGGTGCGATGACCCTGGAAATTCGACGGAAGAATTTTCCTCTCGAAACGAATAGTATACCGCGTTTTAAACTTTTAGACGAAAAAGTCTAATTTCGATTTTTCAACAACGCGCGCGAACTAGCTCAGTAGAATATTGACCCGCTCAGTCATAAAACACGTCCTTAAAATTATCTACAAAATGAAATATAGATATAACAAACCGAGAGAATATATTATTATTATTATTGTATGATTATTCGTTTTAAATATTATCGGTCGTTTATTATATTATTACATAATAAGGTGTTCGCGGAGCCTTTAACGTTTCCGTATGAAAACGTTGTTGAACGTGGCGCGCGCACGAGCTCGTACCTATTGCTTATCTGTAACGTCGTTTTACGCCGCTGCAGTATTTCCGAGGAGCGTTATTAAGAATTTAAGAGCGATACCCACACCGTTGAATAATCTACTTTGTAAACATCATTCGCTCCGTCTCGGGACGCAATATAACCTACCCACGCAACGCACACGCTCGCGATCGGCAACACCGATAAAAACAACACGCCTTTAACGTTCAAATGAATCAGTCCGAATAAAACACATTGTAAATTGTAATGAGCGGCCGCCGAGGAGAATAATGCGCCGCGCCGCGACAAACGGCGCGCGACCGTCCGGGTCGGCTCGAAGATATCGAGGCCGAGTGCGGACGCTCCAGCGAGTGGTAATGTGTTCCGGGGCGTTTATGATTAATACGATTTTTTAATGACTACATTTATAAAAGTCTTTGGTCGCGCGCGCAGACACTGTGTGTCGGATCACACGATAACAATGTAATATATACTCGAGTCTTTTCCCCGGTAATTACGACGTACTTTCGACCCTCGCCGTCTCGAATAGTTTTCTCTCGAGAGCTCTGGCGCATGGCGCGCGTGTAAATATCATTCGCCGTTATCACATCGCAAAATACTCGTCGTCGCGTGTGTACGTATTTGCGATCTCAATGCCGACGGACCACGGCGTCCGATAATAACATATATTATCGTGTAGTGAAGATTTCAGATCCGATCGGTGGAAACTCTCCGTTATCAATTCTTCGACGATTCACGCCAAAACGGCCACGCCTAAATGGCCGCGCCAAAATGTCCCGTTCCGGCCTCGAGCCGACTGAGCGACGACTATACTATAATATATTATATTATATTCGTTGAGAGATCTGTAAAACACGATTGACTACGATATAGATAACACGTCGAAAACGTGTCGGCATTTCGTTGTTTATTTCGAACCGACGACGCAGCATGGCTTTGCTCTGCGAATTTCCGCGCAAGTGATATTATCGTCCGTTTTCGGCGTATTAATAATAATACGAGTGCGACGGGCAAACGTTTAGTGATTTGAACGCGTGAAATGCAAACGATTACTTTTTTTTGTTTTTTTTTTATGTTTCACATTGACGGCCGATTCCCCGGAAACGGGGAAAGGACGGAAAGGACCGGAGAGTGACGTACCGACGGTGTTTTTGACGGCTTAACACGGACCCCGCGGGGTCGTGGTGTATAATAAAATAAAACGCGTACATAAACAGAGCTCGCAGGAATGTAAACAAAATAATATAAGACCTGGGCTACATAAACAATATATCGTTTCGTCGAAAGTCACAATGTTGTCGTTTCGTCTTTTTTTCTGTTTTTTTTTTTTTGTCTCTCTCGCGAAAGTTTACGAGCACGAAAATAACCCGCACTTTTGAAATTTTTCTATTTTTTTTTTTTTTACGCGCGGCTAAACCCATCGCGCGATGTATATACCTATTTGGTTCGAAAATAAACAGTTCTCACGTCTGTGTGTATACCATTGTCGTCTATAAATAGATATATTATTTTCTTTCCATCTCGAAAGTATTCCGCAAATATTATGGAAACGTTAAGAACCGTTCGTTCGGCTCGGAGAGATCGTGTCGCAGACCGGGCGGAGAGATTAAAAAAGAAATAGTTCCGTAAATATTTACGCCCGCGACGACGACGACGGGTGTCGTGCGCGAACGAGGTTTTCGTAATAATTACCCGTGTAATCGATTCGTATTCGATTCCGAACTGCAGAGTAGCGGACCACGAAACGTTACGCATTCCCAAACGTATTTTTTTATTCGGTAAAACATTTTTTTTTTTTTTTTCCCCGAACGGTCTCTAATTGCAGTTATATAAAGGACGCACGCGATTGAACGGACGTGGCGTTTTCGCGTTCATTTTTCCCCGTATTATATACGACGACGTACAAACATGTCGAAACTGCTCGTTCGAGACCATCTTTCATAGTATAAATCGCAATGTCCGTTGTGTTTGTATTTTTCATTTTTCACTCTAGTCGCCACCGGTATATTCGATACGGTAAAAAAACAGAGTCAACGCGGATATGTGCCGGCGAGTGCGCAAAATCACGAGTCGGTAATTAATTGTTATAATAAAAACAAATTCACAATCAACGCGCCGCCGCGCCGTCGGTTTAAGTTTCGCGTATATAAAAATACAAACTTTGCGCACAAAAACAAATTATTCGTACGTATACACTTTAAAACTTTACATCATACGAGAACACTGACAATGAGTGAAGTGAATTGTTTCGACTCCCACCGAGAGTTAAAGTTGTTAATTTTAGTGTACATTTTGTTAAAAGTTAATTATATTGTTACTCAAGAAGTTATAAAATCTCTACGCTGGCTGATGACGTAATACGCGGAGCGGAGTAAAACAGAACTGTTACTAAGTAGTAGTTTTAGAAAAAAAAAAAAAACAACAAAAATCATAGCCGCCGTATTATCTAGTTCAAATAAAGATAAAACGAAAAATTATTTGACTAATTTGTTTTATGAGAAAACATACACTCTCGATTCATTATTTACCATTCAGTTTACGAGACGCACGGTTGAAAAAAAAAAAAAAAGGAAGAAAAGAAAAACGTGAGGTTCTGAGCGAGGAGGGGTGGTGGATCAGCCATTATTTCTTAATTATTTAATCAAACGTACAATTTCGTTAAAATTTAATATTCCATACTTACGTTTTTTTTTTTTTTTTTTACGACTTTCCAGTAAATATTTCTTTTAACGATTAGAAAGAAAAACTCGTGAAAATCTTGTATTTAATATTTTTAAGCCATAAGTATTAAAATAGAAAGTCTCGTGAATTTTTAACGACGAAAATTTTACAGCATTTTGTTATATTTTTTTCAAGTTTGAAAAATAAAAAATTAATAGGCTTATAAAAATTAAAACAAAATTTCGTCGTCGGATAAATTATCCACATTTTCTGCGCACACGAGCGACTGTTGTTAGTTTGGTCTTAATCGTGTTGTCAGAATTAAAACGTGCACGACCAAGTTTTAGCAACCCCGAAACCGTATACTTATATTGGATATTAATATTTATTTTCTGATTTTCGCCGTGCCGTATAAGCTATTATAGTTTTGGTTCATTTTTCGCGTTTCGAAGCACGAAAATAGTATAGTATTTACTACTATATTTATAGATATTCATGTGTATGCGCGTGTGTTTAAGTGCATTAACCTAGTTTTGTAGACTTATATTCGTAAAGTATGTAATCATAAAGTTTGTTCGAGCAACTGACATTGTATATTAATTAATAGGTATACGCAGTATAAACTATTGTTTATGTTATTCGAATTCAAATAATGTTGGCTGTAAAATCGTTAAATATTCATATTTGCGGCATAAGTCGAATATCGTCTGATTTTAACTCGCGTCAGTTGTTTTAGGATCAATGAAAATAACATATTTTAATATCAAACACAAATATTTTGCGAATTAAACCGCACTAAAAAACGAACGTAAACAACAGTAAATAATACTATATAATAGTAGTTGATATCAATTATTATTGTTCGTTCATTTTTTCTAGGGGATAAAAAAATTTTTGAATTTTAATTATTAAACTCGGAGCCACATTGGAGATATTTATTTGTTTAATTTCGAGAAATACTAGCGAAAAAAATCCTTAAATGGATTTGACGATTAAAACCCACACGCGAGTTGATTTTCAGTAAAAAAAAAAGACAGGTTTTTTGGGACTGTAAAATATATCCGACGAGTTATTAAAAAAAAAAACACGAGAAAAATGTGTGCGCAAACAAACTTGTCTTCTTTAGAAAAAAAAAATAAAAAAATATATTTTTGATACATCTGACAATACCCGGTAGAACATATATTATGATAACGATTTGTTTTAAACTTTTGAGAAATAAACTTTCTTTGACACGTCACCAGTATTGTAACATTTGAAACCCTTAAGTACATATAGTCTTGACGCTTGCTCATTGGTATTGATTTTCAGTTCGAGCGCGTGTCGTGTTGAAAAATGCGAAGAAAATTATTTTCAATATATTTATTCAATAGCGAATCTTTAATAACACTAGAAAAATATTAGGAATTCATCTCCCACCTAAAAGATTGACTTTGTATATATGTTTGATCGTTTTTAATAGTTCAAAAGAATAGTTTGTTAAAATTGAAAGTAAGAACAATAGGTCCGATAAATCGTCTGCTCGATGCTCGATAAATGTAAATAAAGTTAAGTACGCGTAAAAGTGGTTTTAGTAAACTACGTTTGAAAAAATTACAGGTGATTTTTGTTTTGAAACTACAAAAAAATGTGACTCTCGCGCCGCCGCCGCCGTAGGTTTTTGCTCGTGTTTGTCGATGGACTATCAGATAGTACTATTAAACTCGGAAAACGAGTGTAACGACACGTCCTTTGTCAATCCGTCGTTTATGAAAAATAATTGTCTTCCGAACGGTCGGGCGCACTGAATCAAATAAAAACAATAATACTAGTCGTCTCTGACACCCAAGTAATCGAAAATAAAAATCCTGCCGGACACGAGTGCTTGTTTACATGGAAAACAAACGTCAAATAGAAACGTTTATTTATACGGTTTTTTAATTTCAAATTTTAAGGCACTCGTCGACCCGAACACTTATTATCATATATATATAAATGCAAAATAGGTATAGGATAACGTCGCGCAGACGTAAAGTATTTTAGAGAGAGATCCCCGAGGGTACGTGATTTCGCGTTAATCCGAGTATCTTATTTAAGTACAAGCTACATAAATAATTATTAAAACCATGGCGACATAGTGTTTGGAAAATTCGGTTAAACGTTGAAAAGTTTAACGATAAATATATAATTTAAGTATAATGTGCGCGTAAATAGAATTAGCCGAGTGGATGATATTTTGGAAAAAGGTGCGTTTTGAGTGAAATATTAATCCTATTACTTAAAATTATTCATGTTTTATCCCTAGTTTAAATCCCGTGAAATACATTTATTTTAAATTGCGAGCGAGAAAACCTATCGATTTTACCGTAATCGCAATGATACTTAGGGGTCTTTTTTTCCTTTTTCCTTTTTTTTCGTCAACAATTTCGCAGGTTGTTTCAATGCGATAAATCTTGTACGGTACAGAAAAAAAGATTATTATTTTTTTTTATTTTTTTTTCCGTAGGAGTAATCGTAAATGTGCGGAAAATGACAAATCTTCAGGTGGACTATTGAACATTGCATGTGTCCATTAAAAAAAAAATCTACACATTCATTTACTCGACTAGATAATTTATCAATAGGTACACAAATACTAACAACAACAATAGAACTTTAATAATTATACTTTCGATTAGGTAGATTTGAACGCTCCTTTTGTATACGGTCGAAACGTGGATTAAAACATAAACGTTATTACGCTTCTTAAGCTATTTGATGACAGTTCAACATTTCTTTTTTCGCGTGAAATTTCCACCGCGTGTAATCGAATTAAAAAAAAAATTTCGACCCGGTGTACAATTTTAGTAAATATTATCGATGTAAGTTGGCGTTTTAAATTTTGAATTTTTATCCGAGTTGTAAATTCACGAAATTCGTGCAAGTATAGTGAGATCTTTAAATTTTATACTTCAACGGTTCGACGATATATTTTTACGCGTTTGTTGAAAAATCGATAGAAATGTATTGATGCAATTCGAATCTTTTTCTTGTTGTTTTGGAGATCCCGAGTGAAACGAGGAATCTATTGATTTCACCATTTATGTGTGTTTTCTTTTTTTTTTATTATTTCTCGTGTCCGTCAACAACTTTTCTCCTAGAAAACGTGGTCCTATCGAAAACTTCCCGGGAGGTTTTCGGTCCCAAATAGCGTCTATTGTTATCGTAACTCAAAACGTATTGATCGCAAAGTCTTGACGTTTTTACCGAATTTTTTCATGCCTATTTTCTAGAGACAGGGTAAATTTCAAATGCTCTTTTTCGTGCTACATATTTATAGACATTGTTTTTTTCGTAAAATGTCAATGAAGTAATTTTGGCTCGTCAAAAACTCTTGAGAATTATGTAAAAGGTTCCTCATACTTTCTTCGACAAAAAAATTTCGGAAATATATGAGCACGGTTTTTTTTTTTTTGATAAACATTTGAACAATCGTATTTTGCTGAAATTTTATATAATTACGAAAATCTGAAAACTTTTCGTGGCCGATCCATCCCAAATCTTTCACTTGGAATCGTTTTTTTTTTTCGTGACCAACAGACCAACATTGGTACATTGGTCTCAAATTCAATAGACCAATCCATCAATATCAATCACCCCTCCTGTACGTATCTCATCATTTTTTTAATCGTGTCTGTTATTATTTTATTTTTTTTTTTTTCAATTTGATAAACACAACATGAAAACGACATTGCAAGAACAATCGGTTTAGTTTGTTAAGCCAATGAATGCAGTTTTAGTTTTACGCTGAAATCGGGACATTCGACAATATTATATTGACGTTGGCAAACTAACTTTTGTAAAACTATAGTGGCCACCATTAGACAATGATATTATTCGTAATTTGTACACTCAAACAAAAAAGTCGAAAAGTTTATCTGCAACTTTGATCTATTCGACGATGTTACGTTTGAGTAAAATGCGAATCGATGTAAGATTGATGTATAAAAGTATTGGAAAATATTCTATGGATTTATAATTTTCGGGGCGGCGGATAAATTGATCGTCATTGAAATCCATATTTGTAGTTTATACGGAAATCTCATTATTCTCATTACGACGTTTCGGTTGTTCACGTGATACGCTTTAAATATTACTATAGTAGCGAATATAATTATTATTATAAAAAGAGGATACGTATATTATACGTATTTACGCGTACACTTATAGAAAGCACAAATGACCAAATAAAAAGTTTTTTTTCTTTTGTAAATCCACGTCGGTCGTGTTTTACTCGGAAAGTTGAAAAATACTGTTGGAAAATCATATCGTTTCAATATCGAAACCGTAGTTTTAATATTTGCTAACAACACGTTTCATCGATTATTTCGATGCCGTCGCGAGATATTTTAAACCGTTGATTTTTTTTTTTTTTTTTACTCTATTCGGAAAAATAAAACCAACACATTTCTCGGTCGCGACCAACGCAAACGTACGAATCGAATGAAATTATTTGAAAACACAATAATATTCGCGGAAACAGTATTTACTTACGTTTTTATTTTTTTTTTACCGGCCATAAGGTATTCACGTCCGCACCCGACTGAAAACCGGCGAATCGCATGTTCGCAATAAATATAAAAGAAGAAAAAAAAAAAACCCCCCATGTAACGAATTGCATTCCCCGTGGGTATTTTTTGAAGTCCAAAATGGTCGGCCGAACCATCTTAAGGTTTATGGTTATAAATTCACGCCTAGGCTCATAAAGTGGTGACCTAATTCGAACGAACACAGTCGCTGTTATCACTGAGGCGGTATAGTGCCACTTGGAATTCCTTGCGGAGCAGAGAGAGAGAGAGAGAGAGAAAAAAAATAACCCAACCCTTAGTTACCAATACTAATTGGACTTTCACGGGTCTCAAAGGGCACGGTGTATATTATACGTGGTAAATTTAACTGAGCACAAAAGTTACATTATAAAATCTCGTTTTGCAGCTATTGTGCGCTTTTCAAATGAAAACAAACTCCGAAACTAAACCATGTGTATAAATGTCATATGTATATATATATACGTTTTAGATATTTTCATATAAACAATAAAACAAAAAATGTACTGGTGTTCTTCACTGGGCTACTGGATAGTGTGCCATAATAAATATAATATATATATGAGAAGGATGATAAATCGTTGGACCCGAAAAACGATTTCGAGTGTAGAGTTCAGTAAATGCTTAGGAATTGTAAACGATCATAAAAAATATTTTTGAGTCGACACTTTCAAGATATTTCAAACGTACGTTTTAACATTTTATACTATCAACAATATTGTTGACATTTTCAAGTTTTAAATACTATACTCGCGTCGATTTAATAAACCTCATCATAATCACATTTTTTGAAATTGTAATTTTCACGAACAGAAAGTAGTTTGTTATGATTTTAAAATATTGTTTTATAGTTTAAACACAAGTATCGTAAGTCTCACAAACCAACCAAAATTACACATTTTATCACGACGACGTTTTTCGTCATTATTCACAAATTTAATCAACTTCATAAAAAAAGAAACTTAAAAGCTTATATAAAAACGACGATTTTAGAAATTTCTCAATTTCGGGATGATTTTATTAAATTGTTGGGCGATCTACAAACAAATAAGAAATGTATTATAGTATTCCCTATTTCTCCGGACGAAAATATAAATTATTACGGTCAATATTGTAATAAACTTGTACAATCATTAGATTCGACGGAAAACAAACAGTATATATAGTTGGAATAATAAATCAGCGAGCATATATGATAGTATTGTGTTTATATTTTCAGGATTTCGGATTTGAATTTATGAATTGTACTTACGATAATCAATACTAGAATATTAAAATAAACTATCTATTATGTATTTGAAGACGATCAAATAGCATAAAAATTGATTGAAAATACACACGTTTTTCATTTACGAAACTGTATTTCTAGAGAGTTTAGAAAATTTAAAACAGTCAAATATGGTGTACAATAATATCAGCCGATAAAATCTTTATGGTTTACGGTGGATAATTATTTTAGTCAATAATGAATCATTATTGATTCGAAATCGCCGTGTAAATTAATAATAATGATAAATGAGTCGTGGTTTATAATTGGACAATTTAAATAAAATATTAACGACAAACACGATTT
Organism: Drepanosiphum platanoidis; assembly: GCA_948098885.1. NCBI lineage: Eukaryota > Metazoa > Arthropoda > Insecta > Hemiptera > Aphididae > Drepanosiphum > Drepanosiphum platanoidis. Next base: position 17,006,627 of record OX402532.1, on the reverse strand, counting down.
ACTGCATTGTCACCTGCGCCGCATTTATCATCGTATTCCTCTAGAAACTCGTTTCTCCATAAAATATTTAGAATGTATCTCGAACGACATTGATGTAAACGGTGTTTTGAACTCGATAAAAATAATTTAGTGTTTTTCTTATACTCGCGTACTGATTTCGTATATTTTTTCTCGACACATTTACTTTAAATTCGATCGACTCGACTTGAATTATCGTGAATCGAAACGCCTTCCTATCGAGTGATAATTACATACGATCAAACGAGGTAGCCCTCGAATCGAGGTTTTTTGAAAATTATATTACGTCTGTGCATCACTCTAAAGTTTAGAGTCTAAACGATTATTTGAAAATTGAAATTCTCTAGAACTATCTGCGGAGTTATTATCATTTTTTTTCGTAATAGATTATAAAACGAGCAAAGTACGAGCCGATTTATCGAATGGTTTTTTTAACCATCTACTCGAAAATCGTATGAATTACTTGTCCGTGTTGTAATTTTAAAAGATTTTCGAGTGACAGACCCGAGCAGAAACTTTCCCAGTTTTCCGTTTTTCAGTGACAAAAAACGTGGTCACATACGTAACAAAAAAACAAATAAATATTACAACCGAAACGTTCTTCATTTCTTTGCAAAATGTATATCGTTACAGAAACCGACAGTTATTTTAAATACCTAGTTCTATGTAAATAATTTTTAATTTGTAAATATTTAATACAGGCTCGGAGTATAAATAAATACGTATCGGTAAAATTGTGAAAAAAAAAAGAAAAAAAACCGAAATTGTTATTTATTATTAAACTTTATGATTTATGCGCATTGTTTAAATTTATTATTAAAAATGAAAACGCTGAATGTTAATTACCGAAACGAATAAAATAACTGTGATAGATTTTTAAAGTTTTTACAAGTCATATTTCTGAATTATTGTCATTCCGTTTAGCCAATATTTTATTATAGTAATAAAAAACATTTTATTATTATTATTATTATTTTTTTTTTCCAAGAAATTACAGTTATAAATTTAATTTACCGGGCCATCTGTTTTTGTAATTTTATTTTTCGCGTACTTTAAGCGTCGGGAACGCGATGGTGTAATTAGAATTCTGGCTTGGTTCGAAACACCGTTTTGAATTTGCGCCTAGTTTTCCGGTCGACACACACAGATAGTTTAGAAAATTCGATTTTATATAGCGTTAAATAAAAAAACTCCCCCCGCGTTTATGATTCGTACCCTTGGGTACATCGTTTTCCGTGAGTTTTGGTTCGAAACCATCGTTTTCGAGTCTCCGCAGTTTTTTCAAAATAACTCGAAGCCATCGTCGTCGGTCACCGATTCCGAGACTCTCCTACCCTCCGTCGTCTCCGCCGTCATCGCTGTTTCACGACGGACGGGAAAGTCGGCGCACACGTCCGTACAACATGTACGCGGCCGGCTCTCTATTTTTTTTTTCTCGTCTCCTGCCGTTTGTCTGCCGCTCACGCGAAATAATCTCGAAAAAAAAAAAACAAAATTAAGGGCGTAATAACCCCGAGGAAACTATTTTTGTCCCATTAGACGCGCCGGCGCGCGTATTACATAATACCCCGTCGCCGCGCACACCGGAGTCGCGGCGTGTTGTTTTTAATATTCGCCGCGACGATTCTTTCTTTTTTTTGTCCCTTCGCCCCGTTCCTCCGCGCCGTCGTCGTCGTCGGGCTACGCTCTCCGCCGGCCCGTCGTCGTACGCTTTGTTTTGACTGCCAAACTTTTGCACCGCTAAGTCGAGCACTTAATGACGACGACGGTATCCCTCTAAAGACCCGCTGCCGGCGGCGGCTGACAACCCGGTCGCGGGGATGCGGTTATAATATTGCGCAACGCCGCCGCCGCCGTTTCCCCGCGGCAGCTAAACCCGCCCCCTCAGCCGTCGAGGTTTTTTGAAATCATCCGGCTTGCGGTTTTCGTCGTCGTCGTCGTCGTTATTACGTAGAATTTTTCCCTTTTTTTTCCCGTTTTTTTTTTTTTTTATTTTAGATTCCGAATGAAGCGAGCAATGGTTTTTTTTTTTGTTCCGTTCTCCGAGAAACGAGGCTTTTCGCTCGCGGATTTCTTAATTTCTCGAAAAAATAAATAAATAAATCTAGCCGCGCGCCATTTACCCGGCGGCGGCGATTTCTTTCCCTCGACTCCGGCAATATTAGATAATATTATGATAATAATAATAATTATTCTTACGTTTCGACGAGGCCCTCGACTCGGGTGAGCGAGGGGCGGGGGCGAAGGATAACGATATGTCTTGTTCCCCTTACAAATACGTAGTTCCCGCTATTTTTTCTTCCTACCCGTTTTGAACATTTTTCGAGACCGATGAACCGTGCGTCGGGTCGCGGATTAATTTTTTGACGAAACTCCGAAATAATTCCGATTACTAAACAAAATATTATATTCTCATTCAGCGCGAATGAATAAATTGGACTATGACTTTTATAGTTTGCATCGACGAAATATATAGAGGAGATCTAATTGCGATAAATTGTTTTGTTCTCCACACTTGTATTTAATCTTATAAAATTTACTCGTAACATTTCACGTCGTTGGTGGCTGTACTTTTTTTACTTCGAAATACAAATAATCATATTTTGTACAGTACAGGCGACGAAGACGTAGTGAAAACTTTGATTGACAATAAGTAAAATAAAAATAAATTCAATACCCTAAATTGTTTTTTTTCTCTCTCCAAAACAGAACGAAATATTTCATTAGAGCCATAAAAGTTTAAAAGGAGTGGCAATGCAACTTTTGAAAAAGTGAAATTGTTTTATTTTTAATGAAATATATTTGAAAATACTTCACTCTTATGAGTTTTAATACAATTGTATTATGGAAAAAACTTACCCGAGATCGGTTTCGAATTCAGAGCGTAATATATAAATTGTTCAGAGATTTTGTGTTTTATAATCCCGAGTTTTAGGCTCAAAATATTAATTGCGTCTCTTTATTTGCGAGGTTTCAAATCTACGGTCTTAATACCATATACAGTCGTGCCCTCCCTATCCGTCCACGAGTCAAACGGCGATTGTGTTGCGTTGTGAAATAAAATTAAACTCTGCGCATTAATATTTCCATTTGAAATAATAATATATTGACAACAGTGACAAATCTCCATCGACATAGTGCTCTACTACTAGTTTTCCACGCTGTGCGCGCGGCGTCACAGTCATTTATAAAAACAACATCCTCGTCTGAAAAAGTTATTGTAATATTTTACTTACTCCGCGTTATTCTTCTCTTCGACAGTCCGACCACGCTACAGTGCTGTTTGCATTTTTCGAGAATTGCCGTGCCATAAATTTTGTAAGATAACTCGAATCGTTCCAAAAGAATATGATAACTTTCTTTACGTAGCCAGGCGCTGTTTAAGATTTGAAAAGACATTGGTCACATATCGAGTGTCTACAATAAAACTAATATGAAAGAGTATACTTTTCTTCTTTTTATATGCAAGTAAAATGAAAAATAAAATAAAAACCGTAAAAACGATATCCAAAGGTACTATAAAATATCTTTTACACAAAAGTACGTACATATATAAAACTATAAACTTAAAAAACTCATCGAATTACAAGAAAGATTTTCAAGGTTATATTTTGAAATATAAACTTTATAATTTCAATATATTTCTCGTAAGAATTCCATCATTTTTTGAGACGATAAAACTCATAGTTTTATATTAAAAGTGACAAATCAATCATTGAATCGGGGTTGAAATAAATATTTTATTTTTCTACGCAATATTATATTATTATTATAAAATTGTTTTAAGCAAAAAAACCGGTACATTTATTCTTAAACGTACTCGAATGGTTAGTGTTATTTGAGTTATTAATTTGTTTTGAAAATCAAATGATATTTATAAACAAGTATATTATATATAAAATAAAATACCGAACGAAAGCTATTTAATTTATGCCTGAGAGTAAACGTTTTAACTATTAATTTATATTTAAACTGTCAAACATTTTCTTCTTGTAATGTACTAATATAATTTAAATATATATCTTCAAACGATGTTTATGTAATATTTAATTATAATTTAATCGAGTACTCTTAAAGTATAACATACAATTTAATTTATTCGTTGCTTAGGATATCAGAGTATTCTCTTTATCGTTATATTATACTCTCTTTGTAATAAATACTATATATATATATACATTTAATACACACACAGACACGCACACGTATATATATATACTTTTTTGTGTACATAATTTGAGGCATTTAAAAAGAAAAATTAAAAAATACATTTATAATCGCTCTGTATAGCGAACAATAAAGTTGCTCATAGAAGTTTTTAAGTAAAAATCTCCATCAGACCCTTTAGACCTCTCAAGCAGAGAAGTTTTCGACAATTTATTCGTTACCCCTTCGCCCCTAACAACTCTTCTCCAAACCCTGATTTACGGCAGCACGTCCTCTCCTCTCGTCTCCCATACCGGTTTAGGTCCATAAGCATTACTCACATCTGCCGCCGCCGCCGTCCCTTATCACTCGGCTCCGTTAAATAGATTTATCCGTTTGTTGTTGGCATAGGTTTTTCAGTTATTTTCTAAATATTGCGTGGGTGTGGGTTGCCGGAGTTGCGTCATTCGTTTATTTTATCGCTTTTTGGTTCTTTATAATAAACGTATATTATTAAACTTCACGGCGGCGGCGCACAAGTGTATGGAAACTTTCTGTAGCAATAGCTATAGCGGAACACAAGTGCGTGACTAAGCCTATACCGAGTATAGATCGTCATCAAACTAATTAAGAAATTAAATTAGAAACAAGGATCAACTTTCTTGGCGAATAATTATTTATCTCGAACTGGAAAATACGATAAGGAATAATCCAAGTTCAAGTTATATGATTTATAAAACAGAAATTAGTCTGAATAATATATTACGGCCTATTATGGTTGACTTATTATAGCAATTAGTGTATGTTTAAATAATACGATTAATTCGAAGATAAACAGTTGTGTATAGTTTATATTTTATGCGTGCGTTTCAAAGTAAAAACTTATTTTATTTTTCTTTTCTTTTTTTTAATTATCAAATTGTTAAAATTAATCATACATCATTTACAAATAATTGAAATGAAATTAATAATATCCTACGATAGTGTTTTATTACAAGTAGTTCGTAGTCGTATTTGAAATTGAGCATGTTATTTCATATTAATCCTTAAAACCGGGTTCATTCATAACCAACAAATATTATAAAACTTTTATAATGACGTTTTTTTCTATTAATTTTTTTTATGCACAATTTTTCGAACTAGAAGACGGTGGTTCGATCGGTAAACGTGTTCGTTTTAGAAAGAAAATTTTATCTGCTTCGTGGTTTGATTGTTTTTATTTTTTTGCGAAATTCCCAACACATTTTTGGTAGTTTGGAAAAATTAAAAAATAACGATTTCCGAAAGTTTTTTAACTATTATTTTTCATTAATAAAGGGAAAACACAAACGACACGAATATAAAATAGATAGTGAAGTTTTTTTCGTAAAGATTACAAAAACGGTCGACTTAAGAATAACTCCTGGTTTATTTTTCCTAAAAAACGTATAAACGAGAAACGTAAAAGTCATGTACGGATATTAATACAAAATGTTATAAAAATAATTGTTGATAACATTTTTGTGTTTCTAAATAATTGCATCAGTACAGTATGTATTTCATTTCCTACATTCCAATTTGATTTGTTTCCTCATGTAAAATATACGTCTGACAATTCGTTTTAAATAAAACTAAAGTTGTTTTTTTTTTTTTACTTTTAAGGAATTACGATTTTTTTTTTTTTTTATTTGGTTTGGTAAATATGTAGGTACCTGCAAGGGATCGTTTTTTATTATTTTTTTTTTTTTTATTTCATACTGTTGCAAGAAATGTTATTAAAACAGAAATGTTAATGCACTTGTTCCAGTATTACGATGGCACGTGACCTACTCGAGCCAAAGGTATGTTTGAAAAAAAAAAAAAAATAATACACTTTTGGCGAGCAGATAATAATACGATCTGTTCAAAGTTTCAGAATTTTTTTTTCGAATATCCCTCATCATAGTTTATTATGCAATATTGCCCTGGACATGTCGAGACATTTTCATTGGACGAATCGCGAACAAATTTATCCCGAAGACCAAATTGATATAATATACGTTATACGTTTTAGGTAGAAAAAATCAACCATATAATATGTATATTATGCGATGGTAATAAAAATATAGAAACTATCTTTCGTAGAATTAAAATAACTCCAGTGATGCACGGACTCGATAGAATCTTCTAGCCGAGATAATAATATGTACCATCGAATTCATAATAATTATTCTTGTCGGTTGAAAAATCGATGTTCGGTTATTAAAATTACCGTTCGCCAGACAACAGACATCTCTCACGACTCTTCCCCGTCCGACGGGCTCGGTTGTCAAAACATCCACTTGTTGTAGACGGTGGATTTAATCTCGCACATTTTACTACATAATAAATATACGAGTCGTAGCGCCGGACTAACATTTCACAAGAAGATTTTACCGAAAACCGTTTCGTTTTATTACAATAAAAACAAAACAACAACGAAATTACCTTCTACACAATATAGACGAGTTCATGACTTGTTCATGATTGAAAAATCGTCATCATCGATTGGGTTTTATTATCGTATTAAAATCGTTATGTGAAATGGAGGGCGGTCGGTAACAACGTCTAAGAGCTCCGCTCGAATACGGTCTTTTGGTCTTGGTGTAATGGTGTTTACGTATACATGAAAAACGTTTTCGGCCGAATCAATGACGTCAATACACATAGTATTGACGTCATCGATCAGAGCGTTGCTTCGCCACGGTTCGACAGAATAACAGAACGTTTTCGGCTAAGGAACGAAAATAACGCGATGATGTGTCGACGAGCACAAAACGTTATTATTACGACTGATACACGTTTTCGGACGGAAGGCGTCCGGCAATCGGACGCAGGTAAAATAAACGAAACGCGCGTCCGCACATCCGGTCCAGCCGTTTTACCCACGGACACGTTTCCCGTGCAGATGTAAATATAATAATAATTACGAGTATGGTATGTTATATGCGCAGTTACACGGGCGAGCGTAGATTTCAGACGGTACGGCCGATAAAACTGTGCCCGAATACTATTGTTACGAAAAACACGTTGTTATTTCTACTGCCGATTTTGGAAAATATGTTTTTTTCGACATTTCTCCTCGCCGAAAAACAGAAAGACGCGCTTAAAGAAACGTGCTATCGACGAGGATTTGATCTCACGATCCGAGTCTTCACATTGCGGCCGCACGTTATTCAGGGTCTTCGATAAAACATCTTTTGCGTCGCGTTCAGTGCGTTACGGATATCGGAAATCATCACATTAATGCACGCCGCAGGCGCATGTTTTGATATTTTTTTAGCGTAATTTTGGAATTCCGTTCTCTTAACACATGCCAACTCGTGCTCGCGTTTAAAAAAAAAAAACAGTTATGAAATAAAGTACATATAAACAGTGAAACGAGCAAGAGGGAGACCGTTCGTACAAGGCGGCGCGGCGGCGCGGTTACTATAACAAACGTTTACGCGGAAAAACAATTTACATTTTAGCGTTATAATAATATTATGTACTGCAGCAGTTGTCGCGGGTAAAATAATGTTTTATCACTACGAATCGCGAAATCAAAACGACCGACTTGGCATTTTTCGCGTGCCTCGTTCAATAATGATTATCGTTCCGTTCCGTCCGTTTTCCAAAACGTATTTATTCTATACGCCCGTTTCGCCGTTATATTATGTACGCTTTTATATTATAATATAATATATACGCGAAACAAAAAATAAAAATAGCGGTTAGAATAAAATACATAATTTACCATTCCGCGCACGTATCAATATTGTTATAATATATTAAATTTAGTTATCGCGCGTCATTTGGAAGTCGGTCCGGCAGCCGTCGGTCAAAACGGACATTGGACGCTGCGGTCGAAAACGTTTCGAGCGAGCCCGCCGTATAATGATATTATATAGGTAAACGCCTCGAGAACGCGACCGCCGGAAACGGTAAATAACTCGTATCTCGCACACACACACACAAACGCTACGTGTGTGTATATATATGTGTGTGTGTGTATACTTTACGCGCTTCGACCCGCAGTAATAATAAATTCATAGCGTTATCGCAAAATCCGCACAACACGGCGAGCGTGTAGGACCCGGTCGCGCGCGTAGGTGTAGATGCAGTGCGACGAATCGCGCGCGCGCGCGCGGGGGGGCCCCGGTGCGATATTTTACGCGATCTCGTACCCGTACGCCGAAAATCAAAATAATTTCGAAACGATAATAAACAAAACGAATATATTCGCGTCGTCGTGCGTTGCGAGGTAGCGTCGGAATCGTCCTTCGACGCGAACGGGCGTCGTCGGTTTCGTTCATTCTTTCTTTCTAATAAACTCTACACTCTCGTGATTTGAGTTACTTATATCATCGATTACTAACGCGTCGGTGACTCGGATCCGCACGCGCGAGTTTATTCTGTTTGGTTATGGAAGTAAGACCATCATCATCATTTTTCAACACCATGGATGATTCTAGTGACGAGAAGACGATTTTGGATTCAAAACTTGGACTTGACTTCATTCCACGCTATTTCCGTCTCATCCCTCCTAGAAAGAATAAAGTTGCATAGAATGGGATGTTTCTCCACTTCTTCTACCGACTTTATGTTCGCTCTTTGTTCGTTCATATTTTAATTATTCCATTATTTAACGAGAAAAATAAAATTACCAGAAAAGAATAGTTTAAAAATCCGCAAAATTTGACGTGACGCCACTTAGAAGTGACTCGACAGCCGAAGGAACTTATCACTAACGCGTTAGTAACTGATTGGTAACCAGTGGCGCGGTCTGTTGCGATCCATTCGGTAGTGACTCGACGTGGACTAGTCAGTGATTCGCGTCAGTAATTAGTCTCTAATGTATTAGCTCCGTGTGTAGACGGAGTAGAAATCGCATAAAATTTCGCCGGAATAAAAACGACGCGTCGTCGGTCACAACGAGGTTGTTCTCACCTCAGGTCGTCGAGCGTATAAAACAGCAAATGAAACGATTGAAAGCCCGACGTAAAATACACAATGCGTTTCGGCAGGACGAAACGTGTGCGCGATAAAACGGCACAGTCAGCATCTGCGCCCGCGAAATCGCACCGCCGCGCGTAGGAGGCGGCTCACTCGCCCCCGCGGTCCGACGATCGGGGGCGAGATTCCGACGACGACGGTTCGTGCGGCGCTCGCAGTAGTGGCGTGCTCGGCGCGTTTCGACGCCCCCGGGCTGGATTTTTTATTATTTTCGCCGTTGCCACCGCTTCCGGGAAGGACCTCGTTTCGCTGTTTTATATTTTCCATCGGCCAATAATATAATACTATCGATCTTCGGGGGGGGGGGGGGCTTTCGAATCGGTAAAGTACGTTTGCGCGCGTCCGACCTTTTTTATAGCATTACGACTGCGCGTGTTTTTGCGGCACAATGGAACATGTAATACATTTCGGAGGGGGGGGGGGGCGAAGTACGGCACGACGTTGCCGGATTTACCGATCCTTTTATATCGCGAAAAACACGCGAAATTTCTTCTCCTCACACCGCCGCAGACGTCGTCGGAGTCGCGCGCACACGTCTTATATTATGATGCACACGAGGTTTATCCGGCTTACTGCGGCCGCGTTTCAATAACAACCGAAGAAATTATCATTTTTCCGCCTCGTCGAGCCGGCCGAGTTCGTTTGGATACGATTTCAGACGATTCTTCTGGCTGTTTTTCATATCTTACGAGATTATTCGAAACGAGTGATTTCTTTCTCTCCGTTTAAAGTGGACCGTACTTGGTTTTTCCAAGCCGCGGTTACAACCGATTACGTATATCGTTATTGATATTACTCGGCGGCTATACGAACTTTACTCACTCATGCGCGCGTGTACAGATAAATAATATCTCTAAATTACGAAAAAATACGAAGTATACGGTGTACGAATCCGCGTTGACCTCTTCGCGCAATCGTATTAGCGTATAGTAAACACCGTATAAACATCCGGCAACAAAGCATTCAAAGATTTTCGCGCGCAGTCGTTTTCTCCGGTACACGCGCGCGCGATCGTCCTTTCAAACGTACGCGCTCTCCTCGAATTCCGATCCTTTTTTCATGTCCCGGTAATCGAGGTGATTTCGGAAACTGGACGTACGCGCCTAAGACACACATTCATATTAGTATGCAATCATATTTATAATAACTTTCAAAATCAACGTTTTGTGTATACGTACACGTGTACCTAATATTATTTTAATTTTTTTTTCTGAATGTGCGTTTTAATTTCGTGTTGTACAGAAATATTCATCTCCACAATGTCGATGTACAATATCGAATATTGAACAGGTAGTTGTTTAATTTTAAACGAGTGAAGTATTTCACACGCACATGTATAGTAATATTTATTTTCATTCCATTCCGCTCGTCTATGATTTTTCCCCTCTAATAAATGGCCCAGATTTCAATGATTTCAATGATAAAGTTTGACAAAATCATTGTGAATCAAATATTTTGATATACGCATGGGGTAAAAGGCCAATTAAGCGTCACAAAATATCTCGTAAAAAATACGTTGTTTTTCTGGGAAAATATACAAGAGTATATATTATAAACCCGACACACAGAGAGAGGGAGAGAGGGAAAAAAAGTCGTATGAAAATGTTTGATTAGGATTTTCTCCAAAGAGGAGACTTAAAGGAAATAAATAATTACTTTACGTTAGCATTTCGCAAATTGGGAGAGTCCGATTTTTAACAAAGAACGCGATTATTTGGTCGAAAATAACCTTGTTATAATATTATAATTGTTACGACCGATAAAGTAAATTACACCGGAACACGTTTTCAAGACCAACCGTAGCTCGCGGATCGTTTTAATCATTTTCAAAAGATAAAACTCTCGATTGTTTCAAAAAGTATTATCTCGCGCGGAATTCTATTTTTTATTACAAAATTGGAAATCAAATTATGTTTTTAACGAGAGCCGGAGCTCTAAGTTTCCGATGAAATTTCCGTTTAAATGTTTCCTTTTGAGATTCCGGCGGAGACAAGTTCGCCGTTAATTAAAGAATCCGACACAAGTCAAATGCGACCAAGTTGTACCTTTTTCCGCTTTTTAGTCGCACCAATTACACGGGGCTTTCGGAAATTGAATTAAGCAGAAAACTTTTTGGCTGAATTGTGTAAATAAACCGAAATAAGTTTGCGGCGCATAAAGAGAAGAGACCGAAAAATAAAAAAAAAAAAAAAACTAAGAAAAGAATTAGCACCGTGGGGTAATTTCATTAAAAAAAAAAAAAAGAAAAAAAGTTATTGTCATAGGAAAAGAGAAAAAGTTCTACATTATCGGGCCTTTGAAAAAATACTAATTGAATTCGCTAAAAAAAGAATCTCGAATGTTTTTTTTTTTTTCATCTTTTTACTTTTTATTAAACGTAGGTACGTACCTCGCAGTAATTTTTTTCATCTAACAACATGTGAATAGAACGCGAAACATACACATTTATTTTTGAGGATCTGTGGCGGAATAATTAAAAAAAAAAAAAAAATGTCTTTACCGTTTCGTTTTGGTGCAAACGAGTAAAATAAATTCCAACAATTTTTTTTTCACCGGGTACGGTAAAATAATATTGTTAACGTGATAATAATATTTTAACGTATATAATATGGAGATTCTTATCGCGATCATTAAAGATAATATTATGAAATATATTACGAAACGATTTCGTCTTGTAACTCGAGTTACAAATATTTATATGTTTTTTATTCTGAAAGTTCTGTTTCGCGCGGCGTGTATTTCGTTTTTTTATTTTACTATTTTACGCGAGGAAATCCACCGAGTGATTCACTATTCCGAGACACGAGTACTTGTGAGAGAAATTGTTTCAAAAGATTATTTTGGTAAATATTACTGTACCCACTTTTCATTTTTAAGTTTCGATAGTTTTATTTCGAAACTTCTCTTGCGACAGCGTAGAATTCCGATTGCTTAGTAGTAGAAGAGACAAAAGCAATTCGATTTTTTTCTCGTTTTATTTTTGAAATCGATGTGTTAGTATTTAAAAAAGTATTTTAGTATTATTGAAACTATTTTTCCAATCGACAGTTGTCGTATTTTTTTTTTCATAAAAATAAGTGATTTCAAGTAAAAAAAAAAAACAAAATAACCGTTGTTTGAATGGCACGATAACGCACTCTAATCCGTTGCATTATATAAAGGTATTATTATTGAAATCTTATGTTAAAAATTTACATTTTCATACCGGGAAGTTGTTATAATTTCCTTATTATTGTAACTATTCCTCGTTGATAATAAATAACTTCGTATAATGAATATAAATAATGGATACAGTTTAGTAATATTTTTCCGGAAAATAAAAAATGGACGGTGGTTTATTTTTCTTTATGAAATCGTACGAACTACAGTTAACACGTTGTTTAATGGCAATGTCAAAATAATAATAATTTCTACAATAATTATCCTTCGAATAACCGAAGACGAAACAATATATTCAGAAATATTCTGATTTCAGTAAATTCACGAGACGAACGATTGTTCACGACGAATTCTGTAACGGTGCTTTGCACAGAGTTTAGTCGATAAAATAATACGTTATCGAACCGCACGATTAACTAAACCACCAAAAGCATGTTTACTTTTATAATTATACCTATTGTAGTCGGTATACAAACGGGTATCTATTTTTATGATAAGTAGTGCGTAAATATTGAGTATTTTTTTTATTTTTTTATTATTAAAAAAAAAAACCGTGCGAAATCACGTGACTTTGACGTGTCAAAAACAAATATTTATTCATAAAAAAAAAAAACAATTGCCCTCGAATACGCGAGATATACGTAATTGAGTGGAGGCAGAGGAAAACGGCGGATCGAACCGCGTTCTCATAACGTGACAGGACACGAATTCGGGACGTTCGATTTTTTTCCGACCAACGAATTAATTAGATTCGTTTTTAAAGCGTGCGAATAATAAAAACGTTCTACTGCCGCGCGCGCGCGCCCGTCGGTCGATCGTATGATTACACTCGCGCGCGGTTGAAAACTCAAACGATTCGCTTCGGCGCGCGCCTAAAATAATTATCTCGACCTGACCGGACGGACGAGATCGAAACGGAACGGATTTTCATCATTATAATATAGTCGTCGGGCCGGCATATTTAAATGTTTAACGAGCGACGAGCACAACACTTCGGGACGGCTTTCGGTCGCGAAACTGCGATGTTTTCGAACACAAACAGCCAACAGGTGAACTGATTTTACGTAATGCATTTTCTATGTGCTTCTATCGCACGGCCAACACCTCCCACTCTTTTGTGAGGACGAGGAAAAAGTGTTTTTCGTTTGCCACACTGACATGCGTGTGCCGGCGCCGGGGAAAGGACGAGGCAAAAGGGCGGTCCTCGTTCGGGCCTCGTCCTCGCCAGACCTCGATTTCTCGAAGTACTTGCGTGACAATTTGCCCCGAGTGTTGAGCCAAACTTTCCACCGGCACTGAAAACGATAACGTCGTTCAATAATGTAATAGTTACTACTGGCGCGAGTATAGTATACCACGTCCGTTGAAAGTAGACGTTTTCGAATTTCCGATAAATTTGATTTAATCAAATCTATTTCTATAATATACGTTTCGCTTTAGGTTTCACGCTGTCCTTAACACAAATTCACGATGTCCGGCGTGTGTCCGTAATGAACGACACGCTACCCGTTTTTCTTTCTTTCCATGTTACATTTTCAATACGTCATGAAATAACTCTCGAGACGATCGGAATAAAATTCTAATGTGGCTATGATTGTTATTAATAATATGTCGTTTATACTACACGGGTAAGTCGTCACGTAATATTATCATTACGATAACAGTATATAATACCTCTCTATATCCGTACAGAATTTTAATGAAACCGAGAGATGACGGACCGTTCGAATTGTTTTGCAGGCCGTCGCGGGACACATTTAAATTCCACTGTAGGCCCGCGGTATACGTATTCCTCGTCCCGTCGCGTGCTCGTATTTCGTATCGCTGCCCGTCTGCTTGTGGCGTATTTACGGCTGACGACTGCAGGGCCATATTATAATAATATTATTATTATTACGTCTGCCCGTTGACCTTTTTTTTTTTTTTTTTTTTGCCGGTTTCGGAGTTTGACCTCGGTTTTTTTGTTGCACGCGGTATGTTTGAAATTCGAGAAAGAAAAAAATGTTAATCGTTACGAGCGTTGGAGGATTTCGAGGCGATTTGAGGGCGAACATGAACGCGCGCGTTCGCATCGGCGAAACAAACGAAAATAATCAATCAAACGAATTCGAGTAAAAAATATAATGTATATTTTTTATCTTGTGTTCGAACGATTCCGTCGAAAAGATTAAATTATAATTACGGATAATCAAATCGGAGCGAACAAAATGTAATCGATCGCGGAGTCGGGTCGAATTTTCGCGCGGCGTGAACATTTTCCGAGTAAAAACGAAATAAAGCGTTTCCTCGTTTAAATTGTTAGCAACGCGTGTGTTTCGTCAATCGCCGCGCGATGAAAACGCGACGACGACGGCCATTCGCGCGAGAAACGTTTTCATTTCCGAATATTATTCCAATAATAAAGAAAAACACGCACTGCATATTTCTACACTAATGACCTCGGGCGCGCGAACGCGGGCGTCACGGCGATCGCCGTGACGCGTGTGTGACGACGATACGTTATTTTATTTCGCGAACGTTTTATATTATTCATGAATACCTGCCGTACGCGTAACCTACATACGCGCACTCGCGGGCGCGCTCGTGACTTTTTCTTTTTAGGGACGCGCGGCGGCGGTTAGACGATAATAATAATAATAATAATAATACGTCGAGAAGGGATGATAAAGTGCAACAACCGGCCCCCCGCCCCCCGAGGCCCGGGGGAGAGGTATTTTTGTCACAGCCAGCGTGTCCAGGAACGGGTCGATAAATGCATTCCGGCGCATCTGCACTCGGCGCCCGCCAGCCACCGCTGCCGTCGCCGTGGCCTACAACGCGCTAGACGTTCGTGAACTCGTTGCAGCGTATAGTTGCGTCTCGTCGCCGCACTCGCGCCTTGCATTTCCGCCGTGCTGTGTAAACGACAATAACAATCGCACACGATTACGGATGATTTGTAATATAGACGTTGTATTATATTATCCGTCGAGAAACGCGCGCGCGCGGTCCGAATAGTCGTTGAAACAACGCCCGTTTGGTTTTCTTTCCCCCTCCCCCCACTTTTCGTGAGGTCTCGTCCATTCTAATCTACCGTCCGCAGATGCGATGAGGGTTAGAGGGTTAGAGTTTCCTTCGTTCGATCGCAAACCAGTTATCCCGAAATCTGAATATCGATCCTATCATCCCGGTGACCTAGATTTTTTTCTCTCTTCAAATTTCAAACGTCATTGCGTAGCAATCGGGGATCGTAAATTAAATTACGCCGTCCGAGGTATACACGCACGAGCTACTTTCTCGCTCTTGCTAGCTTTTTTCTCCGAACGTTTTTAAATAATTTCAAACGACGAAAAGAAAAATTTACGTATATAGATCGATTCTATGTACGGTGTTTTTGTATTTTCACGAGCACTAATCACTTTCGTCGGCCATTTCAGCTCTTCCGACGGTTTAGGTCCAATCGTTGCGGCCGTGATCGTGGCGTTTTTGGCTTTGCATATATTATTATTATTATTATTATCCGATGCCGCCTATTCGCGATCTCGTAACGCCTAGTTTACATTTCCGACGAGATTACGTGTGATTTTGAATAGCAAAAAACGTCGCGAAAAAACAACGACTCGCCGTCGCACGATAAAGTAGAACTCATACCCGCGATCCACGAATCAATACCGACAAAACAACTAAATAATAATAAAAATCACTTTGAAATTATATCTATTTTTTAAATTATTGTCATTTTACATTTTAGAGCGCGTGACTTTTCTTTGTACACTGTGTTCTCGTACATTTCCAGCGCATAATCAAATGCGCGTTACGCTATTTTGAAAAGCGTGTGTTGAATGTTTTCCGGGCGTATGAATTCGTTCCTTAATAATTATAATGTGACATAATATAAAATGTAACGCGGTGGTTTTGTCATGTTCAGACGACTCGCAAGTGCGTCATCGTGACTGACGCGGTAACTTTTCAACACCGTTGGCCCATTTTTCGAGCGCGCGCATCTACACGTACATAATTATTATTATTATCGTTGCGATAATAGAGAACGGAATTCACGTATTGCGAAATTCCTCCTTTTTTTTTTTACCTTCTCCGAGGGCATCTGGAAAAAAAAAACGCTTCCCAATAATCACAAGACTGTGATACGTCCGCGCGCGCCAGAGAAACCTCTATCTGGCGTTTTTCAAAGCGTTTTGATCGTTTCAAGAGCCATTCCGTCTTTGGCGCGTTTGATCGTACGAATAAATAAAATATAAACGTTTATTGCGTTAAACAAAAGCTTTCGGACATTAAAAATCGCATCCCAGAGTCCGCGTCCTATTTATGACATCGCGCGTGAGGTATTCGCGTGCTTTTTCGCCATTCCGATTTTGGGGACAGACGGCGGCGGCGCACTCGTACGATTACACGATACGTCGTCGTTAGTTTTTTTGATTTTTCGTCTCGACAAATTTCGTACATAACAATACTTTTTTAAGTGCACCACGTTTTCGCGCGAGTCTTGAAAATTATACGAATCCGTTCCGGTAATCTTCCAACGATGTGGGTTTTATTTTTTGTTTCACAATTACCTATAAATCATAAAATTGGCCGCGACAAAACGTATTAGCATATTTTACTGATTTCATTTTTAAAAGCTCGTAAACAACAATACAATACCGTTTGCACGCGGCGGCGACGGCATTTTTCTTCTTTTATTTTCCTCGTTTCGTAATATTTCTATTATCGTTTTAACGTGCTCGGTGTATGTGTGTGTGAAAGATAATACCTATCCTTACTATTGTATGAAAACATTTTGAAATTAATTTTCGCTATTATATCGCGAAATACACCTACACAATGTTAGCGGAATAAACGAAAACTGTTTACAATACATATTATTATTGTTATTATTAATTAACATCGCGAAACAATCGGTTGAAATTCGCGACGATTATTAAAATTAATAAACTGCATTATTAATTGTTATTTGTTTAACGAACGTTTCACTTTATGCTTTCCTATTCATCGACTGGAATATTCGTAATGAATTATATTCTAATTTCAACGCGTATATAAATCGAGATTCGGATATACAATCGATTTGCGAACAATTTTATTAATGAACAACTCTCGCGTAAGTAAGAATATAAGAATAATAATTATTATTATTTGCGGCAACTATAATATTTAATTTGAGTAAAACGTCTTGAACAAACAAACACAGGTATTTAAACGGCGCGCTTCGCCGGTCTCTTGGGAATTATTTTTGTGGAAATAACCCGAGTAAATATTTTCGAGGTCCGTAATTCAAAACGTATTATCTCGAATTCGTTTGTCTTCTTTTTTTTTAATTCGAAGTACTTGTACGCGGACGCGCCGCATGCGTTATTTGAAATTTTGCACAATAATTAAAATTAATACGACAGTAAACAGACAGATGTAAAGTAACGCCAATCATTGTCACTCGTCATTAACTATTAATTTAAACTTTGATTCATCGTTGTTTATTGAATTTCACAATCCTATGGGGTATTGAGTCGTTATATCGGGGGAAAAAAGTGTACAATCATATCATCGCCGATCCACGTGGAATATTCATTTGTACGCGACTAAATAAGCGTTTTGCGGGTGATTAGTTGACGTCGTCTCTGCTTTCGCACATCGATTGTCAACGCTTAAGAATATTGGATACTGATAATATTACGATAGCAACGACACACGGGTAACGCGACGGATAGTTTTGTTTGTCATAATTTTTCGCTCGTTTGTTTACGCCTTTCGCGCGTACGATTTCGCGGCCACCTCTCGTCGCAGAATATTTGGCTGTGCGTGAAGATATAACGACGCGTTTTTACGCACTAAATATATACACATACGTCTCTCGCGCGAAAGTTCTCGACGTTATTTCTATCGACCGATCGTTTTCCACGTTCTCCGGAGAGAAAAATTCTAACGAATGATTTATGGAGTCGACGGCGGGCGGCGACGAGCGACGCGACTGCTGCTGCACCGGCGCGGCGGCGTGCGGGCGGGCGCGCGCGCGTCGGATACTCAAAAATGGAAAAGTTAAATTGCCCGTAAGTTGTTTCCTATCCTTTTAGGTTTATGAAAACGGTTTTGGAAATCGACGAAATCCGTAGCTCTAGCAACCGTTCCACTCCTTGCGCGATCTTAATAGCGCCGCGGTATACGCATATGGCGGACTTTTGTATATTACACCGACTAAAAACGGACGGAGAAAAGAGACGGATTAAATGGTTCTGATGGTCGCGCAATAAATCACCGCGAGTTTTGTTTCCGTTTTTTTTTTTTTTTCTACGGTTATTTAAACGTATTTCCGATTTACAGGTCGACCACGACGTTTTAGAACGTTTAGATTGTATTTTTCGTCGCGATATTTTCTCTCTCTAGAGCTTACCCGAAAGTAGTTTCTTTTATCGAGCAAATAGTTGTAATAATATAACGTCGCGTAATAAGTCATTATAGGTTTCGAATAGGAC
This sequence comes from Drepanosiphum platanoidis, assembly GCA_948098885.1. Lineage (NCBI taxonomy): Eukaryota > Metazoa > Arthropoda > Insecta > Hemiptera > Aphididae > Drepanosiphum > Drepanosiphum platanoidis. The sequence goes on along the minus strand of OX402532.1, from coordinate 16,987,848 downwards.
TGAGCACAAACGGCGCGCGAATATCAGACGGTTTGTGTTTTTTTTCTTCGTTATATACGTCATATTCAACGACGGATCCTCGAAAATTGTGTTTTGAATAAGTTTCTCCGGATCGCGAGCCAGCCACCGCAAACACTTCTGATCTGCCGCGCGCGCGCGTTTGTTCTGCCTCCTTTATTCGGGCCACCACGTCGTTATATAATATTTATACGCAGAGATACATCAAACCATATACAAGGTATAAACCCGAGTGCGACGAGTATATGTACACTCGTGGTAGGTAGTCGTGTTTTGTGTACGCATATAATATCACAAACAAACGATTACTAAGCGGATGGCCTATAACGCGATGATAATATATCCCGCCTCCGTGCCGTTTCTATTCGCACGATTTCCCCCGCCCGCGGACTACGGTTTTCGACGGCCATGTGTCCGGCGAATCTATCGACCGAGACCTATTTGGACGTTGTTGTCCGAACGAGATAAATCGCAAACATTAGACGAACGATGTATAGTGTCCGACGACGGTCGTGTTAAAAAAACGGTAACGTATTTTTTTATTTTTTTTTGCGAGTTCTACTTTGTGAAGTATAATCGCGTAAATATCACGCGGTAATGTTAAAAGTTAAATTTTTCTCACCCGATTGCTTTTTCCGAGAGAAATTTCACGAGCTTCCAAAGTGATAAGTCTATAACTATACAATAGTACAACCACGTGTCGTTTCGTAAAATCAAGCAGCATTTTCGCGTGAAAACTGCTCGGTTTTGATGTTTTGGCGTTTAAACACACAATTATTATTAGCGTACAGCTACAGTTGTTTTCGACACGAATGTCACGATTTAGAACGCTCGTCATGGCAGAATCGAGTGTTTTCCGTCGACGACGTTTGTACTCGACGAATGTTGTTATTATTATTATTATTATTAGAAAGCCGCGCGTTTCGACTACGATTTCAGTGGTATTTTCTAACAAACGACCGAGAGAATTACGAAATTGGACGTACACCTACGCGCGCGTTATAATATAAATATTATTGCGTACGTTGTTATATTTGTACGCGGCCAGTGCGGAACATACGCGAACGATTCGAACGTTGCTGCCGGACCAGTGCCGTTCTGGATGCACATAAATCCCGACCTTTCCGGCGTGAACGACTGCATAGGAATTTTATTTCGCGTTTTAATGTCCGCCGTGTCAACGGCGGGGGATGGGAAATAAATAAATCACACTTTAACGGCCTATTATATTATTTATTACGTCCGTGCGGGGGGTGTTTGAAAAAAAAAAAAAAAAACAAAAAATCGAATTCGTAAAACCCGAAAGAGGATCGCATGACGGTTTATTACGTATGTGTACGACATTATGGTCTGCGTCGATATCTGTAATATTATGTATTGTACGTGTTCGGTCGATTTTATATGTACGCAAATCGATACGAATAATTCATATTGTCGGAAAACAGTTGGCGAATGTCGCCGAGAAAAACACGACGCGTGTCGTACGGTTTTGCGAGAGGATTTCGCGCGCGTTTATCCAAGAGACGACGGCGGGACTTACTCGGTACACAGTAGACGAACGGTTTTTATAGAAAAGCCAAAAGGTCGTTTCACGTCGAAAACGATTAGAAATAATCGCGCGGGTTCCAAACAGTTATTGTATAATAGCGCGTAAACAACGAGGCGCGGAATTCGTTGATGTAACGTTTTTCAAACCAAACTTTTTTTTTATCGTTTTTTCGTTTTTATAATTTTCGAACAAAACGAATGGGGGTACTACACTCGCCTAATTTCACGGTACCGACGACGTGGAAGTCGTTTATTCGCGGCACGGAAGGATGTGGCGCATTGTGTGTGTCGACGAAAATACATTATTAATTCGTCGAGTTATTTATGCGTTTAAGACGCACGATAATGTATTTAACGAATAATTTAAACTTTCGCGAAACGTGTCATTTATCCTAGTAACGATGACGTTATTTGGAGTTACACAATACGTAGTAGTACGTCCGTTTTGTCGTTTCTCCGCGCCGCAAGAATATAAGTCATCATCAGCTGTCTCCGACGACGAAAACGTAATAATAAAACGAAAACGGTCGCGAGGAGTCACTTTCAACGATTCGCCGCGACGATATAATACAGTTTAATAACATCCTCGGGCTCGACGAAACCGCCGAGAAAATCGATAGACCGTTTCCGGTTTCCGGTATCCGCGCGCTACGTTTTCGGTTCGATTCCGCCGTCTGCGCAAAACGTGTTTGCGAAACGAAAAAAATCAACTACAACGCCGTCGTACGTAGTAGACCACTCGCGGGTCCGTCTCGAATCGTACGCGTCGTTTTAAAAACGAAAATCGTTATTGGCTCCGAACCTATTTCAAAATAGATTCGAAAACGACAGCGTGTTATGGTAAGAGATACAATATCAATACAAATTAAACCGGTACGATAAACGATTTGACGACGCGACGCGATCGAGTATAAAACTATCGACTTAGGCACACACGGGACTTTTTATCTTTATTTAGCGTGAAATCTATTTAAATATATATTTTCAGTGACGCGGGGAGCTTCTCTAATATTCTTTTCATTATTTTCTGCAAAAAATGATTTAAATATGAACAATCTTGACCTCGTTATATGGATATATATTTTTAGTAGTTACGTACACCATTTTAGTAGCGCAACCCTTTGGAAACGCGCGCTTTGTACCCTCAAGTATTTTATTTTTATTTTTTTTTTTACCTTCTTTTATTGAAAAAAAAAAGTCATTACATCAAATATTATATCAAATATTGTATTGCCGAGGCGACGTGTCCCACGCATTTGAAAAGTGACTACGACGAGTTTGAAACTTTTCAAACCAGGTCAAAGTCATATGCTCTATTTCCAGGAAAACGAAACCCTCTGGATACGGGGTTTTTTGCGACTTACGAATCGTACGTATATAAATAAATAGTATTTGAACATTCGACGGACACACGTGTGCGAGTGTAAACATTACATAATTGTAGAATCGTATAATATATATTATACTCGATGCGCTAAAACAAAAACGACCGATCGCGCGAACCGCAGGTATGATATCCGTTGGAGACGATCGATTTTCAATCTAAGCAGAGTATATTTCCGCGAAATAACGCGCTCTTCGCCGGGACGTTTTAAAAAAACGCAGTTTCGACGAAGTCGCTTTTCCTACCGCCGCCGCGGCCGATATTTCCATCTCCAGTCGCGCGTCCACTGTTTCGCGTTTATATATTTTCCACCGTAACCCGTTGTAAATCGTTACGAATTACACGCCATTATTATGCGATGATTGATACTCCCCGGCGCAAATATTATAATGCGACGACCGGCGAGCGATAGAACGTACGTTATATAGTAGTTACACGGTTCAATGCCGTTTAATCAACGAAAAAGTAGAAACGCAAAAAGGAACATATTACTACTATTTGACCTTCTATGATGTACCGAAACGCGTGCGTAATAAAGTCACGCGGAAAATCGTATTTTATATTACGAGTAGAAATACCGACCCGAAAATCCGACGCTTTTATACGCGCGAGAACTATGGACGACGCGCGTCGACCGCGAGGTATACTTAAAATGTAATAACCACGTGCATTATGAACAATGCTCTAAAACGACCGCGCGTAAACACTATTGGAAATAATGAATCGAGTTTACGAGAACCCTCTCGCGTCGTCGTAGATAAATAAATCTACGGATCGTAAAAACTTCTATTATTCAACTTTCTATTCCAAATAAAGCAACCGTTTCGTTTATGATTTATACGACCCTTTTTTTTTTCTTTTCTTTTTGTCTTATTTCGCCGAAACATACGATTTCTTCTCTCTCTCTCTCTCTCTCTCTCTCGTTATTTCTGTTGTCTCCCGACGAGTTGATTTTTTTCTAAACTTTTTTTCGTCGTTTTCGCAGGTATGTTTATATCGTCGGTGAATTTCTTTTCGGGTCACTCGATTTATTAGTCCGTAAGCTCTCTTCAAATGTAGGTCTAAGTACTTGACCACTGTAACGCTGTGTACGTACACAACACGTATTTTCGGGAGTAAAAGGGGCTGGAACTCGCATTATTCTCATCCTAATTTACCGTCGATCCAAGGTCAACCCCGTTTAATAATAACCGAGGGACGGTCCACTTAAACGTTGATCATGCACACGATTATTATACTTTCGTATCGTTTTATTGCGCTGGTCGTTAACGACCGTACGATATTGTCGTTGTAAAACTGTACTGGTCCGCTCAAGTTTTTCATCGAAACGAATAACGTGGACGACTTCTCATTGCGGTCGTGTCCGGATCAGATTATGATGGCCGGGTCGCATCACGTCTATCATAATATTATAGTACGCTGTATGTTATAATTAACTTATGGTATTAAAATTTAACGTTGCCGAAGCCTTTATTGTTATATACGTGTATCCATTATTGCTAGTGTTATCTCGGCAATAACAAATACATAAATAAATAAACGAATAAAAAGATAACGAATAAGACGTACTTACAACCGTAATGTTGTGTGTACTGAATTTCCATTGGTAAACACAAATTCGAAAAGTTTTCAATCTCAAGACTCGACAACGTAATAGAAACTCGTATATTGCTCCAATTATGATTCGTGCCGTCTTCTTCGAGTACCCCTGCATAAATAATACGCGAATCGTTTTGATATCTCATTTCGTATTTTGGGTTTTGCATTTTTACCACGCGAGAACGTGAAATCGCTTATTATTGTTACGCCCAAACACTCTCTGAATATTTTCAAAAACGTTACGATTTAATTTTGTGTACGATTATTCGTTCGGTATCGTTGTTTCAAAGAAATCGCGCGTCCATGCGATATTTTGAACACAAAGTTTGAACCGCGTTTCACGCTTTACAATCACGACTGGTTTTCACAAAAACGCCAATCCGCAAGAGACCGTTATCACAATACCGTTCGACCGATTTCCGTTTTCAAAAGAATTCGCCATTTATTTTCTCTCGAAGTGATGACATTTCTTACGTTTTAGATAATAATTATCCGTGTAGGCGCGCGCACCTATTATTTATTCATGGTTTATTTCTTGTCTGGCGTTGCGTACGTCGATAGTTGGGTAGGTACGACATAAATTATGTAAATTAATAAATAACGTTAAATAACGTCGATCGATTTCGGCAGTCGCTACGCCGGGTAATGGGCAACGACGCGTGGACTTTAATTGTATATTTTATTAAAAAAAAAGGAAAAAAAGCTCATCTAATCGCGCTCGTAATACCTCCTGTCTTCCGTTCGAATGAGAACATTTACGTGGCGACGACTATCTCGCTGCAACGCGGATGCGCGTTGTTTAGTCGTCGTTTTGTACATGTTCGCGCACACACACACACACACACACACACACAGTTAACGTTTTCCATCACGCGCTTTTCTACGGCCGACGCGAAACGCCGATCGTCAAATTCAATTTGAAACTTGGGAAATTGCCCCACGAGCCAGACGGAACGCACCTTTTGTTTCCAGCAAACGTATTATTTGCGACAAAAACGGTTATGGTTATGGTTTATGGTAACACTCGTATGTCACCGCGACGGCGGCGCAGGAAGATCATAAACAATTAAGCGCGAACGGCGAGAAACGCCGCGGCGTTTGGGAAAGTCAAAAAACAGTGACATACATGACGTTTCGAAACTGCGAATTTAAGAAAAAAGAGTCGTCAATCTCCGCAATAATCAACATCGCCTTTAGCGAAAATACAATAAACGTGACTGGTCGAAAGGTTTTTCGTGAATTATCGGAAACAATAAAAACCGAGAATGTTTGTATTTTTTTTCGTGTTTCGTAGGAGACGTGCGCACTCGATTATTTTCCTAGCGATTATGAGCGTGAGATGAAAACGATATCGTCGCGCGGGCAAAATAATGCACTCGAAACGCGCGATATTGAAACATTTAAAACTCGACTGCTTCATTTGTAAGCCTGTTTGCTTATCTTTAGCGCGTACGCGCGTTTTGCATTTAAAAAGGTCAAAACCGTGTTGAATATATGTGGGGGGAAAAAATCGTTTTTTTTTTCCCCATTAAATCGCCATAAAAAGAGACGCTCTCTTTTGGTAACTGCCTCGAGGCCCCGGGACTCTTATGTCCCGGAATAAATCATCAAAACGTCGACATACTTGTCGCGCGCGCACAAACGTACGTTAAAAAAAAATAAATAAAAAAAATAAAATAAACTAATCAACGACATTCACCGCGGCGGCGGCGGTGAAACGTGACCTTTTCGCTTACGGTAAAGTTTCGGCGCGCGCGTACTGCTCAGACGGGGTTGAACTTTTGTTTCGGAGACGAAAATTCGTGCTCCGTCATGCCGATTTTTGTCGATAAGTTTTACGTCGTCTGGCGGATTATTCCGAACGTTCCGATTGCGCGCAATACGCGAGCGAGCGAAATGAATTTCTCGCGCACACACACACGTATATAAAATATACATATTATACTTGTCGCGTTCTTTAATCATATTCAGAATATTACTTACGTTAATGTCCCGCCGCCCGTCGTCGTCGTCGTCGTCGTCGTCCGTCCGGTACGCGAACTTTTCAACAGTTCAAATTCGGCGTAATCTCTCTAATTTGTAAAGTTTTGCGAACCGTTTCTTCGGCGTTGACGATCCGCGCCGTGTATACGTTAATCTCGTTGTTTCCCCTAGTCGATTCCCTCGTCTTTTCAACGCTCGCGCTAATTAGGAAAAAAAGTCGATTTCCCGCTACGCGGGCGGGTCGCCATAAATAATAATTTTTAAAACCGTCGTCGTCGTCGAGCGACATCGTTACGGATATCGCGTCGGATTTAGTTTATTGTTTCTATTTCGATATTTTAAACCACAATTATTATTATTATTATTATCATCCGCGAGATACACCTATTATACACCTGAACCACGGTATAATAATAATAATAGTAATAATAACGAGCGCCGTTTAAAACATCAATGGAATAATTGCTTTTAGTTTAGTGTAATTAACTTAGCGAATAATCCGTTTATTCAATGTAAAAGTGTATTTCACGATTAACGAATCCGTTTTTATCTCAAAAATACACTTTGCAAACTTTTTAATTTCATTACGCAGTAGGTACGACGCACGTGTATAATATACAAGCGCGCCCCGTTAATATTTGTACTCCAATTATCGTCAACATAACCCAAATAATTGTAATCTTGTTATTGTTAGTAAAAAGTCGCCTGCAGGATTAATTTATTATGGGTATCAACACTTTTATTTATACAACCATGTTTGTTGTATGCCCGCCGCGTGCAGAGCCGGATACATCGTAGCGCAATTTAATCGTATTATTTTAATATTGCGCGACTAGAATTATTTTTTTGTTTTCGGGGTCGCTAAGCGAAAACAATATTAAAACACCGGTGGATCTAAAAAGGTTGACAAACACCGGTACGTATTACCAATATCCTCCCGAGGTGCCGCGTCGACGGGGACAATAATAATTATTGAATCGAATGCACCTAATTATCATCGGCTTAACCCGCCACAAACATATTATATACATTTGGATCCACAAAATGTTTATAGTCTTAAAAGTTCGTTTTTAAAATATACAATGTTTATTATGTTATCGAAAACGTTTCCGAGTAGAATGTCAATGTGATCGAAGAAAATGCAATTATTATCCCCGTAATAGACCCGACGACGTTCAAGACGATGCGCATTGCCACTCGTGGTGTCGGTTAATGAATATTTTATCCTTACCCAGTCTCGGTCTTATTATATTCTAATATGTTGTCTTTATGAAATCATCTGTATTGTCGGGCCACGGGATCCGTTCTGTAATAAATAAACAAATAAAATATAAAGACTGGGGAAAAAACTTAAAAGAACCATATTGACCAGTAAACCGTGTTTGCAAATAGTTTTTTTTTTCGTGCAATTTTATCGGTCAGATAAACTATTAATTGAACAATAAGTTTATTTTTAACGAGCGCAACGGGAACTAGTAGAAGTCTATATAGTATGACGGACGAATTGGCTGTTGTTCGAATCGATTTTCGTACTTACAACGTGGAAATAATTGCACGTTATATACGTAAATCATAATTTATTAGACCATTGGTAGAAATAATTAATGTCAACGGCTACATCATACAGTTCGTTCTTTTTCTCCTCCCGTTTTAATACTAAAGCCCATCAATGTGATTATAAATTTAACGATATTGAGAAATCGTTTCGATCGGATTCGAAGATTTCAGAAACAGCCGCCGAGCGTACGAAACGCGTTGGCTATTTCGATCGAACGCAACGAGATATTTGAATATGAAAATATTTCCATAACACGCGCGCCCGAACGCGAAATAACACTAAAACTCGAGATGAAACTCGGTGTACGCGATTACTTTGTTTTTCGTATTTTTTGTGTGCGTTCTTACGTGGGCACGTGGCGCGACGATATTATAAGTTTTCTCGGTATAATATATACTATTCATTTGTAATTAATTTACGAACGCAGAGAGCAACATTAATCCTTTGCTTATTTCTCGAGAATTCAATTTAATTTAGAATGGACGCACGTCGTTGTGTACGTCTCGCGAAATAAAAACGGAAATTAAATTTCGTTTAAAAAAGAAAAAAGAAAAAAAAGAACGGAATAAAAGTTTTTCAACTCGACCGAAACACACAATATTTTTTTTGCTACAATATTATTTTAAATCGAGTTATGGCGCTAAAACGTTGTATTTTCGCTAATTATTATTATTATTATTACCGTTACGTTGAATACGTTTTCGGACGGACGCGCGCCCACCGCGAATTATTTTCCACGAGCGCAAAACGAATTTTCCGCAAACGACAATGTTGTTTCAAGATAATAGTGAAAAATTTTTTTCGCGGGTGCCGAAGTAAAATACACCGTTTTACGAATATCGATTGTTCGCGAGAACGTGCGTCACACACACACACACACGTGTGAGCGTCCGGATGGATTTGAATACTTTTTGCGGGTTGACGAAAAATGTTTGCGCGCGCGTGTCTCATACGATGTTTAACGGGGAGCGGTTTCGCCGGCGATAATTGTTTTCCTCGAACTCTATTATTGAAGTCGTTTCGTCGAGCAATTTATAATATATTACATATTTCATTTTTTTTTTTCTGTCGAACTTCTCCGCGCACGTATTCACGCCGAACTGTCATCCGCGCGCGTTTAAAAAGCGTAAAACAATTGAAATTCAATGCGTCTACCGCGGGAACAGTCGAAATTTATTTATCGCCGACGATGTTTCAAAGTTAGAGTTTTCGGAGAATAGAGAACGAGGCGAAGAAAAAAATGGAAAAAAAACAAAAAAAATAATGAAAATAAAAGAAAAGGGGAAAAAACCCGACCGAGTACACATTTCACTTTTCGATAGGTTGTTTTTTTTTTTTTTTTACAGCGATGAAAAATATTACGGCGAGCGACAAAGAGATATATGCGATGTCATTATTGCGGCGGGAGGGCGAGGGGAGCTCGGCGACAACAGCTACTTATATCCGAACATGATTTATTTACAATAAGTACGCCGCCGCCGCCTCCGTAGGTGCCCTTTCTCGCGTCGTCGTCCTTTCAATACATTATATCATATACGTTCGGCAGAGGTGCGGGTGAAATTAGAAAAACACAAATAAACGGCCTTTTCACGAATTGAAATTTTCCTTTGTCAGCCTATTTGATATCGGCGGTACGGAGAAAGGGGAGGGCAGGGGCCACGAACGACGTCCAGTGGACGGCACGGTTTTTTTTAGCGCCCGCTCGACGACCTTTTTTTTATATTTATTCAGTTATATTTTTTAAAAAATACATTTGTTATCTTCGATCTGGGGACGCATAACAATGAAGACGAGGAAAATCGGAGAGAGAGACACGAGGCTCGCCGGAAGAACGGGGTTGTTTCAGTTCGGAGAAGATGGTTAATTAAGGAGAACTCTTCCGCGACAGCGAGGTTGGTTTTCGTGACGAGTGAGAGAAGAAACGTCAGAAATAAGTGGATTGACACGACGAGCAAGAGTCGAGACTCGGAGCGCTAAAAAATTATGAGACACATCTCGAAAAGTGGTGTAAAATATACGCTTTGTTCAAAACAATTTTAAAATAAAAATATGAGATAATTTTAACCTTTTTTAACCTTCGTCTTTTACACAAAATATTATACGTTTGTTTTTCCTTTAGATATACGATTATAGTATATTGATCTACTTAAAATCAAAAAAATTGTTTTTCCTTTTAGCCATGTATTTATTTGAATTTTTATTCTGTAAATACTAACTGAAAATTAGTTACCCATCAAAAAGTTAATTTACACTTTGGAAATTGCACTGTATTATTATTATTATTATTAATTTTTATATTTGAACGATCTATTGTTATTGCTCAATAATATTTCTTCTAGACTCGTTAAAAACGGAGCGTTCATTTTCCGACGATACACGGCGATTAAACGAATGAAACGATTATTATTGTTCGTAAGACCGAGGCGGCGATAATATCAGTGGCAGCCGCGGACGCTTCTTGTTTGAAGAACCGCTCTGTTGTCTTATCGAAAACACACGATTATTATTATTACGACGGCGAATATTAGCGAGATTCGAAATATCCTTCGTTTTTCTACTCCTGCGATGTCGTATATCGTTGCGACGAACGGTAAATTATATTTGAACGCGGACGAAAACCGATTTCCATTCGGCGGACGTCGTCGACGAGTGCAGGCTCCTGCAGGCGTGCTCAAGAATATTATAAGACGAGAACGAGACAGCAATCGATATTTCGCCGAGTTGATGATGATGATGATAAGCCTTTGTATTCAAAGGGATAATCGCGTCTGGCGCAAACACTGACACGCGACCGCGTCGTCGGCGAGAACGGGCCGGGAAACAACCGACGACGGGTGTAATACGCGAGCGTTATTATTTCAGAAGACGGCAAAGAAACGCCGCACGGATCGTGTGCGCGAGCGCGTGCGTTTTATATATAATATTTTGTATAAGCGTTTTATGAGTTGTATAAAGAGAAAATTGTCGGAGGGCTCTTCCGGCGGCGGGCGGGCTGGCGGGCTGGCGGGCGGGCGGGCGGGCGGCCGGCCGGCCGGCCGTGAGAAACGCGCTGATAATAAATAACGCGGCGAAATTGACATAATTGCGGCGGTTCGAAAGCGCTGTTTAATAAACGGATTAAATTTACTGTTTGTAAATTTAATTAAACGGCAGCAACACTACGGGTTTCTCCCCGCAGTAACAGCTGGAAATAAAATTACCGAGAAAAAACTTACACGTGTACCTTTGGCCGACGCACAGCTCCGTGTACACTGCGTGAATATTAATAATAATAATTATTATTATCGTACCGGTATCGGAGGAAAAAGCTAGCGCGACTGACCGTATTGGAATTGGTTTTTTTTTACTTCTTTTTAATTTCCTCCGCGCTGGACGTTACGCGCTTTCTTTTTTTATGGACGTGTGTTGTATTGACACGCGAGGATTTCGAACGCCCGCCGTCGAATCCATAATCTGCAAAATACCGTGTGCGACGGTAAAAATGTAGATTAAAAACCAATAACAATATTGAGAAATGGCATTCGTCTAAAATCCTACCGCGGTAAATAATTTAAAATAATAAATAGGCGATTATTAAAAAAAAAAAACAATGTACAATGTTTCAATTCTTGTTTTTTTTTTTCTAAGAAATTATAAAAATATAATTACCCCTCACCAATCTGCGACACAATTATTGTTACTCTCAACGTGAAATTAATAAACTTTTTCACGTCAGACTGCCACCAAGTCGTCCTGGAAAATAATTCACCTATCCAATACACTTAAAACTCTTGGGAAAAGCACTCAGCGGTAGTAGTAAAGTAAAGCTAATACAATACGAGTACTTACCCGGAACGCACCAAAATGTTTGACCTCATATGATATTTTATTTTGGTTTTTTTCTCGGTCTTTTCTCTCTCTTTTTATATAGGTAATGTAAACCCCGACGGCCGGGGCAACACGAACGCCTTCTATAATAATATTATATTTAAATGAAAAAATTTAAAAAAAATTACAATTGCGATATGAATAATAAAATCATATTACCTTTCACCAACAAGTCACGAAAACGCGGTCGTTCGGCAAACGATAATCCTTTGGAAAGTATGAGGTTTTTTCAACCGTCTCCAAACGAATTTCCGTCGTATCAACTCATAGTGAAAAGCCACCGAGGTACGAGTACATAAAATCTCGTCGGCGTCAGAAAATTGTTCTCGTCAAATCCAAACACGGCGCATCCGCTCCGGGCAAACCTAGAACATATAAATTTTACTCACATTTAATATCTCTCGCGAAAACCAAAACGCGATATTATTACGGATAAATCTGCTCTTTTAATTTCATCGAAAATCCCAATCTGGATAGAGTCGGTCTGTATATAAACACACTCTGCTGTGTGTGTGTGTGTGTGTGTGTGTGTGTATCACTGTAATATAATTTATACGATGTCATTATTTCGCTAACCAAACGAAAAAACACGCGAAATCGTCGTAACATTTTCTAAAACGAACAACAACATTATCCGTACACATAGTATAAATATAATAATATACGTCTTCGGAATCGGAACGTTCCTGAACTCGGCGTACACACACGCGCACGCTTATAGGTGTATATAATATGTTATAAACAAACGCCGGGTCGACTGCAGCTTCGAAATCCTCCTCCTTTACTTTACATCGCACCGGATGATAATTACAAGTTTGCACTTTGTTCTTTCGCCCCTCCTGCCCGCCGTCGTCACGGACGTGTAATCCGCGAGATACTCTCTGTACGCACACGGCGGCGGTGGCGCGGCGGCGACGACGACGGTGTAGTACCTTTCCACAGCGGCGCATTGCTATTTCAATCAATAAACACGGAGGAATTCACACGATTCTCCGCAAACGCCGTATCGGTAAACCTAAAGTACCTATTACAATATTTTATAATGAACGTAACGTATTGGAAAACGTGAAAACACGCGACCTGACCGGTCACTCGGGTCGCGCGTCGCCTTCGGAATAAAAATAAATGCTATTCGAGTAGTATAATATAACAGTAATAATAATAACGTAGGTCTCCCGACTTTCGATGAATGGAAAAAAAAAACCCCCCCGTTCCGATAGCTCATGTCAATCACACGCCTCGACTTTTTAATTATTATTAATTCAACGTGTTTTTTTAACGACTGAGCATTACAACAACAATATTATATATAGTATAGAAAATTACTATAAAAAAAAAAAAAACGGGGAAAAAAATAAACAAAATTAATAATCATAAAAACGACGTGCTCGAAGCTAAAAATAGTGTGTAAATATACAGTGAGTATTAACGATGTACTTGTGAATAATAAAATTTCACTGCGAGTTGCCAACTCTCGATAAAGACTCGACGTCAAAAAAAAAAAAAAAAAGAATTAATTTGAAATAATAAATTTGTTTGCGCTCGATTATTGTACACGGTTAACGCGGTGCGATTTGTACGAATTGCATCTGCCCGGTGCATCTGAGTTGTACGCGCTGAACGCCAAACAGGTGTACCGATTGTTATTTCGATTCGCCCGAATGAAATAAAAACAACACGGATCTTGTGAGTCTTCTAGATTTCGTCTCTCTGAACTGAAACGTAGGAAAACTTTCAGACACCGATCGAACTCTATTTAATGCATACTCACGACGTACATTGTCTTCGGCCAAATCGAAACCCCGTCGCTTGTGAAACGGCCGTTAAAAAAAAAAAAACGAGATCGCGAATGACGTCGGTGAATATATTGTGTTCTTATACGTTTGAAATCGATGTACCGGATTGTTTTCGAAAAAACTAGAGGAGAAGGACCGGACTTCTATTTTCAAAGATACTTTATAAATTACAACTGACATAATAATTATTTTAATTTTGCAAATTGAATTCGTCGAAACGCTCGAGCAGTCAGGTTCTTTGACGATCTAATAAGACGTAAAAAACAATCAAAGTTTGAATTATCGGTTTAAAATAACAATACGATTAGATCGATAGTGTCGAATCGTACACACGCATTACGAGTCTAACGAATTACGACTTAAAATATTATGCGCGTACGCTAAACTTTCGATATTTGGTCACACGGAATTCCCTTTGAGATACTTTGCGTTTCGTTTGTTTTAACTATTCAATTATTGTATAAATCGATCGACAATTAATTTCTTTATTAAAGTTCAACCCGCTGGATATTATCCCGATTAATTATTTCGAACCGTACGTTATTCGTACAGTTTGTAAAGTATTATTCGCGAGGACTGTTTAAAATTCACCAAAGGATAATAAAAATTATATTTATTTTACGTATTGTCCGTGTGATTTGGTTTATTCGTTTCGTAATAAAATTATTTATGAATTCGTTGAAATTTCAAACTTTTTAAATCCGGAAGATCGAACGGGTATAATAATATAATCGTACGACGATTAATGTAAATTACTGTTTGGAGAAAAAAAATCCCTCAGCGAAAACACCGAGTCCTAGAGCAATTAGTAATGAACGTAATAATAATTAAAATTATTTGTTTTTTTCTATCGATGTTCGAAAAAAAAAAAAAAAAAACGTTAAAAGCATGCTTATTCGCGTTTGTTCCGTTCATTATATTATAATTACACGTATTCATGTCAATCTCAGGCCAACGCAAAGAAAACATTTTCCTCTCGTTTTTCTCGATTCAAATTTCACGTCCGAAACAGAGAAACTCGCGATGGCCGACTCTACCTTGAACGTATCAACATATCGAAGAAGAAGTAGAAAAAAACAACTCCCGTTCGTTATCGGACTGAAGAATAACAAAGTGTTCCGAACAAAGTATGACTAAATGACGTTATGTCGACGAGATTGTTAGCCACTTGTTCGACTATACGTATAGTCGCCGCGCTCTATTTCTAAGGGCCTTTAATAAGGCGGATTTTCCCCTTCTTTTTTCGTAAAAATCGATTTGAAATCGCGAATTTTTCCCGCACAAAACCGTCGTCGGTCACACAACAACAACAACGCCTTTTCTAATCCTTTTACATTTTCACGTATCCCGTGGTCACGTCCGCGCGTCAATATTGATGGCGACACTCATCACTCGGTGCGCACACGGCTCTCAGGCGATAAATAATAATAATAATCCCGCCGCCGCCGTCGCGTAGTGTTTCACTGACACTATTCATTTGCATTTCCCTCGAACCGATTTCACCACATCACAGGTATCTGAAACCGAATCGAATCGTAATTAAAACGGACGTCGATATCAAGACGTTCGACGTTAAACCCACGTCGGATTACGCGCGACCCCCATTTAAACACCGACGACGACTATATAAATAGTACTCTGCAGCAGGGAACACAAGACAACTCGACCGTTATAGTTTTTTCACAGTCTCGTCACCATAATAATATATGTAGCGGTAGTAATTATTTCAGTACGAAAAAGGAAGCGTCGTCAAAATAGTCGTGATGTTATGTTATTTGACGACGACGACGCCGCCGCGCCGCTAACTATATAGGAAGACGTAATTTTCCCCGTTTTGAATCCGTCGCGTCGTAAAATAATAATAAAAAACACGCGGCGTGTAAGAAAAAAGCTCGTCACGAATAACATTCGATTGTTGGAAAGAAAAAGAAAAAGAATAATAATTTTTTACTCCGCGAAAACGAGACGTATTACGGTGACACTATACGTGCGTATGTACTCATTACCTCATATTCCAATCGTTCTGGTGGAGAAACCGCGCGCAATGAATCGCGGTCCGCCTCGACGCCGCCGCCGTAGCTGCCAAGAAACCCCGGGACGCGCGAAATCGTACGTTTTATAATAATAATTGTTCTCGTAAACTTCGTCGCGTCGAGCCGCGGTCGGACGACGACGACGACGTTCACTTGGGGTTTTCGATTAAAACGAGGAATCCGTTCGATAATAGGTAACCCCACTGCGCTCGGAGTCGGTTTGAAACGAGTCTATGTTCTTCGTCCGCGCGGAGTTTTAGATTCCTAGTGAAACGAGGAATAATGTGTGTGGGCGCGCGTGTTTTTTTCAGGTCTACTACGGTGTACACGCGATTTTGACGGCAAGAGATCGCCCCGATTATTGTGAGGGTGATTTCCGGAAGAAATTTGTGTTTATAGTTGGAACGGGTCATTTTTCGCATTTCCCAACTTAGCTTGTATCTTACACGCCGAAAAAAAAATAACAAACAATACATTAATACAGGTATACATTTTTTTTAAAAACTATTTTTACTTCTATTTACGTACGTTTGAAATCCTTTGGTTTTCTCAGTGTTTTTTTTTTTTTCCCGCAAAATCTCGATGAAATAAGTCGGTCTCGGGCATCAAAATCTACAAAATACAGAGTTTCTCAAACACGTCGATAAAATTCTATAAAAACACGATCGTCTGTAAATTCGTCGTACCTGCAGGTGGTCCGCGCCGCTTCTTTCATTGTGAAAATTGTTTTTTCGTGAGCGACGCGGGCAAGATATTGGTTTCAAATTCAAAACAGCAGTACATTCACCCGCGTCTCATCCGAGTCTCGTCCTTTTCGGATTATCCGTTCGCGTCGACACGTCGCACAGCCCGGGCTCGTTTTCCCGGAACGAATCCTTTCACGGTCTCGCCAACGCGTCTCAACGTGTACACGCTAAAAGTCCGCGACGACGCGACGGCCGTAGTAATAAACGCGATCGTTCCGCGCGCTCGTTTCGGTTTCAAATAAGAGCGCAGTCTGCCCACACCTGCAGAGCGTTGTGCATGCATTTTAAATCCTTATAGATTATATTAAAACTTGGCGTGTCGTTTATCGTTCGAGAGGGTAACCCGGGCGGGCTAACGGAAAAGTGATTTCGAGACTTAAGTGTAATATTGTTTTCCCGAGCGAAACGTTACGTCGTCGTCGCGAGAGTTATAACGTACGGCACGGGCGTGTGTACCGCGGACCGACCCCGCCGCGTATACCGCGGGCGGGCAGAGACAAATTCCAAAACTTTTTATCCACGTGATTCCGCGATAGATCGTAAAACTCATAACGAAAAGTGTGACGTAAAAGTTTTCGTAATCGAATTTGTTTCGCGTCCAGTACACGGACGGGACGAAAATCGCGGCCGTATTATAAAATATATGCGATCTTTTGTCTGATAATAATAATAATAAGGTGGTAATAAGGCTCTGTTTTTCACTACTTTTTAATTTTTATTATTTTCAAACCGATTGACCGGACGGCGATTTGTTAAACGTACTTATTGTTTTTTTTTTTTTTTTTTCACGCGGTTTACGGAACGCGACGACCGTCCGTCGAATGTAACATTATAACAATCGAGTGCATACTTTAAATTTCAATCCCAGTCAGCTTGTGAGTAAACTCCGGACATTTTATCGATTGACTTGGTGAAATTAGGTGAGATTTAATTTTGTTAGAAAACGAATTTCGTCTTGATATTATGTCGATAATGGAATCCTACAAGCGGCAATCGTTTTCCAGTAATCAATTCGATTTTCGGCCTATTGCGAGAAGCAAGAAATTATATTTCAGTTGGCGTCTACTATTTTTCAATAGTTTCTAAAAAGTATAACTTTTAGTTTGACTCGCCCGAAGGTCATTACGGGTAAGTTTATTTTCACCACCGGGTTTTCGGTCGTTTTTGCGATATCGCGTACACAAACTAGTGATAATAAAAAAAAAAAAATTAATTAATACTTAACCTATTGAAGAAACATTGACGTATTTTATTATTCAAAGAGTTTGAACGAGTACTGTTGTTTTGGCTGAATGTTTTCGTAAAAAAAAAAAAAAAAAAAAAAACGATAAATAATTTAACAGTGTTGTGTTTTTACTTTTTCTTGTAAAAATATTAATTATTTATGATTAATTGATTATTATTATTATTATTATTACGCTTTTAATTATAATATAACGTCAGGTATTTCTTTTGTGTTTTTAATTCGTTAAAACGCCACGTAAAGACATCGGATGAGTAAACAAAAAAAAAAAAATAAATAAATAAATAAGTAAAAAAAAATTCGATAAAAAAACTGTTTCAATAATTATTAAAAGTTGTCGATTTCACGTTGAAGTCGAGATTTTTTAAATGCGATTCATTTTTCATTGCGAATAAAAGGTAGAGTGAAACACGATTGATTTCAAAACGTTATAATCGTCACGTTGTTGTTTAATCTCGACACAATAATGGGTGTTTAGCACTCGAGGTTTTCGCATTAATAATATATAAGTTTATGATTTAAATTTGCGCTTTTCACCCGACCACTAATAACTGTACAATAGAACCCGCGGATTTACATTGCGCGTTAAAAAGACAACAGTAATATTATGTAAATGTATGATACGCGATCACGTGTATATAAAAAAAAAAAGGGGAAAGGCCAAACAATAATAATTGTTATTTCATTTACCTCAGACTCGATTAAAGCGAAAAATAATATAAAAACACTACGCGACGCGACATTGAATACGCTCGTATTCACTCGCGGAGCACCGTACGAACGCGTAGACAAACGAATTAGTAAAATAAACTTTTACAAAAAAACCTCGAACCCGGTCACGGATTGCGTTATGAATATTATGAATATTATTAATTTTCTATTACAATATTGTAATATTGTCACAGGTGTCGCGCGGCTTTGAGACGAATAGTTCGTTCGGAAAATCGTTCGTTTTCTCACTTTCGTCGGATTCTCACGAATATGCACGTACAATGACAACAGGATAGCTTTTTTATTTTTCGACGTCGGTCGTATTGAAATCCATACGGCCCGATGCGATCCGGCGTGTACGAGAGAACGCGTAAATCAAAGCTAATTTTCACCGGGATCTTCGAGAAAGCCTTTTAACGCGCGTTTCGTCGGAATCGGTAAACCGTATACTTTGTATAAAAACCACGACGACGACGACGCACGTACACGATAGTTAATAAATCCGAACCCAAATAATAGCTTTACACTCGCGGCGGAAAAAAGAAACGATATTCAACTGTTCGATTGTGTCACTGCCCGCAGTGCCGGTTAAATCCAATCCGATAGTACAATAAACGGAACGGTTTTTTTTTTTTTATTCTTCTTCTTCTCGTATTGGTTCGTTTCTCCGGTGCTCGCGACGAAGAGTAGTAGAATTATACTACACACCACACGTTCTAATCTTAAACTCGGTCACTGTCCGTAATGGAATTTACACAACCGCGTGGTTTTACGCCCCCGCGAATTCTTAATTAGTTTTCCGCGCAACGTGATTATATATTATTGACGTTCTCGACGCGAGCTCGGTATTAGAAATTAAAGTAGGTACTCCCACGCCGACGCACGTACCGTCTACGCGTCTTCGTCGTCTAAGAGTAATTTGAATCGGTTCGATCATTTTACTTAAACGTATTGCAGCAGGCGAGTGGTGGTTGTCTAGGTCAATTATTGATTATGTACCAGTGACCGTACCTAATAACGTCGTCGTTAATGTATGGTTTCGTCGATTGGGATGAGGTTAGACGCAGAGACTGAAACTTGTTGTTGTTGTTGTTGATCTTTTCGCATCGGGTTCTTGACGAGTCAAACGTTTCGATTCGGTTCATAGAAACGCATTTTGACCCCGCACACGGTTCTGGGAAAAAGATGGGTTCGTTTTCGCTCCGTAACGTTTCGTTTATTCGATTTTTCACACCGACGAAATATTTTAAGTAAATAAACGTCACGAAACGCTAAAATTCTATAGTATTATTTCCAACAGCCGTCGGAAGCAAGGTTTTCCGAGACGTGAAGACGGATCGTCACCGCTATTGGTTTTCATTTCATTTACGACCTCTGAGTGACACGCCACTAGATAAAAAAAGATTAGATCCATCGGCCGAAGCTTTACGAGAGCGTCTAATGTTTATTACGAAAAAAAATCTCTAGAATTTTCGCTAATTAAAAAGAAAGAAGAAGAAAACCGCACGACAAGCGTCGGATTATTTCTAAACGTTGAGAGTTTTCTGAGTTCTCGAGAGTATTGAAATGTGCGGTCGACGAGACGGTAAAATATAATAATATATACACATTATAATACGCGAGCGCGTGCTCGTAGTTGTTTGTCCTTTTCGGTTTGCCGCGAAATTATTTCCTCGACGTAGGAGGCACCCACTATAGCCGTGGACATTCGAATACGACGAGTTTCCGGAGGATTCTGTTTTGTGTAGTTTTCCATGCGATAAAAATGCAATCGAATTCGATCCGGAATCTACGCCCGCGCACCGGAGACTTCATTATTTTGCTCATTTTTTTCTCTCAACGTTCGTAGCGTCGTCGACGACGACAGCGTGCGATCATATTTTCGATAGAATATGGCAAATTTTTTTCGGCCATTCGTCACTTGGTATTATAATAACGTTATTCCGAGCGCAACGACTCGTCGATTTCTCACACACGCGGTATTGATTTCCCGGCACGAACGCAATAATAGCATACAGTCGACGTTTCGGTTGATAAAACCGTCGTCGCTTTGTTCTCGAATGTAACGCATTATTATTATTATTATTATTATGATTATAGTGTTTGAACGACGCGAGTCTATGACGACGTGTGTTTTTCGCGTGTGACTTGGCGTTTCGACGCGTGGGCGTAGAGAAATATTTATTTTCCGTGCGTTTTTCACGTTGAAGTTTAAAGGCGGATTGAGTAGGGTCTTTTTTCGGGATTTCGTTTGAATATTCTCCGTTGCTTTTGGGAGTTTGGCGATGTCTTTTCGTTTAGAGCCACCCAATTTGGACGGTTTCCTCGGGGATAACGTCCCCTCCCCCCCTCTTGTTCCGCGTGTCGTGTCGTGTTTACTTATATTTTATCGCGAGTCTCTTCAAACACAAAACATAAACGTGTATGTATATAAAATAAGTGAGTTATCGACGTACCCGGGTGATTTTCGTATCATAATTTTCTACGCAAAGATATTATCCGCCGCAATCGAAGGTTTTACGCGAGGCGCGACGTTCACCACGTCGTAAACGTCCACTGATATATTTCTATTCGTGCGAAATTATTAGAAAAAAAAATAAGTAGCTCGAATCAATTTCACCCTTATGGTCGTTATGAATAATTTGTTTGTTGAGAAAAAAAAAATAAACAAACAAACTTTTAAACACGTCTTGATGACTGGTTATTTTTGAAAAATTTGTTTTCAACTAATCGAGTACGAATTGACAAGTAGGTGCGGTTTTCGAAGTGGAATACAGAGTTTGTCGATTAAACGGTAAAAATCGTTTAAAGTTTTAAAACCTTATATATCGTTGTGTTTTCGAAAATGTTTTTGAATTACTGAATATCATTCGGGTAATAACGTCCATTGGCGACGTTTCGAGTGGAGCGTAATGATTTTCCCGACGACGACGCCCGGGAACATAAATATGAATTTCAATCTCGGAATTTCGTATGATGTTTCGCGCAAACCGCTTTGGATCTGCGGAGCGTCGAGAACACGTGCTGCGCGAGAAACTTTTAGAGACAAATCATTGCGCGTATAAAACCGACGCGGCGAGCAACACAAACACTCGGGCTCGTTTAATACACTCGAAATCGAGAACAATAAGCACGGCTCAAAGTTCACATATTTTCACGGGGCAGCGTTGTTGTTGTTGTTTTTGTTGTTTTTTTCTTCTTCTTGTTTACGCGACATATTACGTTATAACGAAAATAAAAAAATAACCCGCCGGCGAAGAAATAAATAATAGTTTTGTCGAGTTTCGGGGCGCGCTGGAACCGAGTGTTTTTTATTTTATTTCGCGTCGAAATCGAATGATTCTAAAAGGACCTAAAATCAACGGTGAAAAAAATAAAATAAAAGCTCGCGAACCGTGCGCCGCGTACGCGGCGGCACGTTTGTGTGTTTTTAATATTATTAAAACATTATACGGAACAATGGCGCGGACGCCGTGATGTAATACTGTGATGATGGCCTATTGTTGTCGGGGGTCTCATTATTATTGTTTGCCGGACCATCTGTGTTATGGATGTGCTGGACGTCAACCACCTGCTGAAAACGATGCCATTTATTATTTTCCTTAATGGAACAAATTTATTTTTATTTTTTTTTTCTCCTTTTCGCCGACCCTCGTCGTCGCCTTCGCCGCAGACTCTATCGGCACGTCCTCGCGCGCCGGCGCGGGATAAAAACCCGCGGCGGGCACACGTTTTACAATAATAATAAAAACAATATCATATAAAGGTCTTGTAGCGCCGATGACCGCGACGCGTTGCAAAAAGCTACTCGCCGTGAGGTCCGATCGACATGGTTTATCGAAGCGCCGAATGTGGACGCGGCCAAATTAATCTCGTCCTTTACCTCGCGGCGGCGGCGGCACTTTCAAGACGATAATATCCGCGATGTTTGTATTGTAACGTGTGGTAGGTTTTGGCTTGCGGTGGCGGCTTGCTTAGGATACCTCAAAACGTGGCAAAATTTCAACTGTATTTTTCGAGAGACTCGCCGTAGTAAAAAGTATCGACTGTGCCGGGAATCGACTCGTTCCAATGAACATGGCCCAAATAGACGTCGTCGCATTCGCACGTTCTTCGGCAATGTCCGACTTATCAGACGAAGCAGACGGGCGCTTCGAAGTCGCGTGGTTTCCAAAAATTATTTCGTTTCTTAACGGGGAACTGTCGTACACGAGCTAAAACCCGAGGGCGGCGGGCGAGAGCCGACCAAACCCCTTACGGACGGGTTCGCCTCGGGTCCGAAAACGTCCGGTTCACCGACTCGCAGGTGGAAATCCGCCGTATCTCGCGGGCTCCCCAGAAGTCGAAATCGAATGAAGAATTCATGACGCGAGCACGCACTATATAATATTATACGAATGGGTACGCGTCGTCGGTCGCGACCACCGCGGTATCACTATTAAATATAACCGCGGTCGCGGATACATATTTTACGCGGAATAAATTAGTTTCGCGAGCGTTTCGGGGCGCCGAAACAACACGATAATATAATAATATTATGTTATATTGTGGTCCGCGGTCTCCCTGCCGGCGGATTAAATATTACATTAATCCCGTCCACGTTGTGTGAACGGCGCGCGCGCGTAAAACGATTTCTAACTCGAGGCTGTTCGTTCCGCGCATTTTGTTTTGCCGAGTATAAAATATTTGAATTATTTATGACGTCGGATATATACGTTTCCTCGCGGTTCGCGCGATTGTTGTGTGAACCCCTTCGACGGCGGTTGCGGCGCGTTTAATAATATTAAGTGCGAACGTCCTCCTCGCCTTTACCGGCGCGTATTCGCCGTCGTGTACGCGTCCTACGACGTATGTCTCATAAATTTACAGTGTTATCGCGTACCGGATCGCGACGACCGTTTTCCCGTGCACGCGCGCGTTCAGTGTTATCACTCGTAATCGGTCATCGTTTGCAAAGATCAAATAGCAAACGTCTCGTCCGTATTATCGTGGTCGCGAGTATCTAAAAATTGGTTTTTTTTTTCGAAAATTCCCTCAGCTGCAGTTGAGATTGTTTTCGATTTTTTTAGAATATATTTGTACGGTTTTTCGAAATCATTAACTAGTTAAGAATACGTATTATGAAAAATAATGTATCATAATGTCGTGGATTAATCGATTTAATTTCAAACAAGTATCGTGATATTACGTAGGTCACGGGAATATTTCTCGTAAAAAATACGATTAAAGTTGACCGGGGGTGATAAAAAAATCGCATGCTTCGCGGGCCGTGGCAGTAGCAATAATATAATGTGATAGAGGTATGGCGACTATATACGAGTCTATAGGTATAGAATATCTCCTGCGTTTCAAGTCGCACGACGTACGAGGTAAATTGTATAATAAACTATACGCGCGCGCCACCTATAATGCGCGCGGTTACGAATATTATTTTCCAAAATAACGATGAAAAAAGTTTTCGTCGACGGGGCGCCGGTGAACCGGGCGAATGGTCGCTCATGACGACCAACGAAAAGGCGCGCGAATCGAAGAAGCGGTAATTCGATTTTCGAGAAAACCGTGCAAACGTTTCACGAATTTTTTTTTTAATTTACCAAAAGAAATTTACCTTGCTCCTGTAAAATGCACGGCAATCTTCGTGTCGTTCGTCTCCCCTTTGAATCCCGATTTCGGTCCATGACTCTGGCTAGCATAGGCGTGTGAACGAGTTTAGCGCACTCAAGCTTTTACGTATTCAATTTTGCAATCAATTTACCGAAAACACTTCCATACGATCGAACTGCAAAAATCATAAAAACGCATTTTATAAAAGATCAATTGTAATTATTTCGTCTGTGCGTGCTCGAGAGAGTCCACAGCAGTGCAGCGCACGTCACGCCGCGTGTAACGTGGTACGCCACTAGTATCGCGGGATTAGATAGATCTCGCGCGATCCGTCCCCGTCGAACGTTATCCTCGCGAGCCGGTCGCAAACACGCCCGAAACCGACGCGGTAATGAGATTTTACCACACGCGACACGGACAAGGCCGGAAACGGTTGGAAAATTAATTTCCAAAACCCGATTACACCCGGCGCGCGAAGGATAAGTTTAAACAAGCCTCGAGGTCCTTTGACGTCAAAGGCGTGCGCGTTTTCAAGAACGGGCCGGCGGTGACGGCCGGACGTCATCGATCGATCGATCGATCGATAATTATTATCGTTTATCACTGCATTCTCGACATAGCGGTATACGATGTAAATGAGTTTCAAAGTAAATAGCATTGTTTAAGAGAGTGATTTTAATTCGCAAACCATTGGACACGCCTCGGCCGATAAACCTAGACAGTGTTGCGAGATTGTGTATTGTTTGTATACCGTCGCAGTCGTCGTACGAGACGAGTAAATAAACGTCAGTCGATAATATTATTTTATTAAAATGCAATTAACATTAACGCGCGTACGTGATTTATTGAATTTTTCAACAATTTCTTTTCGTTTACATTATAATGAGTAGGAGGTGGTACCCGGCGATATTGTGTGTACTTGGCGTTGTTTGTATTTCAAGCTTTGAAACACAATTAATATCTAGTACGGTACACGGACACCGCCACGCCGTTGTTAATAATAATTATTAAACGATAAAAAATTTATATTTATTTCAAGTGGAAAAAAACAATAATAATATCGTAATGTAATACAATATACGTCATGCAGATACCGCCATTATTATTTGTGAAAATAATCGAGAGTTTATTTTTTAATAATAATTATCGAGACGATGAAGAAAAAAGCGAATCGGTTTATATAGTAACGAATCAATGGGACGTCGTCGTCCTCGTATAACGTTTCATATTCCCCGCTAAACCGACTACAAATCGTATATATTTTTGAGAGAGGTTTTAAAGCGGTAATTCGTTTATATTAAAAGGCACGATTTCGGGTTCTCGTCGAATAACGACGGGAATTATTTTCTTTTTCCGAGTAATATTTTTTTACCTCGTCGTCGACCGATTCGTAAAAAAAATAAAACGAAATCGATTCAATCGAAAAACGACGTGCGTCCATTATACTCGCGGGGTTAAAAGCACTACGCGTTTGTGGGCAAGTACAACGTCAAAATAATAAGAGGATACTTTCGTGATAAAACTCGCAGTTAATGTCGCACTATGTCATGTAATAATATTATGTGTTTTATAGACATTTACGCACGATCCGTATTTAATACTGTTAAACGTCGTTCTTTATTATTGACATGATAATATAATGTGAAAAACCCGAAATGAAAAAATAAAAAACGGCAACGAATATTATCATAACGTTATAATAATATACTTGACCGAAAAATTTAATTTAAAAGAATAACAGTATTTTCGCGTGTACTTACCGAATGTCGGGGGAAAATATCATATTGTCTATCGATATAAATCCACGGGTAGTATTTTCCGGCGACGACGGCGGTTTTATCGGAAAACAGACTCGGTCGTTTCCAGATTCGTTTCTGATGTTTTTTCCTCGGACCGATATCGTTCGCCATCCGACGACGTTTCTCGCAGAACTGAGCCGCCGCCGCCACCTGTCGCACGGTTGATATCGGTCGCGGACGACCGCAAAATTGATATTATTATATTATCTTTACGTAGATTTAAAAATCGCAAATTATAATGGATTACGCGTCATGACGTCACAGAGATATGAAATAAATTAAATTTGACGCTGGACCGCGTTACGAGTCGTAGAAGAAATAGTTACCCCTCGTCGTCGTTGTCGTCGTTGTTCCTTTTTCAGGCAATAATTATTCGAGAATTCTCGTCGCTCGTGGGTTGACGATTGTGCGCAGAACTTACGTATTCGATGTTATCAAATAAACTGAAAAAATTAAACACTCTGAATTATTATGTTGTTGTCGCTAATTATCCGTACGGTAGGGAAAAAAATCACAACCTTATATATGTTTATATATTATTTGTTTTGTCAAATCGAATAGCGTGATGACGTCGTTTGCGAGACATCGAGGTTCTATACATCTATATCGTTTGTACTGTTCGGATACACCTACTTGACGTATGCGCTGGACGAAAGCTCGTGATTATAAACCGGTCACTCCTGCGTTCGATAACGACAACTCGACGAGCAATTTGAATACGCGGATTTTTTTTAAACTAGGCACAAAGTTTCAAGTACAGAGGGCGTTATGGAAGTGCGCGTGTGTGATGAAACTCGAGAATCAACTGGCAAATGAAATCGTCGCAACACGACCGGTAGAAATTAGTGTTATAAAATCTCAAGTCATTCGTTTAGATATTATTATCTTGATTACAGTGAAAAAAATACTGAAAAGTTCGCGCGCGGACGACTGGGAAACCTTTTTAATATTAAACACCGTTCAGACGGTAGGCGCGCATAGGCGTAAACTGGTAGGAGGAAGGGGTGACTGCCTCCTTTAGTGTGAAAATTTAAAAGGTCAGTGCACCCTCGGTTTTCTTTTTTCTAAATTAAGAAACAAATTAATATCGTCGGAGTAGTTCAATTTTATACAGGAAACTATAATGATATAATTACACGGAGTGAATTTTAATGCTTAAAAAAAACGACTTTATTAAAAAAAGATTCTTTCGGAAACAAAACAGAAATTCGAAAAAATGTAAAATAAAATTTAAACTTTTTTAATTTTAGATGTATGATGGTATGAAACGAATTTTGCGCTCGAAAAGCATTGTTTTAGAGTTCCTAGAATGGAATTCAATTTGCATATAAATCCACTCTTTAAAGACATAACTTATGTGTCAAAACAATTATTATACGAGAAAAAAAAACAATCTTTTTAATAACGAATAGTTATTGTTATTTATTTTTTTATCTTTTTTATGTAATACCCTTTTTTAAAATATAAAAATGAACTTTGAATTTGTTTCTGCACCAAAACCTGCGACCGTTTTTTATTCCGTCTCGCGTTTGATTCGATTTGTTTTGAATTATTTCACCGTGACCGACTTACACGTGTGTCAGTTTTAATAATTGTATTGTATGATTTTTAACGTACACATTGTTGGAAATTATCGAAAAAAAAAAAAGAAAGAAAATACGAAAACGCTTTGTTAAAATAATCAATCAAACTTCACTGTTAGTAGTGTTTGATCGCATTTGATTTCATAAAAACTAGTATCGGTGTTACGTGAAATTGTTTTAATATTTAATGTTATTTCAAGAACGCGCGCGCGTTCTTCTAACGAAACTTATGTTCTACGAGATTGATTAAAAACGGGAGTTCGATTTTCGAAAAATAAAACGAAAATACTTTTATCGCATTATTTGTTTTTATTTCGTCAAACTAAAATTAATTTTCAGATTTAAATAATATATTAATACGCATAAGGTATGGCTTTACAAAATAGACGCGAGGCGAACGCAGTCTTCTTCTTCGTAAATAATATAGATCGTTCAAAGTAAGTATAAATGTGCAGTTTATTCATTAAACGTAATAATACTACGGAGGCTATTGAATTTAATAACAACAAACTGCTGCTATTGTGTCATTGAAAATTCGGGCGGTAAAACCGTGACAAATTAATATAACGAACGCGCGACAGAGTTGTCGAGTGTCAATTGTTTCACGTTGAAAGTATTCTACACACATAACACAATGTGCTATCCAAAGAAAATGCGCGTGACAGTGATCGACAGTGATCAGATAATTCGAAATAGAAATATGTAAAATGATTTCACTCACCGACTGTAACGCTTTAGCGCGTGTTTATCGTATCGATCAGTATTTATTTATTTATTTATCAGACCGATTCTCTCTACCGGATAATAACGTACTACTATAAAACAATAAATAATAAATCCGACTCATTATTATTGTGTCGTGTTTTTTTTTTTCGTAGACGAGTAACGAAAGAATTTAATAATCTTCTATCGGATATATTATGCTTACCAGCCCGTTGACACGTTTACCGCGTCCACTTCATCGGTCGTCATACGTGAGGAATATTTTTGTGATAGATCACGTGAAATCTACGTGTACGAACGCGTACGCACGTGCCACGGTCACAGACAACACATTGGGCGCATGTAGACGGGACACGAAAACGGTTTCGGTGAACGCGAGCCATAATTATAATAATAATAATGATAAAAAAAAAAATAATAATAACCCGCGCTCTTTGGTCGCCGCCGCCGCCATTATACAGAAGCAAAACACACCCGGAGATAAGTTTAATAATGTACCTTATGGGGTTGGCGTATAGTCTATAGTCTGGGAGGTCACGAGATGGAAAGAGAGAGAAACGCGAAGAGGATGTGCAGAGAGAGAGACGCGAAGAGGATGTGCAGAGAGAGAGAGACGCGAAGAGGAAGTGCAGAGAGCGGAAGAGTGCACGGGCGAGGGCAGATAGAGAGAGAGAGAGAGAGAGAGAGAGAGAGAAGGAGGGAGGGCAGGGAGAACCGTCGGTAATATCCGGAAAATGAAAAGTGACAAAAATATTATATACGCTGAAAGACCGACCTTGCCTGTTTTAACGCGGCGAATCCCTTTTACAGTTATTACGGTTTTTCGGGTGCAGCGCGGCTTTTAATTTATCGAGACTGAAGCGTCACGGGTAGGTTGTTTGAAAGCGGGACCGAAAAGAAAAATTACCGAAGTTTCGCTGTAAAATGGTCAGAGCGCGTAGGAGAGACGATACCGCTCTGCCGCCGCCGCGGTGCAGTGTATTTTGTATACTTTGAACGCCGGGTGTACACGAGGGGCAAAAGCGTAAACTACAAAACCCGATTCAAAATAAACAAAATTTAAAACAATCTATATACACTGTACATATATATCGTACGAGTATATTATAGTGATATGGCATTGTCGAACGAACGAGCGCGTGATTTGAAAAAAAAAAAACAATAAACGCCACGTTATGTACGGGCGAAGAGTAAGCCTGCGAAAATAATCGAACTCGTGTTATTGTTTTTTACGTAACGAATGCGCGAGTTGTGTTATACTAGTCGAGGAGGAAAATCTGTCGATTTTGGTTTTTGATTGTTATATTATAATATTATCATCCCGTACTCGACGTGATACGGCAAAGGACAGTTCACAAACCGTACAACGGATTGCCCCAAATATTGTTCTTATCGTGTTCGCGCGTTTAACGGCGCAACGCCCAATTGAAAACAATCGATAAGTCGTACAAGGTTCAGACTACTACCTCACTGCAGATTAAAATATAACGTTTATAATTTATTTTTATTTTATCCGCGCTGTCGCTGGGCGTGGTATGAAAATGTCATCGTTAATTAAAATCAATCGTCGTAATGTGACGTTTTTAACGTTATGGTAATAATAACGAGGGGGTATCACAACTTGGATAATTACGAGCAGAAAAGCCCTGCGTGGCTAGTTTTCGAGCGTGAAATCATGAAACGTCTGTAATAAAGTTTCGCGCGGGGCTCGGAGACGCTCGAAATCTAACTCTTGATTCGCCGACGGGTTTACGTCGATGGCAGAGCCTTGTAATAACGGGCCGGCGCGGCGGCGTAATGCCCGAATCGGATGAAAACGAACGTCAAAAGTGCAGTCGATCGCGGGAATTTCAACAACGCTAACGAAATGTGTTTGAAATTCGAAAAAAGTACGCTGCTAGACATAAAATCTATATCTATTTTTATAACACTGTAGTGTGTATTTTTATGGAAAAAAAATGTGTTTAAAATAAATAAACTAATTATATTAATATTTAATGGTTAACACTAAAAAAAACTTTCGATTCGTACGTATGTGTGAGTTTCCAAAGTTATATTTTAAATGCGGTCTACGATTAAGATGACGACTTTTATAAATATGTAGTGAAATTTATAATATACTTTATATGTGAAAAAAAAAAATTCAAAGGGACTAGTGCGGCACGTTATCGAAGTCTATTCTTAGAACAAGCCCAGGTCGCAAGTGCAATATTATGACGTACTTAATATGCCACGGGTCAGTGAGGCCCGGCCGACACACCCGGCCGCTCGTCCGACGGTACAGAAGCGCGTTGAAACGAGAATTTCCATCGTTTTGAAACGGTTATTTACGCGCTCGCTGCGGAAGCGTCCCTAGACCAACGCGTGACGGGTAAACCTTTGCCGTTCGGCGTGTGCGTGTGATTTTTAAATCGCCGATTACGAATTTATTGTAAGTTTACGAACAATCCGTCGTCGTCGGTAGACGAACGATTTCGACGGTAAAACTATCGAGACGACCAAAAGGCGATGAAAATTCCAACGACAACAATATTCGTCCGTAGATTATTTAAACGGAATATTTATCACGAGTTGCGGAACGCGAAGCCGGGGGTGGACGACCGTCCCCCATGACTACCGTCGAATAGCGTGTGTCCGCGTGCACGCCAATATGGTAAATCGTGCTTTGGTCCGCAGCGGCGGCGGTAAAAAGAAAAGAAAAAGATTAACTCTCTCGTCGAAGTGTTGAGTGAAAAAATAGATATTTAAATTGATTTTCATCGTTTGAGTAAATTTAAAACCTAGTCGTTTTTTAGTAAAAATTAAAAAAAAAATAAATATACTTTTAACGTCAATTTATTCGGTCTTTATATTTAATTTGAATGGGACTTTTCGTCAAAATTGTCGATTCGAGATTTTCCGCGATGTCAATTTCAAAAAAAAATCGGATTAACGTGTGATGATAATATGTAATAAAAAATTGATGGTAATAAATCGTCAAGGCCCGTACTCGGACGATCGCGGACGGCTCGTGGATTCGTTTCGCAAAGCTAAATCATCGGGAACCGAGAGAGAAACGCGTCGGACTTTTTAACGGAAAGCACCGGGGGGGCAGGCGATTCGGCACGGGGTCGCGTCGTCGCCGTTCGACTTGGACTCGTTTCGCGCGCCATATCGTTTCCCCAACGCGCTGCAGTGGCGGCGGCGGCGACGACGACGACGACGGCGATAAATCAATGGCGCCGTTTTTTTTTTCCTCTCTCTCAATACGGGTGCCAACGTTTAAGCGGGCCAATAGTTTTTCAACGTCGGGTCGCATTTGCTCCGTCGTGTTAAACACGTCGTGCGTTTGGCTTCACCGCCACGTCGTCGTCGTCGGGACGACGAGGAGTTCGATAATCCGATGAATTGAAATTATATTACTCTTTTTTCCCTCCCGTCGTCTTTGGGCACAAAAGCAAAACCGAGTCCGGCGCGCGTTTGTGTAAATACGTAAAGCGGGTAGAAAAAACAAAACAAACAGACGGGGAAAAAAATAGGATTGTCAACGCGTACGTCCTGCCGCCGCCGCCGGCCGGCTTAGAAATCACGACGACGGCGACGTCCGAGTTTCGAGTACGCCGGAAGGACGGCGAAAATCGGCGGGTGGGAAATTCTCGGACGACGCGCGACGTCTTGCTATTGTGCGCCACGCAATAGTAATAATAACGCCGTGGTGTCCGCGAACCTTTAGCGTTATTGATATTAAAAAAAAGGACCGACGACGCAAGCGCGGGCTTAGAAATATGTTTTGACGCGGTGAGCGCGAGGTAAGGGCCGAACCGGGGCCGGGAACGTACTCAAAAATACAATTTTAACTATCGCGCCGCATCGCTCAAATGACGGATTTCGATGCTTTATTCCCCAACCGGCTGAAAACGAATATAGCCCGTAAATCGGCTGTGAACGCGACTCGGGCAACGCGAAAGAAATAAACGAACAAATTTATTTAGTTTTTTTTATTTTTGTGGGGGCGAGGAGTATAATATTTAACTTTGGATATTAAGTTTTGTCATTATACTTTTAACGCTTTTTCAGGGATTTTGTCACTGATTTTGGCGCAGTGAAAAAAAAAAAACCCATACCAATAAATAGTATTTATTTTCGTTTTTTTTTTTTTTATCAATAAAACCGACATAGAAAATAATTAAAACGCCGAATCTTTGTTGTTTTAGACAACAGACCGTTATCGTTATCGAGCAAATAGACATAACGGTTTATCGTATAAATTATTTTCCAACGGTTTATAAATTAACGAATAATTAAACGTATAAACGAATTATACATATAAAACAGCGCGAATAGGTAATATAGTTAATAGTTAATAATAAAATCAAAACCCGTTTTATAGCTTTTTTCCTTTCGGAGCAGTGTTAGAGAGCTTTATTGCAATATATTTTAAACGCTTTTTCTATAGTTTTTTAATGCTTCAAAATCCGTACTCTATTCATAACGGTCGGCGTAGGCGTAACAATGGCATTACGACAAGGGTCGAGACTAGCGGATAAGATTGTTGGGTAGGTTATATACACTATACGTACATAATATATATTATATACATATGTATGCACATAGTTGGATAATAATAATAATAATTATATTACGATACGCGCAGAGATAGTACACGCCTACGCCAAATGGCCTTCTAATACTTTTCTAAAACTAAAAAGTTGTGATATTCCTTTTTATTTTATTAATCCATTTTAATAAGTTTCGGCGTATTCAGAACACGAGCGTGGGAAAATTATTAGATCGATTGATTCATTAAATATAATATCGTCGAATAATAATTAGTTATTAAACTTAATGAGCATCTAAATTAACATAATATACACCTATTTATAGGCTGTATACATAGGCGTGCGCGCGCGCGGGGTGTGCGAAAAATTCCACCTACTTTTAATTTTTGTTTTTTTTTGTAAATTAAAACATTCAATAATTCAAAACCTATATTTTTAAACCGATAATAGTGATAACCCGTCATTGTTATTACCGGCACGTTTATCGGTTACCATAAAAACCATTCGAATCAAACATAGAGAGACCATTGAAGGCAGTGGGCGCCTTATTTGGAATAAACTACTCGCAAAATTGTTCCAGAAAAAAAAAAAAAATCTCCGGAAATAAACGAATCGTTAACTCACATTTGATTACAAATGTGTTAAAACAGAATTAAAAAAA
The DNA here is from genome assembly GCA_948098885.1 of Drepanosiphum platanoidis. Taxonomy (NCBI): domain Eukaryota; kingdom Metazoa; phylum Arthropoda; class Insecta; order Hemiptera; family Aphididae; genus Drepanosiphum; species Drepanosiphum platanoidis. The sequence goes on along the minus strand of OX402532.1, from coordinate 16,954,454 downwards.
AATCAATAAAAATTAATTTACGTATTTTTGACGTGTTATAATATATTATAACGTATTATAATATAATATATAACGTATTATAATATACGTGTTTTTGATTTAATCGATTAACAAATATTTTTTAAAATAAAAATGAGCTCGACGGAGATGTTCACGAATTATTGCGACATAACTACGACATTACTAATAACTGATCTGTTAGATTTCGTACGTTTCTGGTGCAAAAATCACGATTTTTTTTTTTATAGGGTGGCAAAAATATGATTATTCTATCTCATGAAAAAAGGAGCTACCCTTGGCTACCCTATGCCCACGACCCATTACACACTATCGAACCACACATGCCTAAACTACTTAAGCAATAGACTGTAAATAAATATAAACGGTACTACTTACGGTCTGTCGCTGGGTTGCTGTCGAGGTTCGGTGTTCGTATTGGAATAAAGTGTAAGTAGTAACACAGATAAAAAATAAAGTCACTCGATAAAAAAACGATTTAAATATCAAAAGAGAAAAAAAATTAAAAGTCACGATTTAAAAAGTCCGATTTATAGTCGTCGACGAGATAAATAATTACTATTGCGGAGAAAAATAAAAACTGCAATGTCAAAACCGAGACGCACTTTCCGAACCGCTGTCGACACTAAAACTGATCGTCGATGCGCTTTCGCGAGTCACTCGTTCGATATTTGTTTGGATTGCGCACGCAGCTCGGCTGTCATTGGTCGGGCGGTTTGGCTTTCGTTGGCCGTGTCGCCCGCCCAGTATTGGGATTACGTAAACTTTCACTTATATTTCACGCAAACACACAATATGTTATATAATCAGTGTTATTGCTATATTAATATTTGTTACATAATTGTGTATTCATAACGAACTATCTCATATCGTTATTGTAATTTATAGGTACCTACTAATTACTGATCTGTTCGATTGTGTGACGCGTTTCTGGTGACGATTTTCTTGTGGGGTGGCAAAAATATGATTTCGGTACCTCGTGAAAAAATGTGGGCCGACGGTCGCTGCCCCCGTCGTCGGCGACGATGATTTAAGGGAGACTATTATTTTCTTCGTTAAATTTTAAGCGTCTCCGTGTCCTATTAGTACACACGACAGGAAAATAGTTAAGGGTGGCACATTGAAGTTTGATCAGAAGTCAGGAGACTTGTATCCCCCTGCGCCCCCTCCCCACTTTAATCACTTATCCTACTAAACCTATTCTGCAGAGAAATCATGTGCACGCCTATATATATATTATACTCGTATATTTAATAAAAGGTAAATTACGCAATAGCTATTCCATTTAAAGAAAAACTCAATGAAAAGTTTAAAAAAACATATTATACGAATAGAACGAAAATGAAATATTAAATTTTCAACAGATAGTATTTGTTGACATTATGAGAATAAGAGAGATATTATTTCATTATTGATAACAACGATACCGTCGGAATAAATTCCTGCGCCTACTTGGTTTGATAAATATTAAATTGTTGTATAATTTATATACTTTCAATATTAATAAGTCTATTTATTAAGACACGTGGCGATTAAAAAGCAAATTTTCAATATTTCTCACATAAGAGATTGTAAAATATGTAATTTATCTAAAGAAAATGGCTCAACTAGACCGTAAAGAATTATTTATAATTATATTGACAAAGAATTCGGAGATGAACACGTAGGAATTCGATCCGTAAAAGAGTTGTTCAAAATTTAATAAAAAAACATCACAACATATTTCCTAGACGCTCCATTTAATTGTTTCGTTATCGTAAGACGCGGGATAATTTAACATACAACCTTTACGAAACGGTTGTTTTACTTCTTTAAATAATAATAACGTGTAAACGTGAAAGAAATAAAAAAAAAATAAACCAATTAAATGGCTTGTAAATTAAATTACCATATATTATCCACGGACCAGGACAAAAGAAATTAACATATTAATCATGTTTTACCTGTTTTTCGTTTTTTAATTTTCAAAAAGATATGGATAAATCGAGAAAAAGGTAGAAAATAAAACGTCTAAGCATTTTAAACGCGTTCAATATGTCATTTTGAAAAATTTTCGCAGTCGTAGTATTCAAAGATGTAAGTGTAAAATAGATTATATTTGTTTGACAAGAGCAATTGATAAATATATAGAACCACGCGGTTAAAGTGATCAGAAGGAAAAAATAGTAAATTATGTAATTTTACAAACAAATAAGTAAATCCGTATTTTATTTTCGTTTCATTCGAAAATCATAATTAATCAAAACTTAAATAGTGTCTAGATATATAACTATGACGTTGAAAAAAATATGTATACCTACAGATTTATTAGAAAAACAGCAAAACACAAAAGGGACAAAAGAAGAATTACAAAATAACCGTAGACAACAATAGAATAGGACTTTAATACACTTGGCTAGTGTAAACTTTATGCAGTAAATTTACTTATGTTGGTGTCCTTGACAATGAAAAGAAAAAGAGAAAGAAAGCTTAATCTATTTAGTATGTTGTTAAAAATTTAAATATAATACGAAAACGTAGGTTATTTGATAATATAATTTAACAAGAGAAGGATTTGTTTTTTTTTTTAGTTTCTATTATTTTTGTAATGACGCGAATTTTTATTTTGGAATTTTTCCATATCAAATTACTATGGTGTACTATACTGTTGTGCGACGCTCGTAAAACCAAACACTGTTCAAACAAAATAACGGACTACACGCTATAGATTAATTAAATTCAAAGTTAAAGAATAAGTATGTTTAGTATATATTAAAACGACACCCAGTAAACGCGTTGTAAAGAAATATAAGGGGTTTCTCGCTTGAATTTCAAAAAGAAGAAAGCGGTTTTGTTATATTATTATGCTATTATCTTTAACGTCAGACAGTATCGTGTCTAATAAACGATGCAATTTTAACGCAGCGGTAATGCACGTTTCATCTCAGTTATCGCCAAATCCGTTAACCTATTCTTCTTATACTCATGTATATATTGCCCAATAAACCATTCGTTTATTATATCAACTACAATTATTCGCTAATTTTCCATAGTGTACTTTTGAAATTTCAAGAGTCGGAGCATAGAACATGACGTTGGACTACCATTGTCTACTCTATTCCCGTTAACAAAACCAACGTCCACATAATAATAATTAACGTACACAAATTTATCGATAATTGAAGACATGAAGACATAATTCTATTTTACTTATGTACTTTATGTATAAACCGTTTTTTTTTTTTTAATAGCCTAACTCGGGGGGTTTATTTTTTTAAATTATAGTCAATGTCTATATTTTATATTATATATCGCGAGACATATAATTAATTTGAAATTCAATCACTTTATTATTAATTAAGTTTATCGATCGATTATTTAGCGAAAATTTTAGGACGCGATCGACAATATATCTTCGAAACGGTAAGATTTTCTATATTACAATTTGTCCACCAATTTAATTAAACGTTCATATAAACAAACTATATACTGTGCGTGTTACGTGCGCGGAACAGCGTGATGTAAAATTAAATTTCGTTTCGCTGCCGTTTAAAATTCAGAAAATGTCACTTAATGCATTTTAATTGAGCTCGCGCGAAATTATTACACCACCCGTAATGTACACAGTGGCCTTGTATTGATTACGGTTCTTATTTTGTTTTACAAACGACATAAATTCAGGTTCTTTTCAACGGCGGCGAGTATAATCAATGTAAACCAATTCCGTGTTGGGGTGTGTGAAAATAGAAAAAAAATCGAAATACAGAACGTCGCGATTAAAATGCATTTGAAATTTAAAAATTCTAAAACCTGCGCGCCAAAGATCGAAAAGCGGGTCAACCGAAAACGAACACACCGCCGCCGCCGCCGAGTGACATCAATCGAAATAAATTAACCGCTGTCGCCTTACTAAATCGAGATATTAACGGTGTTACTTGGTAAATTACGCGATATTTCCGATCGATTTAGGCATTATAATGTGTTATCCGTTAGGAAATGACACTCGACGTGCCGACCGTCTTTAGACAATGTGCGTGGACAATGGTGAAACACTGAGCTTTCGAAATTGAGAAACGGCGCGCGTGTGACCGTTATTTTTTTCGTTTCGCGAATATTATTACGATTGTCAAACGCGTGAAACGTGTCACGTCGTATTAGTTTTATGTTTTTATAGAACATTGTAAATGTAGTCGCTTACCCTAGAGTCACACGTACTATACACTTCAGTCACAGCGGTGCGTTGTTCGGTGTTGTTTGTACGTTATTTAGTTTTCATCGTGAACACACTGTGATTACGGATGTGGCTGGAAATAGAAATAAAATTCGACGGTAAATCAAAAAGACGACGAAAACACCGCGGACATAATATTATATAAATCATTGTAAAATCAAATAAATAGCTAAGATGTTACCCGGTGTGTGCTGGGTTATGTGATTCCGAGTGCCACAACTCCGTTGAATTTGACGTCATTATTTTGCTAGTCCGAGCTGTACATTTTTTGATTGTAATTTTTACAATATCGAGTGTTCCTGTCGCCTAGAAGTCGACGTTTTCGGCTAGACATTTACGTTATTTCTTCGCCGGCGACAAGAGTATTAAATGTAAACCTGTAAACGTAACGATATAGTCACACAAAACGTTTACAATAATGATGTAAGAGGGGCGAGGGGTTAATTTGAAAACGACGTGATATTTTTATCTTACGTTTTTAAAATGTAAAATTTCAAACGTCAGGTGTTTTAAGCGATTAGCTTCTTTTTATTATTATTGTTATTCCGAAGAGCTTGATTTTAATGAATACATTATAAATCTGTAAAGGATTTAATTTTTTCGCATTAAAATTTGTTTACCGTTCCTTATAATTACAAAAACGAATTAATAAAAGTAAGCTTATTGTCGATAACGCGGTTGAAAAAAAAAAAAAAAAAAAACGATTTCGGTGAAACGAATTAAAAAAAGATCGGTTTTAAGTGCTTTCCGTGTCGTATTTTTTTATTTTTTCTTTTCAAATAACCAGTTTGCTTCGAACAAACTCGACGAAATAATCCATCCTTCCGTCGGACTCCATGCGAAATGCACGCGATGTGATATATCGATTATATTATAATTGAAAACCGTTTATCATCTCATCGAACGCGCATAAGACGTACGCGAGTAATATTATCGCAGTTAAAATATTTCATATGCACGTGTAGAATAATATCGCGCGGGTAGGTGAGAGAATATTTTGCAATATAAAGCGAGCCCTTGACTGTAAAAACGGCGTACTATTTATAATAAAAATGGCTCTCGGACGATGTTTTATTAAAAAAAAAAAAAAAAAAAAACACCCCCATATACATATACGTATATATACGTATACACGTAAGAAAATATATACGGGTTTACGCATTTTTTATCCGCAGAGAACATCGATGTTTCGCGCTCGGTATTATACGCGAGAGAACGCGTTTTGAAACTTATTTTTTTCTTCTTGCCTCGATCGTCGTGTTATAATATTATTATACCGGTAGATATATGTATAATATACGCGACATTTAATCGCCGTTCGGTCTGAATTTAATTAGTATCGCGTTATACGCCGCTCGGTATATGATATTATACGTAAAGTGTCTTCGCGCGAATATCGCACAGTTTGGGTAGCGAATACGCGCAGCCGTCGTCGTCGGTTAGGCAGGACTCTCGCCGATTGTTCGATTGGCACCCGAGCAAATTCGCGTACATCGGCGGGTACGAACGCGTATTGTAACGATCGCGCGTTGAATGTGTTTGAGCTGAGTTTGAGTGCGCGTTGAGCCGCTTGACCCGCGACGTGTGACAATAATCGGCGAAAATGGTTATTTCGCTTTTATTTTTTAACTAAAGAGTTACGAGTGAAAAAAAAAAATAACGTAGTTAAAAACGGTAGAAAATAGTTAGCGTCAATATTATTGTAAAAACCTTACACGCATAAACGTATAAATACGACATGGTGCCCGAGTCACTATCGATTTTTTCCCCTCTCGAATAACTCTTTTGCAAAGATCACAACGTTTTGAAAACAATCTATACGGACGACGACACGTGAAAAACACAACAGTTATAATAATAATAATAATAATAATAATATGCGAGCGAGCACGCACAGATAGACAGAGACGACTGCGTATAGAAAGCGAACGGGAAAGAAAAGTGGATTTTGTTTTTACGCTTAGCTCAGAGTCGGTTTGATATATAATATACAATATTGTACGGTCATAACGTTTTATGTCCGTTCTTTGCACCCGTTACCGCCGCAGTTTCCGACAACAGTTGTCCGACTTTTTCTCTTTCTTTCTTTCTTTCCATTTCTCCCCCCGTGACCTCTTTTGCCCCCCCCCCCCCGGCAAGACATATGAAATCGGTGTTACAATATTATTATTATTATTATGATTGTTTTTATAAATTCTATAAAGTCTACGGAATCCGCACGGTTTCGAAAACAACAAAATGCCGCGCGCAGTCGACCACACCACTCTCGCTGTTTCTGACGCCGAGACACGTAAAGCGAATGAAATATTATAAATTTATGATAATAATAATACTGGACGGCCGCCGCGTATACTCACGAGTCGTGGTCAGAGCCCGGATTTCGGTGTCCTAAAAAAATGTCCCGTGAAAACGTCCTAAAAAAATGCATTTACGACCTAAAATACAAACAAACCCCGAAAATAAAATCACAGTTGATCTAATAATATGAAAATAGCAATCAAATCGCCAAAACGACTTGGATCGTTTGTTTATTTATTTAAATCGATCGTTAGAATAATATTAAGTAAACAAATATATTATATAATTATATATAAAGAAAAAATATTGCGACGAAACTTTGAAATACTCGGAATGTTATACATAATATAATAATGTGTATAGTCAATATGTCGTTTTATAAAATACAGATTTTTCATTTTAATTGTTGCGAAAAAGTTAAAGAATGTTGTGAAAAATATAGAACAAAAAACACCGAAAATTTCGAAATAAAAATTAGTTTTTCAGATTAATGGTTTATCGGAAAAAATTTCGAGTTAGGAAAGTATCCTCGAAGATACAAGCAAGCAAGAAAAAGAATGCTGCGTAATGGTCTGCAGTGGCGTATTTTAGTTGGCGACAAGGAGTTGATTAATTATATTATAATAGTTGAACATTCTAAAAACCGTACGTTTTCGATTATAACATATGCAATATCATATTATTGTTTAGAAAATAAAATATAAAACGCTTCGTTAAAAATGTGATATGATATCATAACTCGACCAACCTGTAGACGTTATAGCCGGGAGACCGTGTACTCATCGCAGGATAAATAATTTAATAAAGGGTAATGGATGAAAACCGCCGAAGCACTTCCGTACGGTAAATGCGTTTATGCGCATAGTGCGGCGTGAATAATTATTTGACCCGTCGTCGTTGTCTTCGTCAAGGCAATCGGTTTGCCCGAGGCCTGGAACGCGAGAATTTCGTTCCATCGGTAAAAACTAAAACTAATAATATAAATGACGAAAACTATAATATGCAATCGTATTCTATTTCGACGACGTCGGGAAATTAAGAAAAGAAACTCGTTGAGAATTCCACACTACAATTTATTATTATTATTACTTACGTATTTAGTATTACGCGCGTGGAAAAAATTAAAATACCTCGGCCCGTATCGAGAGTTTAGTATCGTTTTCATTTCGCAGTCGAATAGTGTTCGCTGCAGGTAGTGCATCGAAATTCGAAACCGACAGTTATCTTCTTCTCGGCCATTTAGAACACCGAGCACGTCGGAACTACACGCGTGTCATTTTTCGATGATGTCCAAGTGGTCTGAAACAAATTAATTCGGTTAGCTATTATTAGTGCGTCGTGAATCTCCACATTAAATACCTTTTGAATGGAAAACAAAAAAGTACGCGTACAATTAAAACGAATCGGTCCCCATGTGTGTATAATAATATTTATGTTATTTTACAATATTAATATAATATTATATAATATTACTATACACATATTTGGTAAAAAACACAAACAGATCGTCCCGATCGATTTTGTAAAATCGACGCTAGGTTTCGCGTATACACGCGCTCGAAACGCGCGAAAAGCTCGAAAACGAAAAATAATATCATAATATCATCGCGAAATATAATATGATCCCGGTCGTCGCGCGTCGGTTTCCGTCATCGTTCGGTCTTGACGCGCCAACGGATGTTTGCCGCAAAACTCCGCTGCGGTTATTGTAATTGTTCTGTCTGTGGCGTAAACAACTCGACCGAATAGAGAGACGGCGGCGGCGGTACGTGTTCACGCTTTTCACAACTCGACGGATATAATGTTTCAACCGTACTCCTCGCGTAGAATCCTCCCCACAGCCGTCTGCGAGAAAAAAATAAATAAAAAAATAAAATCCTCTCGCCGGTAACCGATTTTAGTCGGTTTTAAAATCGCGCACTTAAAACGTTTGGATTTCTCGGTTACACTACCCCAGTCGACGTTTTGATTAGTACACCGAACCGACTACTCTTTTTACTTTCGATTTTTTATACGATCGACGGCACTTGTAATGTGTAAGAAATCACTACACTTCTCGGACGTTGTTCTCGATGATTTTCAACGATCCGACATAACTTCGGGGTCGTATATAACCTCGGAATATCGAAAACGACGTACCAAACGTATCGTTCGTCTTCGGTTTATTATTTTGTCACGTCTAATCCGCGGCGAACGGCGGCGGTGGGAAGATTTTTCGCGTTAATTCGCGTCAGTCGGCGCGAACGATTCGTCGACTACGCGATTGCCGTTTGAGCGTCTACAATACATAAATATAGACTGCCCGTCGTCGTCTCGCCACGCCTACGTTTATTATACGTAGCGATAGTCCGTCGTCGTAGCGGAATGTGATTTGTTTCAAGACTCCGGGCGAATCAGAAACGGCGATCGCCGACAGTCCACCGTCGTCGTGGCCGCGATTTCACACTCGTCGCGATGTGATCGTTGTCCGCCGACGACCCTGGCACGAGTCGCGGGAACGGCAGGAGAAGCGCACAGACGTGCCGAGACGGGAAAGACGTCTGAGAAAGCGCGATAATTCTGTGAATTGAATTTTATCGTGTACGCCGCCGCCAATCGTGCCGGCGCGCGCGCGTCCGTGCGCCGGACTTTTTTTCGCAAAGGATTTTTTTTTAGCGTCGTCGTCGTCGTTGTCGTGCTGCTCCGGCACGCCGCCGTAAGGGTTGACGAGGTCTAATATAATATGACAGTTTGCCGCCGTATGACATTCACTCCGAACCGTATGCGAGATTATAAAAACGCGACCCTCGGACAGAGACCGGAGTGCTCGTAATCGTACCTACACGATACGTATGTATATGTGTAATATAATGTTATGCGATTACGTTAATTAAACGCGTTTTAGACGCGCGGCCGAGTTTTTGCACGGAGCCGACGGGGTGGAAAAAAAGAAAACCCGCCGCGGGAAAAATATGCGCTCGGATATCGAAATATGAAATAATACGTCGAGCTCGTCGCGTGTTGTGCGGATCGGACACGGTCCGAGCGTTGATAATCTCGCGCGTCCAGACAATGATAATAATATATTCTACGACCCAGTCGTCGTAGCTGTTGACCGCTGACGTTTTTCTTTCTACACGTTTTCCTGTTATTTTTTCTAGATTAAGTGTAATCGCAACTGTAAACGGCCGCCAATTTTTGTCTCGACCCGTACGCCGTTCGGATGCCGTGCGCGAGAGCCGATTTCAGACTTGTGTCGGTAAACGAGCCGTAAGCGCCGTAATAACGACACTAGCTCTATTCGAGTCGATCAGATCCGTGACGGAGACGTTATGATAATACTATGTCGGTCGTGTCCTTCGTCCTTGTTCTCGATTATTGTTTGTCGCCGTCCTCCGTGCGTCTTCCGGCGGTCTCTCCCCTCGCGTCCGATTCGTCGCTGTACGCGACTTTTTACACACTCCGTAAAGTACCCGATATAATGTATACTTGCACTGAATCGAATTTCGATCGTTTGCATTTCGAAATCGAAGTAGAGTTTCTTCCGGTGTCGTTCTTATCTCGGCCGGGCGTATGCGAAAACGGTATAACGACGACTCTCGATAGAAAGGCTGCGTTTGATAGTGTGGCGGTCCGATTTGGCCCGTTGGTCGTGCGGTACACAGAAACAGAGTTCTTCGTTCTTAAAGCATATTTCCTTTTTGGAGACATACGCCTCGTCTTCGCAGTACAGGTATACCGTAACATCGGGCATAACTTGGAGCTGGTCTGGTTATCGTTCGCTCGGACGGCGGTGGTGCGAGGCAGACGTAAAACATTCGCGAGAGTAATACGCGCGAAACGTCTCTCCTTTTATAACGCACGATTAAAGTCGATCCCTGTACACTGAAAACGCCAAATGTCGTGACGCCGAGTAGACGCTGCGATAAAGGACGACGCCCTAAGGACGACGTCAATAACGATGTCAAATGATTACCGAGCGACGCGCGTGAAAACCAAACTCTGCGAGATACGTCCGCATGCAACCACGCGTGATATTTCAAAACGACCACTGCGGTACAGTCGGTTTCGTCTCGGTCCCGCGAAATCCCGCGAAATCCTACGCGTTTATAATTAAAAAATAAACCCAAAATAAAGCATATTTCACGCACGCGTCGTCGCGAACGTTTTACTCGAGGTAACAGAAAAATAATTAACCGCCGACGACGGCGGCGGCCGGGGACGAGAGAAGCGCGCAACACGCGCGAGTGGTGTGTGCGTTTCAACAAGTACTGCGACATTTTAAAAACAAATTTCAACATGCTACGAGAAAACAATATTTTAAACGCGTAACGCGTACAAACGGCTTAAAAAGGGCGGAAAAAAAATACTACTCGGTTACGAAATTTTTTCACAATACCATGGAAAATCGTTTGAAACACGTCATTATAAAAGACGAATTATGCCTATTTTTTCCTATTTTTTCCTCTTTACAAAAAAACACTAACCACTTGTAATTGACTTCGGTCCGTCCACAATATTTTTTTACATTTTTGTCACTTGTATTTCTTTTCTTTTTTTTTTTGTATTCAATTAAGTCATAATATATAATGTTTATTGCCACAACAATAAACGTGAAATATCTCGACCGATTATATATTACTAGCTGAATAACCCGGCTTCGCCCGTGTGCAGTATAACTTTTTATTCTTTTTCCATTTTTTCCCCTTTTACCCCTTTTAACTCCGGTGATTTCGGAAAATCCTTTTCCAAGGGATCTCCGCTATATAAAACGAAACTGCCGACCAAATTTCATACCAGCGGTTCCGGCCAGGCGAATTTTTCTAGTTTCACCCTTTTTACCCCTTTTTAAACCCCTTATGGGTCGAATTTTGAAAATCCGGCAACGTGGTGACACTCAGTAAGGTATTTGGAATAACTCTGTGAAAAAAAAAATTGGAAAAATGTTAAATAGCGTCGTCACAAAATGGGAACATAATGTATTATTATATGTTTACGTAATTTAACAATGTAACATACGGTAATCAAAAATAATTACATTATGGCATATTGAAGTTTAAGGAAAATAATTTCAAAAACATATTTTATTAATTATTGCATTATTGTGCGAATAAATAAATCTATTTAGAGAAATACGTATTATGTATACATATAATACGTTTATATTATATTACGTATTGTTTACATCGGGTTTACTTCATAAATTGAATTTCCAAATGAAATTATTTTTACGACGGTCGCCGCTTGCAGGTATTCCGCAGCGTACGCGCTAAGACGCAATTTTATTTAGAATTTTAAATTTCTCATGGGACTATGGCGTTATATTATTTATAAAACAAGTGTATTTGCTTTCATAAACTTTTTTATAGGTAAAAATACACACGAAAATATTATTACGTTTTACTTAGGGAATTTCTATTACTCAAAGTATTACCGCGCATTACTAGCGGCGGCGCTTGTTCGCTTTCCGTTCGAAAGGCGTATTCAAGTTGAAAATATCGTTGTTTATTTATGTGTCGTATAAATGCGTTTTATTAATATTGTATTTTACAAGCGGTTACACGGCGGGCGATGTATAATATTATTGTTTCCCCGTTGTTAAGCCCCGCGAGTCGAAGTGTAATTTAATTATTCGCAACACGTAGAGGGTGGTATAAATGATATAATACGATTTACTCAGTACTTCGCGCAGGTACACGAAGCCCGCGCGAACCTGTAAAGAAGGGCTTAAGAAATTAACGGCCGTTCATAACATACTGTCAATATAATACCATCACGTCGCGCGGAACGGCACCAAATCGATCAAATTTAATTAGCAATAATATGTTGTTATTCAATTCTCCTGCGCTCTAACGACATACGTAATAACGAGTGATGAATTATACAGGGTGGCGGAGCAAAAACGACCACATTTGAGATAAGCGTAACTTTGGGAGGGGTTGTCACACAATGTCGTGGATCGTCTCATTATGTAGTACGTGACGGGAAGTTTTGTTGCAATAGCGCAGTGGAGTATTCAACATCGTTCGTTCGCCGTAGAGACATTTTTCCGAAACAATGAGTCAATCGTGACTACACAACGCGCAATCCGCACGCGATTCGGACTTTCTCCACGTTTCCAACCGCCGATTGGGTTAAAAATTTTTGGGAACTTGGTAATGTGGCCCCGAAGATTCCAAGACGTGTTCCCCATATAGTGGAACCAGAAAATATAGCACGTGTTCAAGTTTCTGTTGAAGAAAGCCCTCGACGGTCGACGAGACATCGCGCTCAAGCACTCGGAATTTCGAAACGGTGACATTCACGGGCCACCTCGCTCGCCCGATCTCGCTCCCTAAAACTTCTTCCTGTGGGGGTTTTTGAAGTCAAAAGTTTATGTGAATAAGCCACGAACATTAGCCAATTTATGAGATTCAATTAGAAGTGAAATCGCATCGATTTCAGCGGGAAAGTTGAAGAAAGTGATGACAAACTTTAGTGAGCGCCTCCAAGAATGCATCGCCATGCGCGGACGCCATTTGTCGGACATTTTGTTTCACACATAAGTTTTTTTCATATTCAATAAAAAAACTTCCCGTAATTTGCTAAAACTGGTTTTTTTTTTCACCTCAGTACCTCAAATATTAAAAGTGTGGCGTTAATTTCAAATGTGGTCGTTTTTGCTCCGCCACCCTGTATAACTAATTAAATAAATGATCACTGTAGATAATACGGGACATCGTGTTTTATATCGAGAGATACGTAAAACCGTACGTTTTCGAAAAGTTTGCAACAATATTATTGAGTTGCGTTGTACACTACTTGCCTGCGACGACGGTTCGTGGACAGTTTGTGAAATAATCGCCGGCGTTCGATTTCACGACGACGGTCACGAGAGATAACGGTTTTTCTCGATTGGTCTTGGCGGATACGTAGCGAGTACGGGGGGCAGGTACTCGAGTGCTCGTGCACCACTCGCCGTTTTTTTTTTTTTTTTATTGAAAACCGAACCCCTCTTGGCAACGAGTCCCGATCGTGCCACAGCGCGTCCTCTTGCAACGCGTTCTTGGTTATTACAGTGTTGGATTACTTATTGCTTGTTAATCGTATTAACGCGTAGAAATATTAGTAATTATGCGCGCAATACAATCGACGTATTGCAAATTTCAACGTCACCGAATGGCGTTTCAACGCGCCGTGAATTATACCGACCGCTCGGTGTCGGAGTAAAAGAAGTATTCAAATACAGAGTGTATTCGAATACGCGATTTCAATACAATCGTTATTTAAAAAGGGCAGTTTTCAAAAGTATTCGTATTTCAAACGTATTGTAAATACTTAGAAAAGTATACTGCAATATATATATATATATGAAATAAATAATTGTTACTTTAGTTCGGATTCGAATCTTTGAACTCTCAGACAACGACAATAATATCCTTTCTTTCGCAGTAAGAATTTCCCTATTTTGTATTATGAAAATTGTTAATTAAATAAATATATTGTTTTTGTATATTATTATGTTATTCGTCGAGGCGAGTAAACAAGTCATTCGAAATACGACGAATAAGGTTAGGTTTATCTACGTAAAAAAAAAAAAAAAACTATTGGGAAATATTCGACCACTTTCAACGAGTATTTGCATTTGTTCTGAAATTATTTTTTCCCCCTCGAGAGTTCATATTATTCTTATTTTAAATATTTTTGAAAATCAGCAGCTGTACACTCGTCTGGATTTGAATACTAAAAAAAAAAAAAAAATAAATAAAAAAGGTAGCTTTTACAGCTCTGTAACTGCTGAACATGATATTATATTATAGCGTAAAATACAATATGATATATTTTATAGGTTACGTATTATTTTTATATCATAAAAAAAAAAAAATGTATTTTACGATGTACAAAAAATATGAGGGGGGAAAAATATATATATAAGGAAACGAACGAATATAAAAACTATAAGACGAGAAAAAGTCGACTAACCTATACATAATATTATATATATATATGAACCAGTGTCTGAAGGAAGAAGGGCCGAGGGAAAGAGGACGAGAGAGAGGATGGATAAATATTTTGTTAGCCAAGACACGAAAAGGAATCCGTCGAAGCGCCAGAAGATATTGACAGCGGACGTGTTGTGTTTTATGCGGTGCTTCGCACTTTCGATATCAGCTGCTGCTGCTGCCGGTGAAATACACCTCTTTTTACGTGATTCGATTATTTCCTTTGTATTAGTGGTTTTTTTTTTTCAACTAAAAATAAAGGAAAAGGAAAAACGAAAACAAAAATTTATTATATTTCTTATTTCGCGAAAAACTATTATACACGCGTAGATAATATTATAAGGTATAATAATACGGTATCCAGAAAAACGAACGCATTTTCGACGTGTTTCGCGTCGGGATTTCCAAATAAAATTCTATCGTCAAATTTCACTGAATCAAATCGGCGGCGGGTTAATCGGGATATTTTATTAAAAAAATAAAATCTAACTCGACGTCCGTCTGTTCGCGAACGCGCGCAGATGGTTTTATTTTATTAAACGCAATCTACGGAAACGGCGTAAATATAATATTATAAATATATTATATATATACGTACATTTTCAATAATATTTCTCTTAAAGTCACGCCCTACCATTATTATTATTGTTTTTTTTTTATTCTTTAATCGATTTGGTTTAGAAAGAAAAAAATACACCGAAAAAACCGCACGCTTAATTGATAACCGAATGAAAAGAATACATTGTATTATGTTACGAGAAATTATTATTTTCTATTTATCTCGAGTAGCGGCTCGTGACCTTTTGTAAAGGACGTGCGCGACAGGACAAAAAAATAATAATACAATTTCAAAGAATAACTACGTGATACAGTGAAAGCAATCCCGTAATCAAATTTGTATATATATATACACACACACACCTACGACTAAAATATATATTGCGGTTTCTTTGAAAGCGTTAAAAGTCCCACATCGCAGATTGTAAAACAGAACGACCAGAGTAGTCCGGCGTTTCTCGAACCCACCGCGGCGGGTCAAGAGTCGATTTTCGGCGAGGAGTTTTATCTACTAACCGTCGTCGTGTGTCGATTCTTAGAAATTTATGATTTTTTACAAAGCGCACTAACCTCGTTGTTATTTCGTACTCATTAACGAACAAAATAATATGTAATGAATTTAACGTTCAAATTTTGTTTTTCTAGAGAACTACTTTTTGTATCCCGTAATCGTAGTGAAACCACGAGATAGATTTTCGGGGGAGGGGGGGGGGAATTCGACTCGCGGTCCTAACGAGATCGAGAAACGCCGGGGGGCAGTGTGGAGAATACCAAAAGTATAAAACAAATATACGTGTCCGCGGGGTACCCCGTCGTCGTCGTCGTCGTCGAGGTGAAAAATAAAAATTAGAAAATCGCGTTTGGCCCGCG
Organism: Drepanosiphum platanoidis; assembly: GCA_948098885.1. Taxonomy (NCBI): domain Eukaryota; kingdom Metazoa; phylum Arthropoda; class Insecta; order Hemiptera; family Aphididae; genus Drepanosiphum; species Drepanosiphum platanoidis. The sequence goes on along the minus strand of OX402532.1, from coordinate 16,938,539 downwards.
CGCGCGTCTTTTGGTATTTTACACCGCGCACTACGAACGACACCTCCTGCCGCGGACGGTTTCAAACGCGACGGACCGAGATGGAAATTCGATTCGTTTCGATTTAGGGAAATTTCGAACGACCAAAGGGATACTAAGAAGAGAGTCGGATCAAAAGGAATAGAAAAATGTCGATTCGCGGACATATTATGGGTTTTTTTTTTATTTTTCCATAATGAAAATCGGTCACACGCTTTCGAGATAAATCCGCCGGACGCCGCGTGGTCGTAACGCTTTTTCCAAAGTCCTCGGGCGGCCTCGAAAACCAAGTTTTACAATAGTTTTAACGACAACGTGAGCGATAAAGTCGATAAATAACCCTAATTCGGGAAACAATTACCGACAAACAATGTAATAATATGGTAATACGCGCGTCACCGCCGCCGCCGTAATCGATTGTTCCCGCGGACGCTTGATTTATACGTTATTCTATCGCGTGCGTACCGAACGATCCGGCGGTCGAGACGACCGACGTTTCTCGTCGAACCCGTTCGGACTGATCGCGGTTCGAAATCATACGGGCTCGCGAATATTCGAATCTCGTAGATCAAGGGGTGGGCCATTGTTATTTTGGTTGTCGCGCTTTTACTAAAACGTCTTGTCAAACAAAAACGAACTCGTACCGTAAATAAAATCGTCGACGACCGCGCTGTGCAACTGTATTTACAACACTGACTACGAACAATGATCGCGTGTGCTGTACATCGCGTTCGACGCGATACGAGACGAGCGAATAGGATGAAAACTATCGCGACTTATCTGCTAAACGTAAAAAAAAACGAATATAATTACCGACGAGTGACTTTGAAATCGTCTGCGATCGACTGTTTAGCCGCCCCGGGTACAGACCGTGTTCTCCCCGCCACGAGCCCTCATCGTCTTCCCCTTCGCCGTGTGGAGGAGACCGAAGTGCGTTTTTTGCTCGAATTTTCTCTGCACAACCGTTTGGTTCGTGGAGTTTTTTGAATCGTCCCAGGGCGTTCTGTTTATGAACGGAAATACAAAACAAACATTTCACCATATTATCATTATTCGATGAAAATCCTAGAAGAGCTGATGAAAAATTGCGAAAAGAGGACGACGTTTACGAAATATCGGTTTTCATTTACTTTGTTGATGTTAAATCTAGGCAATATTGCCTAACCAAATTGTTCATCATTGCCCACAGTGAATAGTTATTACTCTAATAATGACCGATTTATCGCCATTGATGGTAACATATTGGCAACATTAAATATGAGTAGGAAATTTTGTTTTTCGTGTGATTCCATCCCTAGCTCCGTATGTAATTGGACACGTGCGAAAATCATCAAAAACAATATAAATAACAGTAGGAAAAAAAAAAAACAAAAATCCCCACGACTATGGTAACCCGTATTAAACATGTATATTATGTAAATAATACGCGCGTCGTAGTGTATTATTATAGACGTCGCCATTCGTTGCGAATCGTTTGTTCGGTACGTCGGATTTTCGTTATTTTTTTTTTCTTCATCTTCGGCCGCGACGACATTGTCGTAGTCGTAGACAAAAGTGATAATAGAAAAAGAAATAAAAAAAAGTGATAAAAAAAAGAAGCGGCAAACGATCCGGGCCGAAAAGGAAGCAGACGCGTGTATCGTTCGAGGACGATATAGCGTTTTATCAATCATACCGAAGGTAGTTTTAAAGTTACCGACCGATCGCACCGTAATCCTCTACTTTATATTCATCGCGTCTTCTCCGGAAACTACACGCGTCAAATCCGCTCCGTTAACAACCTATAAATATTACAATAATTCGCTGTTAACATCATTATCGTATCACGTGTAACGATAATAATAATAATAATACCGATATAGTAAACAAATTGTATATTTTCGTGTACAACGCTTATTCCACCTGAACGTAATCGAATCGCTTATTGCAGAAACCCGCATAAGTGACAGCAATATTGTAAAACAACTTATTTTCTACCCCTTTCCTTCGACCTTGGTGAGTATATGAGTATATTCGCCCTACGCCACTGATATTCGGTGTTGTGTATAGAACCTTCCTCTACTTCCAGGAATGAAAAAAAAAAAAAAAGGCTTTTAGGAAAATGATGATGAGTTTTTATTAATTTCTCGAAAGTTTATGTGTCACGCGTGGGGTTTCTGCAATGAGCGATTCAATTAATCTATCGATAATGATATCGGACGGATTTCGTCCAGAGGTTAGCCAACATACGGATCGTCTCGGCGCGTCAGACAAGCGTCAGGGAGAGTCGGAAAAGAAAAGGGGAAAAACTCGAGTTTCCGAGCCGCACGTATGGCCGCCGCTGGCGGCGACGGCGGCGGCTGTCGCGTGATGGACGTGGACGGGCTCGCGGTGACGGTGAGTTTCGTCGCGAGGTTCCGGGTGACGAGCCGGGTGGAGCTGCGGCACTTGGCGCGGCACGCGAGCAACGTGCACTACAGGCCGGGCACGAACATGGCGTGGCTGCGGCTGCGGTCGCCGCCGTCGGTGTGCAGCGTCTGGCCGTCCGGCCGCATGGAGTGCCGCGTCGCGGGGCCGGAGGAGTCGGTGAGGCGCGCCTGCCGGCGGTTCGCGCGCGTCGTGCAGCTGCACGGCCGGTCGCCGCGGCCGTCGCAGAAGGCGGCGCGCATGTCCGACTACCGGATGTCGCGCGTGTACGGCAACGCGGACGCCGGCAGCCGCGTCCACCTGCCGCGGTTCGTGGCGGCCAACCGGCCGGTCGCGTTCTACGAGCCCGAGCTGCAGAGCAACAACTGCGTCGTCCGGCCCGCGGTGGCCGACGGCTGCAGCGTCCAGGTGTACGCGACCGGCAAGCTGATGTTCGTGTGCTGCGACGTGGACGGGCTGTTCGCGACGGCGCGCTGGGTGATGGCCGCGATGGCGGCGGTCGGGCCGACCGCGGCGATCGAGACGACGGCGACGAAGACGGCGGCGAAGACGAAGACGACGACGCATCCGGCGTGACTCCTCCTGACGTTTAATCGTTTTTTAATATCTTTTTTTTTCTCTATTTTTTACCGTAATAAACGAACGCGCGCGACGACGCTTGAAAACGTTTATAAAAACGCAGTGTTTCCCAAACTTTTTATCTTTACCGCCCACTTCCAAAAAAAAAAATCTGACAAACGCCCCCTTAAAAAAAATATTGTTACAAAAGTAATAAAATAAATACAAATGAAAATAAATTTCTTAATGAGATGGATGTGGTTGGTGTCTTCGATTCAGCCATGATGTGAAAAACGTTTAAAATTTAAATAAAATAATACACAACAAATTACGTTTTTCAACAAATTTAGATCACGCACGGTGTTTCTGTTATTGCAATAACGATAGATGAAACTGTCACCGCCCCCTTTTTGTAATGAAATGCCCCCCAATTAAGCTTGTAACTTCCATTGCCCCCCTGGATAGCTCTAGCGCCCTCGAGGGGGCGATATCGCCCACTTTGGGAAACACTGGTTTATAGTCATATGAACAATGGTATTTACCCGGTTTTCAAATCGAGCGGTGTTACGTTCGGCGTATCGTTTTTCTTCGACGGTCGACGAGTGCTCTGTGTAATGATCTTCGGTTTTCCAATAAGATGTTCTGAAAAAACGAAAAAATACACAGACATCGTTTAGAATTGTCAACAGACGAAACATTATTTCGATCTATTTTTTGAGAATAGATAGGGACGTGTGTAAATACGTGTTAACCCTTTCACTACCGAATTAAAAATATTGGTCAAAAAAATTATTTTTTTGCATATTCGTAATCAGTGATCTAACAGTATAATATCCCAATTTTTTTTTTTTTTTTTGGAACATTATTAAAAAAGTTACACATATGTCCATAATAATGGACACTGGGAATTCAGGAAAAAATATTCTTATCCATTCGATTTCTTTTTTTTTAATAAATGACTTAATATTGACTTAATATTTGATTTTTAGGGACTTCGGCCACTGGCTTTTGGGTTTGCTCGATTATATTATCAGATTCGTCGTATATATCTGCATCTTCCAATACTAAATATTCATTTTCAACTATCCCCGAATAATCGTTGTTCTCAAATTCTTGTAGAAGAAACTCTAGTTCATCCTCGGATGTTATGGACGAACTACATAAATCCCTTATATCTCCCTCTCCCAAAAGGTTTAAAATTTGGTGCCATAATAAAATCAAAACACAAACAACACAACACAACAGCTCAAAATCGCTCATACATCGTCAAAATACAAATACGTTGTGATCGGAATAATGTAATAAAATAATAATCCCAATCAAAAGTACCTGAACCTCCCACTGTAAATAGGAATCATAGGGATATATTTATCATAATGACGCTTAATATACAAAAGAAACAATAAGTATATGTCTATTGTATCATTGTTTTTGATTTCTAATACCAAGAGGCAAGAAATGTTTGTGCCGTCGAAAACGGTCGTTGGGTAGCGCAGGAACTACCAGTGCCCATTACAATGGACATACGTATTATCACGTATAACTAACAAAATAATTGCTAAAGGTGAATTCTATTGGCGGCATAAGGTTCTTGATAATATTTATGATCTAGAAAAAAATACGCAGTATAGCCAACACTAATATTTTAGCCGTAAAATGAGAAAATATTTCGATATTTTTGACATGCTGTAATACACGATGTTTTTTTTTTTTAATTATTTATTGACAACAATTGATAATAGTTAACGGAATGAAAATATTTTTATAATGTTCTACAGAACTTATCGATTGCTATCAATATTAAACATTACCAAAATTGGTAAACAGTAAGTGTGGAAAAAAATTATAAAGTCATGTCCATTGTAATGAACAAGGGTAGTGAAAGGGTTAAGGGCATTGAAAGCCACATCAATTTTTCGTCAAAAAGACCTTTACGACTTCCAAAAAAAAAAACGGTACCTGTAATAATCTTACAGAAATTTTGAAAACAGTTTTGGGAAGCTTAACACTTCTACTTTGCAACGGTCGGAGCACTTTTTTAAATTTTGTAAAAAATCGACTAAATATCCGCTTATGGGTGGTACTTATAATGACGTATTGAGTCGGTTAATATTACTCGACAAAGCGTCGTATGATATTATAAATATTGTAAACGAACTCTATTTTAGTGGATTAATTGAAAAAAGATTACAATTTAAAATAGAATGGAATGCTAGCACGAGGTAGCCTCACGTCACGGGGTGTCTTTCGTCCGCGCGGACGTATGCGATCGTACTTGACGCGTCGAGTAATCGACGAAATATTTTAACAAGTCCAAATCCAATTTATCTACACAACCCCCATCGACAACTGTATAATTGCTCGTGAGCGCGACGCCGCCGATACAATGACAGTGAAGTACACATTGTTTTAGCCGGATTAAAAGAAACGAAAAGATAAATCCGTCGTCGGAGACCACAATTTATCGTAGGTTTAAAAGTGACAAACCGTTAGATTTATCGCGACGCGTCGTTCGCGCGATTGATGGCGGCGACTATGAAATCAGGTATCCCGGTAAAAACGGCCGGTATGGACGAGAAAATATGTTCGCGCATAACTCATGTACGGAGGAAACAAATAATAACAAGCTTGATTAAACGCGTTTCTAAAATAAAAGTCAAGCCCCCCTCCTCCGTCGATTTATCGAAAACAACAGACGCGTCGAATAACGTTTTAACCGTCCGAGACGGAAACCGACCGCACGTACACTAAGTAATAATATTATTACTCGTTATCAACTAGACGGTAAGAACATTGTTTTTTAGCTGATTACAACACGAAGCTTTCTCAACACGAAATTTAAACCGTGTAAACAACACACGTTCGATTTTAAAACTTTTATTTTTCTATTTTTTTAAAATTTTTTGCGGTCGATTTCCGTCAGTTAACAACTCAAAACACATAATATTATTTGTTCTACGTAGACCGTATATAATATACAATATATTATCTACATTACACTATTAAATATTATAAATAGTTTCGTTGTTTTTAAACGTTTTAAATTTTAATGAATCAAATAACTTTTATCCATGTAAAACGAATACGGATATAGAAAAATGATTTTTCTTACCGATAATAAGACGAACAGTTTCGTGAATTTTCAAGACATTGTCAAACCTTTCCAGTGCAATTGAATATTTTGCCATTTCATACTACGTTTTTAGGGATTTAAAATGCATTTTTTTGAGAATTCAAAGTGTTATCGAATCCGCAGCCTATTATTTTAAAATAGGCCCGTGAGTAACGGTCAGACGATCGGGTCCCATTCGACGGAAACCGTGCAACAATTTTGCAGTACTCGGTTTTGCGTCGACAATTCGCTACCTGAAAAAAAAAAAAACATAAAAGAATAAGTACATCGATTTCTCGAGACGAGCGAAAACCCGCAGCAAACCGTCGAGTTAAGAACAACAAACGATAATATAATAATAATAATATATAAATATCGTTCGCGAAGCGACCTGTGCCGCCGTCCCGACGACGACGACGACGACGACGACCTGGTCCGATTTTCGCGCGCAAAGTTGCCCGAGTCCGTTTTACGTGTTGTTTGCCCGCAGTGTCGTTTTAATTAATAATTTGTTTTGATTTCAAATCGCGCTCTCGAGATTATTGTTTACCCGAGTAAAACCGCAAAGTTTTAATAGATACACACCGGCGCGGCGCGGCGTCGTCGTCGTTCGCAACTGCGTTTAATTCGGCTAATCTGTTATGAAAACTAGCGCGGGAATTTACGTAAATCAAAACGAGGAGAGAGGAAAAGCACCGCGGGAGAAGCCTGGGCCGTTTGTGCCGTACCGAAAACAACTGGTTTTGGAAGCGGAAAACTCTGATCGATGTCGGTCGATGGCGAAACTTCACGTTTGAATAATATTTTAGAAACCGGACCCGATACTTGGCCACAATCGACGACGTGTTGTTTTCGAAAAACCGAGACGGATTTCTTTCCCGAGAGTTCGTTCGTTTATTTTCCAAACCGAAAAAGCGATGACGAACGCGCGCGATCGACTGCGTCCGTATTATCGCGTACGTTCGTCGTCTGAGAGTTTTTATATTATTTGCGAACGCCGACGGCGGCGGACAAACTAAACGGTCGTTCGCGTGCGCGGCGCGGAGTCAAAGCTTTTGGACCGACGACGACGGGCGAAACGATCGCGCAGAGTTTTGACAAGCATTGTGGCGAGTCAAAAGAGATATGGCCCGCGCGCGCACACGCGGTTGGTGCGATTTACACAGATATATCATTCGTTTTCGTTTCGCACGCTTGTTCGGCCACGGATTGGCGTATTCCGTTCTCTCGTCGTCGTCGTCGTCGTCGTCTAATAACAATATTCTCTTTCTCGTCTGGAAAATATATTTATTATTTCCAAGTCGGCTTCCCGATTTATCACCGCGAGCGCGCCCGTCTTAAAAGCGCTCGAAGCTTTAATAATATTTTTCCGTGCGAACTATGATTTGCAGCCGCGCGTGTGGCGCAGTGCCTGTGATTTTTCTACTACACCCCGCGCCGCCGTTCAGCTCTCCGGCGCAACACAATAAACGTCGAAAAGTGTTTTTTTTTTTTCGTTTTTTCCATTTCTTTCTGACGTTCTCGTTTAATTATTAATCATTCGTCATCTCTCCGAAAGCACAGTCTCCTCGCGCGCATAAACATGTTTACATTCGATCGGTCGCCGTTTTCATATCATTAGGCGAGTGTCCTGTTTTAGCTGGTTGAACTCGTGTTTCTCGTCTAGCGAACAAATCGTTTGCAGACGACGATAATTTATTCATACAGACATTACGTATGAATGGTTATGTCTCACCGAATGCTTTTGAAAAGTGCCCCTCGTACAACGGTATATTTTTGTTATCTCTCGATACAACATAATAGATAATACGTAGATGCCCTTTGTGTTTTGCTTTAAACGAATTATTCGTTCTTTTTAAAGAAACCGTTACTGTCACTTTATTTTTTTATTACAACTTGTAATTAAACTTGAAATATAAACGGTCCCCTCCTGTAGGAATCGTTTCTAGACCGACAGAGATTGAACACGTTTCGAAGTACACCCGTTGTCTTCGACTGTTGTACTGCAATTATTTTATAGTTGGTTAATTTTCGAGCAACGATCGTTCTTCTCTTTGTTTGTGGCGCACTGGCGCGTTCGAAAAACCGAAACGTGTGATTTGTACTATTATTCGAGAACTATTGACATGGCGAACGAACCGATCATCTAATTATTAATCTATATAATACAACTGGAGGGTGAGAGGGGTTATTTTACAATGTATATTTTTACTATAGTTGTGTACATACAAATGGCGCCAGAGAATAATATTTTCAATACGGACGAATTTAGTAGAATCGATTTATTGTCAATTGGAATAGTGGCGAAAAAATAACTCAAAATATTAATTACGAGCATAATAACAGTAATAACAATGATAAAACGTTCACGGTAAACAAACGAATATTACCTGAACTGCTTTTAGAAGTTCCATTCGAATACCGATAAAGTTTCTGTGCGTTTGCTAATGAATGATTGGCGCGTTTCAATAATATTATAATATTGTTTTACGCCACGAGCTTCATTTCTAAATTCGTTTGCGTTATGAAATAGTTTACTATTATATATATATACAATTTAATAATATAATCTATACTGTTTGTACGACGAGCATCACGTACGCGTTAGAAACCTAGTTGAAAGACAATTGATAGCCTTTGAGACGAAACTCGGCGATCTATTTCATTTACGACTAATTATTGTCTTCTCGAGTAATTAGAAATGATATTTTTAGATGGAATTCGAGACGTCAACGACTAATACGTCATAATACGCGAGCGCGCGCCACGACGACGGTATAGGATTCTCATCGATAAGGCTATATGTTCGCGAACACCTCCTACTATTTTCAATGATTCGACTGGCGCTGCGATTCGTAATAATACGCCGAGTATCGGGGATCGTTGGCGACGATGGATTTTCGTGACCGCGATAACGCAGTCCGTCGTCGGAATCGTCGGAATGACCGCCACCAGTTCACCGTGCAAAGCACGAACCGGATAGTGAATACTGAACCGGAAAGTGTGTACAGTGTACACAGTATTTTCGTTTTCCCGAAAAGTTCCGAATCCGACGACGGCGAGGCGTGATCGAGCCGTTACAAACGTCCAAACATTCGGATTTACGTCAGTGCGTAGGATAATATTATAATAGTATGACATTATAATATGCGCCGTATGAGCGCGTATTTCGTGGATTTGCATGATTTCAAACGGGTACGGCGGGGTGGCGGTATCGGGAGAAACACTCGGTCACCGCGGTGTCATCCGGGGTTAAAAAATACATACATATACGTACGTATATAAAACGCGCGATTAATGGAATTATAATATTACGATACGATATAAACGGCGTTATTACATAATGCGCGTACAACATTTATTACGGCGGAGGATTTAACGCGTACATCGGCGGCAGACAAATTAAGCTAAACATGTGCGGAGATTAAGCATTTTCAACCGACTATACAGCTGCGGTTATTCCGTACGCTATCGGGGGCGCTCGCGAAAGGTCTCTTGGAATTTACTTCTGTGCGCGCGCGCGCGCCCGTTTCCCGTTCGAAAACAGTCGTCAACCCAATTATATCCCCCTCCGTCCCGTGTGGTATTTATTTTAATTTCCGCGCTCGCCCCGGCGCGGCGGCGACGGTAAACGGACGCGGTAAATATCGTCACTATGGCGCGAGCGCGAAACACCGCCGGCAGACGATTAGGTTTGATAAAAATACTTGGGTTTTCATTTTCTTCTCCACCGCGCGGACGATAGAGAGGTGTGACGGCCCCCGGAACGATTTCAAAAGTCGACGTTTTATTATATTAGAGCGATCGTGAAAATACAATCACTTGAAATATACGGAAAGAAACATACGCGGACGCCCGACGACGGCTGATGAGAATTATTTTGGTAAGAAGCTCTTGGAAACGAATTCAGTGCGACGTGTGTCCGGATCAAACGGTATCGACGAATCGACCGCGTGTCGCTCGGTCGATTCGTTAGCGGCGTTACCGCGATATGTGCACCGTATCGCCGGGCAAACATCATTTGGCTAATTACAGCGACGTTTCGCGATTTGTTTTGAGTCGCGATATTTATCGATTGTTTTTTTTTTTTCAACGACCGAGTGATTCGGTATTCACGACGTTTCAACCCGCAAAATAACAATAATAACGGCGAAAAAAAAAAACCCGTTCTGAACACACGACTGGCGCGACGATCTGCGATAATTTGGTTTTTGAAAAATGCAGGCTACTAGTCGTTCGCTTCGATTGAAGTGTAACGACGATCGTCCCCCGAGAACGAGCGCCTCGCAGACTGTACGCAGAATGCCTGCGCGCGTCAATGCAATAATATACGGCGCGCTCCTCCGAGAGAGAACAAAAAGTGGCAATTTACCGTATTACGATGGCGAATGTCACGGGCCAAATCGCAAAACTCACTCAGAACGCGCGGTTATGAGATTCGCGGCTCGCTGAACACGCGGTTTAATAATAATACACTCGAGCGAAACACATTTTTAGCCCTCACCTCCTAACGATCGCTCGGCAACGTCGGCGATAAAACCGCGGTTAATACCTCATCCCGAGCCGCCGCCGCGCCGCCGCCGTCATCGTTGCGTACGAGCAAATCGATTTTCCAGACGTTCCGCATCGATTTGATGTGCGCCAAGGCCGCGGCGACGCAAAGTTTTACTCTCAAATCGCCATTCTTAAGAACGGCCGCACGAGTTTGTTCACGAGAAAATTCGAGAGTCTTCGAATAATTATACAGATTTCATTCTTTGTTACTCGGAAAAGAGTATGAATTATTACACCTGAACGCTGATATCCGACCGAAGACTGATTTGAAAACGTTGTCGATGAAGAGAACGGCGATTTGTCGATCGGCGAAAATGCCATCAGAGCCAATTTTGATCCTCCGCAAATCAAGCGCGAAATCCTTAAAACGTCGTTGAAAAAAAGTCCTGACCGGTGCTTCCCTCGTTTACCTACGACAAAGTAACACTATTGTTATTTTCGTTATCTAATCACACTAGGTATTTAAAATAAAATAAAATAGACATAGTTTCAATTCGAAAATATTTTCAAATAATGAATTATATTCATCACGATTGGCAGATGCGTAAAAAACAAAAACCCAGACCGTTCTTAGCGACAAGTTTGAAAAATTTAGAAGAGGTACGATAATTAATTATTGTATATTTTTAATAACGTGTACTCGCCCTCGTGACCACTGAAACTCTGTATCCGTTAAATTTTGTGATTGCGCGAACCCGGCGAATCGCTGAAACTTCCAACTCAAAATAGGTCGTCAGTCGACACTAATAGCGCCGGACTGATGTTAACTGTTATACAGGCGTGTAATATGTATAACGTATACACCGGGCCTGAGGTGTCGCGTGAATGTCTTCGTAAACATTGCCGTCGACGAAAAATAATATAATGTTACTCGATTACTAAAAAATAGCAATCATACGCGTTTGATATGATGGATTTTCCCGATTCCCTTCTCTCCATTGATTTCCACTCGGCAATACAATAATATTATAATATAATATTGCGATAATATTGACAAAAAAAAAAACCGTCAGCAGCACGGCACGGCACGGTATGATAAATTATTATTTATATTTAAATTTCTAAAATTTGTATTCACTCGATTTGCGAGCCACCGTCGTCGTCGTTATATCGGGGCAAATTACGGAAGTTTCGCGACTGTAATAACGGCGGTTAAGTTTTAAACGTCTCGTTCGCGGCGCAACGAAACACCTGGTCAAAACGATTTCAATAACATTAACTTTGATCGCGGCCGATTTGTCGTGTTCAAAATTACTTTGTATCGCCGGCAATCATAATTTCGCCCGCGAAAAAACAATATATATTTATACGTGTGTTACCAACGTGTGTTATAGTTGTAATATGCGACATATTGAGAAACTTTTCCGGCGTGTTATTCGTTTAAAATATTATGTAATCAATAATCGTGCGCACACAATGCGCGTTGCGAACGAAACAATTATTATTATTATTATTATTATTTATTATACTCGAATATTAACCTTCACTTTAGCCGTTTATTTCGATACCGTTTTGACGTCGATTCGCGCGCAAACTATATGCGATTTTCAAATTAAGTGTTGTTAACGAAGTCAAACGAACGAAAATAATATCATAACTAGGGAACGGATTTGAATGCAAATTGCATTTTTTTCTGAATGTCCGAAAACATTGCTTTCCAAGCCCAAAGTTCATTTCATACATCAAGGAATTAAAAAATGTAACTTTTATTTTGCATTTTTTTGCATTTCTAAGACTTTATTAAATTTTTAGAGCATTTTTTGACATTTTAAGTGCATGCATTTTTTATGTTTTTAAGTCATTTTTAAATAGGAATGGATAAAATTCGATAAAAATGTATGAATAAAAATAAAAATAAATATTCATTATGTTACGAAATTACGAAATTATTGTTGACACGTGTAGACACACGTATAAAAGATAATTGAGAAGACAAGAGAAGGTTTTATTGTATTTAAATATTTTTTATAAGATACATTTTTCATAATAATGTGTTTTTTATAAGTTTCAAATTCAAAATTATGTTTTTATTGATTTTAAATACATTTTGAAAGTTTTTTAGGGCATTTTTTTAGTGCATTTTTTTATATTAAAGCATTTTTTTAAGGCATTAAGTCGTATTTTTTTAGGACATTTTCTTATTTTTTATGGCATTAAAATCCGTTCCCTAATCATAACACACACACACAAGTAAGAAAACGAACGTCGATTGAAATCAGAACGCGGTCGATATGGTATACTTTTTTTCCAACGACTCGGGCGATATTATTTACCGAGGGACGGATGGAGAGCGATCGCGAGATGACTTTCAAGGATCCCGGGCGCGACAATAGTTGGAATTAATCAAAATATTACAGAGGCGCCCCAGTATTTCATCGATACGCGGGGCGACGCCGGGCCAACGACGGGATATTATTATAACAACAATGTTTATTGATTTGCCGGAAACCCAAATTCGTACGGCGGCGGCCGCGGCAAAATCGAATTGTATCGTAATAATATTATTACCGTAATATAATTATTCGGGGCGCGAAATCTTTTCGGCGTCGCGGCGAAAATAATTACGTCTCGTATTTAAATGAAACCGCGTGATGATGAAAACAATTTGGAAAAAAAAAGGCGAGACGCGATAGACTACTCGGACGAGATGCTGGCGATGGAAAAACGAACCGTTTCATTGGGAAAAAGCGATTTCTAGAGAAAGAGGCGTATCGCGCGCACTCCAGTTCTGTTTTCTACGAGTGGTTGAAACAATAAAATTGTTAGCGACTTCGTTCTAGCGAACGACGAGAAAAAATTACAACACAACGTCGCGTTAGTTGACCTCGAACTTTTCCCACTGGAGACACCGGACGAGACTACTACTGCTGGCGAATTATTTTCTCGCTGGAAAAATATTAGAAGGGCGCCCTCTGAAAAAATAACGATCGCGGGCAATAATTATTGTTATTGTATCGCTCGATTTTCTTGACTAAACGTACGTATTTCCCAAAGTGTACAAGATAAATTAGTGAATTTACGATAAACTTATACGTAATATGGTTTGAATAACTAATTAAAATCGATTTCGACGTATGCGCGACGAAAACTTAATTTCACACACAGTATGATACGAAAATTAAATTCGCTTTAATATTACACATTGATTATTTCGATAATATTAAAGACGCGTTCGCAGACTAACACAGATAATATTATAATATGTTGGCGAGCCCCAGGGGGTCCACGGGTCACCGCCGTTTTGGGAAGCGTGGGTCGAGTCCGTTAAAATATAGTCGATTTCGTGAGAATTTTTAATTTTCGAACGCCGATAAAAATCGGCACCGCGATCTTTCCGCCGTTGTGCGCGCGAACAACACGAAAGTAAGATCGACTCCGAATGAATTTCGCATTACGTTTCCAGATCTTTGAGAATATAATTGGAAATTTAATGAATTTCAACTGCAACAACTTTGCAGATTTTCGCGATGTTCTCGACTTTATCCAGAATAAAGAAATTTCATACGCGCTTGTACCATTTTATTTTTTATTTTTTATCAGATTACGCTCGACGATTTTTCTTTCCCAATAAGAGCAACGCGTACAAAGAACTTTGTATTACATTTTCTAGCTATTTGGTTCGGAGAATAATATTATATTTTTATCGACATTATAAGAAAAATATCTAAGAAGATTCTCAAAAATCTAAAATACCTATAAATTGCACAAAAGAAGTCGAAATCTTTTGTAAATAACAAAATCACATGAAAAAAAAAAAAAATGAAAATAAATTGGTACTCTGAGTATAGGTCAACATTTAGAGCAGTCATAGTGTTGTTGTTATTATTATTTTCAAGAGTTCGTTATTGTCGAAAACCAGTAGTAAATTCGTCGTCGGGTTTACGTTATTATCAAGGGTGGGAAATTCAAAATATTATATCGAATCGATAAAGATATTTGTTACTAAACAACACATCCGAAGTCGATGGTAGGACTAAGTCTAACTATTAGAGTCTAAAATAGGAAACACGCGCCGCAGAAGTATTATCCGTAACTGGAACGTTTCATTTATTTAATAATCCATGCACAGAGGTGTATTCAAACTCGCGGCTTCCGGGGGCGTCGCGGGAGTCGGAGCCGCGCGTTAAAGAACCGGATACTAAAATTATTACGAAATGACGACGACCACTATACAGCGTTATATAATAAACAATACCATTGTTTTTTCGTCGTTACTAATTTGGTCGAAATATTGTCAAGACGTGAAGGAGCCGCGAGACGGAAAAGTTTGAGCACCTCTGGTGAATCATAATTCAGGTGATACGCCGTCTCGTCCTCAAATTCGCCACTGATTATATAGTCCTTGCCCCCCCGAAAAAAAAAAAAAAAAACATTCGCGAGTTATATCCATGAGTATATTAAGTGCAGACTAATCGACGGCGTTTACAGACGAGTTAGACGTGCGCCATTGGCGAAAAGAAAAAAGAGAGAGAGAGAGAGAGAGTGTGTGTGAGAGAGAGAGGGAGAGAGAAAATTACTTCCGTTAATTTCCAGCCTCGATGAACTTTTGTAAATTGGTTCAAAGATATAGAGGGTAATAAGTGTAGCGGCGGGCAGGACACGACCGACCGAGGTAAACGAGGTCGTGCAGAGGCTGTTAGGCGCCTTCTGAACCATTATTGAATCAACCGGCCAACGGTGTGTTCGTATCGTTAATGGGGTGTTGAAATATAATTAATAGAGGTACCTACCCGGACGATAAAATGAAATCGTTCGGAATTTATCTGCGTTTTAGAAGAGGCGGGAAGTACGCGGCGGCGGCGGCGGAGTAGTTCGCCAGTCGTTGTCGGTAGAAAGAGTAGGCGGAGGGGTAAATAAAGATCTATCGGGACTTTTCGAGGATTACGCATTCGCGACTTGCGTCTGAACGTAAAACCGACCGAAAACGACTGGACCGAATACCGCGTGTGCAAAACCGACCGGCGGGGGTCAAAGCGCCGCCGAGAGTTTCGACCGCGCGTCCGAATGATCGTTTCGAAACCGGAGCGTGAAAAACCATCGACAAACGCCCGAAAGGAGTTCTGCAGTGTTCTGGTAGTTGAAAATCTCGAAACGCGCGCGTGAATCTCAAAACAATACGCACCGATAACGCTGCTACGACCTGTTTTCTAAACGTTCGTTATTTGAAGACGAACGAACGAAACGATAGAAACTGACGAGAGCTCGGAGTGTTTTATTGAATTATTTCTCTTTCGTCTCTGACCCGACGATGACCCGCGAGTTACCAGCGATCGAAATCGCGAAAACTGCATTGTGTTTTCTATATTTCGTCCCGACCGACCGCGACGTGTCGAATAGTTGCAAATACTACGCGTTTTCGACCGAAACACGCGACGACGGAATATCCGCGGAATAAAACGCCAAACGTGTGACCTCGCGCCGCAGCAGAGCCTGAGAAACGTCAGGCGTTCGTCGCGGACCGTTCGCGTCGCAGTAATTATTATTGATCTGCGACGCGTTTCCAAGACGAATGTGTGAGAAAACCATACCGGCGCTCGGCCGGGTAACAATATTACGGGCGCGTCTCGTCGGGACGGTTCAAAGCGATCGCGCGTAACGACGTTACACAGAGTGCAGACGACGACGTAGACGGTCAAACGGTTCGACACCGATGCGGGCGATAATTATTGACACGCCGTCGTCGTTCGTCGCACGTAAATAATAATATAATTACCGTTACGAGGACGGCGACGACGGGTCGACGGAATAATTATTAAAAATAATACGACGCGTTATAGTCGCAAACTCGTCGGCGTGGTGTGTTTTTGTCGCCGAGCGTTTTTATTTTCGTTTGTTCTTGGACGTGCCGTCCGACACTACGTATATCGACTGGAACCGATGTATGAGATATATTTTACGTTTTTCCTTTCTACCGCCCGTTTTATGGTGTAACTTTTTAACGCGTTCGGGGGGGGGTTTTTTTTTTGTTTGTTTTTAAGTACCTTGTTAAAACTGC
The DNA here is from genome assembly GCA_948098885.1 of Drepanosiphum platanoidis. Taxonomy (NCBI): domain Eukaryota; kingdom Metazoa; phylum Arthropoda; class Insecta; order Hemiptera; family Aphididae; genus Drepanosiphum; species Drepanosiphum platanoidis. The sequence goes on along the minus strand of OX402532.1, from coordinate 16,921,896 downwards.
TAGCGATTTATAAATAGACAGAGATTTTATCGTCCGAACTGTATATATCGACGCGTGGTACTTTATGACGTTTTAACAATAAACTTATCGCACGATCTGCGTTATTGTAACGACGACGACGACACACCGATCGCGCTCGAATAAACATTTTGTTCGCGGTTTTCGGTCAGAGTTAGAAAACGTCGGCGACGAGTTCGAGACGGTATATCGGCGGCCGTGTTTTTATTCGACGCGACGGTTTTAATCCAATCGGATTGAAAGTCCGTCGTCCGGACGGTCTCCGTCACGGGATCGTCGAGTGCAATATGTTATTATGTCGTTTGGCGTTTACCGACGAATCATTTTGCGAATCGTCGTTCCGAGCTCCGGGGATGCAATAATATTATATATTACGTCGTTCTGTATCACGCTGTATCTACTGCGGATTAATTGGGTTTTTTTTTGTTTTCGAGTAGACGCGTGTCGGAGTTTGTCAGAGTCGCGTTTCGTTTGGAAAAAAATCGGACCCTGCGAATAGGTCCTGCGATGACCGTCGGGAAGCGTGTGGAAATTATCAGTTGGAAAATTCACTTTTGATCGGCGCGCGGTGGACATTCGCCGTAGAAATTATTCGATGAAAGTGTGTTCGCGAGAGGATATGTTGTAACGCGCTGCTCGCGCGGCAACACGTGCACTTCTTTTTCGTCCTTTTCGAAGGAAAAACCTTTGAAAAAGGGGTGAAAACGGAAAAAATCACCCGGCCGGAACCGCCGAAGCTTCGAGTACGAAATTCGAGTCTGTAGTTTTGTTTGATATGGTCGATATGGGCCGAGAAAAGGTTTTCCAAAACGTAGGCGTAAAAACTGACAAAGTCGGTGCGGCCAGTACGATATCATATAGATTACGCGGCACGCCACCGCTCGTATTATTATACGGTGTCGCTGTTGGAAAACTGTAGTAGAATAATGTTTTAAATATAATGATTTCCCGCACGGGACGAGGAGTTGTTTTTCATGTCTTTCATCAAATGAACAATATTCGAGGAGCGGCGCACAGATAACGACGACGGTGCGCGCACGTGTTTTACGCCGTACAAACGTAATAAACGGTATGCACGAGACGCCGTGGAAACGCAGACGGAAGACTGGAGAGCGAAAAGGACAATAGTCGGGCGGGCGCGCGACTCGAACGCGCGAGACGAACGGTATCTCTATCCGTTTTAATTATCGTCGGCATTGTTATTCAAATAACTTTTGATTCGAAACCCAAACAACGGCGGCGGCGGCGCGGCGGCGGCGCCCGGCGTTGTACGTAACACACGCGCGCCGTCGTATACGCTCAAAATAAATACCATTTAGTGAATTTTCAACCGTTAAATTGTACTCTCGTTGTTGTTCACGCGATTTCGAGGCGTAAAGATAATTTTCCAAGAGCGCCGACGTACAGTTACGTTCGCGTCACCGGCCCCGTACAACTCGCCGCGTATAAAATAACGTTATCGTATACATCGCGACTCGCGATTCGTACGCGAAAACCAACCTTTTACGCCTTGTTATCGTTTTGGATCGGAACGCTTTTTCGTATAAACGCGCGGAAACGTCAGGTGGAATATTTTTTTCGCGTTTATATTTTTGTTTCGGGACGGTGATGGTATTTATCGTGTGTTTCCCCAACCCCCCTCGGCACGGTATTGTCGATGTAACGCGCGAAATTATTTTAATATTGTTTGTCCGAAGTCGGTTTATTAAACTCATTAGTGCAGTGGGCCGCCGAGAACTGCACCGTTCGCACGAATCGATATTACGAGTAGGTACACGACGGCGGCGGCGCGCTAATTCGTTTATTTCGGATCTCAATCCGTACTAAAGGCCGGTCGACGAGAGAGAGAGAGGATATAATGTACACACACACACACACACACACACGTGTACGTATACATTTTCGTTATTATTTCCTCGTCGGATTTTACACGCACGTTCTGCACAAACTGCACCGTATATACATCGTATATTATTATAATAGTGGCGAGTTCGGGAATTTTCGCGACGAGAGGGGTTGTTACGTATTATGAAAATAATAACATAATCGATGAAAAAAAGTTATTATGTTTTAATGAATTTCGGGGGGGGGAGGGGGTAACTCTAAAAACGCAAATCGAGGGGGGGAGGAGGAATCGATCTCCCGAAATCGTTAAGTTTCATTTTTACAACATTACATTTTAGACTTTATTAGGCGTTAAACAATTTGAAAAAAAAAATCAATTTACCTTTTTTTTCTTTGATCCTCTTTCTAGATTGAAAACCTGTCTGAAAAAAATTTCCAGTCTGTAATTCACATGTTAATTACTTAATTTTTATTCATATACTATCTGTATCCGTGTACTCGATAGCTCGATTGTAACTTGTTTCTGTACCTAGAGCGTTTATAATTCAAATAAATAAATAAATAGTCAAGGAAACAGCTAACAAGTAATTGTAATTGTAATAATTAGTTGTTTTCTGTTGTTATAATTGTAATTGGCTAACGTAATAGTCATTATTATTTTTGTCTTTGAAAAGACATGAGAATCCAAACATATTATGGTCGTCATCTCGTATACACGTGTGTTGCGATTTTCGTTGCTTCCTCGAGATCTACGAACGGTCATCGCGACATCCATCAAAGTTAGATAGGCGGAAGAGATAAACAGTGCGTTATAGAGGTTTATATTTTCTTATGCGGTGCTGAGGGGGAGGGGAGGTAAATGTAATACTCATTTATACTGGACGGAGGTCGAACTGTTCGGAGTTCGTAAAGTTGAACCGAACTCAAAGAGTTTTTTAATCTCGAACTCTAAGAGTTCGGTTCGGGCACGATAGTCGAACCCGAGTGGTTCGAAATCCCTAACCAAACGAAACGTTCGAACTTTTAAGTAGGTATACTGGTATTATTATTTATTTCAAGTGCGCTTTATGTTATTATTTTATCACAATACGGTTCACTTCGGGTCGACGTTTTTTCCATATAGATTTTAACTTTGAAAAACTTCGTTTTACCCCAGACTGGATACGAGTAACGTCGTTATACGGATCAAAAACAATCGGACACGCTTTTTTTCCTCTCCGTCAAACTAGCGCGCGGCTCTTTTTGAAAACACGGGCCGACTCCGAGAGTCTGGACGTTCCTGTTCCTTCCGATCTTTTCCGGTCACGGCGATGGGTGTAGCCCGCCCGCCCGCCCCCGTCGCCGTCTTGGTCGTCGTCGCAGGAAACACGCGCTTCGGCGTTAAACTCGACGCGTTAACGAATCCGAGAATCGGCCCGTCAAACGTCATTGACCGCCGCCGCGCGAGCAGCTTTAATTGAATCGCTCTCTGCCGCTCGCGGCTCGCCGTGCAGATAATCCCGATTAGTCCCACGCGTCTCGGCTAGCTCTGATGTTTCGCACGTATTTCGTCAGTTATTACGACGTGTCAGACGATTTCCGTCTCCAGGCCGGCGGCGCCCCGTAGTGTTTCGTCGGAAAAATTCGAAAAATATGCAAGTCGTCGCACGTGAAGTATAAAATGACCGGACTTTGCAGATAACGGCCCATGTTATCGACCCTATATAATTGTTTTGTTTTATAAATTGTGGTATTATTTTATTCCGTTTTGCCGCAGAGAACTGCATAGGTCGCTGCGTTATAGTTGTTAAACGTATATACGAAATATAATTGAAAATTGAACTTTGAATTTAAACTTTCACATGCGATTCGAAAAGAGTAAGAAATAATTTACGTGGAAAAAAAGAGATCTCCCGCAAAGTTATTTGTTCACCGCTGTTGCCTCCGAGCTTGCTGTGTGTAGCGTTCTACGACGACGACGAACGAACGACCAAAATTACACAGTATTATTGACGTCTGTTGAGTTAGCGGCCGCCCCGCGGCCCCGAAACGGCGAAATCGTGAGCCGGCCCTTTATTATTTGCCAGTGCTTGTACACAGTCCGTTCTGGAAATTTGTATGTTGGCCGTTTTGAAGTTGGCGGACGAATTAGGTTTCGGCGGCCGTCCGGCCGGCCCTACCCTTTCTGCCGGAATCGTTTCCGGCGGATTGTAAGTCGCGCCCGCCGGTTTATTTGTAAGCATTTGTCGTCGGTTTACTGCCGACATTTTTAAGTTGGCCGCGCGCGAAGTCCCCGAGAAGAGCGACCAACGAAAGTTTGGCCGCGGCAGAGATGGGGACGCCGCTCGAACTTTCCGAGCTCCCTTAGCCCAGGACGGTCGACTTACGAATTTCGGCAACGATAACTCACGAATACTCCCGAATAAAGGATTATAATGCGTACGGCTTGGAATTTATTAGGACCGATTCGGTGGCGGTCCGGCGGCGGGGAGGAGGAGGACAGCGAGGCGAAAACTTCACACGGCGGCGTCGGTTTCTGTTACGTCTTTCCGTAATAGAAAAAAAAAAAAAAAACGAAAACTAAACACATTTTCGTGCGTTCGCGCGGTGTTCGAAATGATTACGACGCGAACGAGACGCGACGAGAATCGTAACGGCGCGCGGCGGTGCTGCGTCTTTCGGTTCCGGCGGGCCGCGGGCGTAATTTGGAATTTAATTAAAACGCGCGCAAACTAGGCGGGGCCGGACGGGAGCGGTGTACACGAGTTCAAAAAAATCCGAGGAAAAATGGGGGGGGGGGGGAAAGAAAAAACGCCCCGGAGGTGGTGGCTGTGTGATTTTTGTTGACAAGTAAATACTTCGTCTGCAAAATAACCTCTCCCGCGACCGCGGGGGTGCGGCACGAAGAACTCTATGCCATTATATTATCTTGTCATCAGCAATTTTTCATATTTAACAACTGCCGCGGCAGCAGTAAGAACCGGCGTTTTAATTATATTTTCTCTTTTATTTTCTTAATACCTCCCTATGGGCCGTCCGAACGGCGGCGCGGTATTTAATCCGAGTTTTCAATCTATAGTGGTTCTCTCCGCTGCTCGTCCGTAATTAATCGCGCGATAATTGTTTCTATTACTATTTTCACTATCATCGTCACGGCCGTAAACGTTTCCGCGCCAGTCGGACCCGGCGCGATCAAAACGGTATTAGGAAAATCACGGGGCCGGCGGATGAGATACGCGCGAGATGACGGGCGATTGGATATGTTTTGACGATCTTTTTCGAGTTTTGAAAACCATTCTGAACAAAATTAATGGGGGGGGGGGGGCAACGATCGTGGGGTTTCGTCGAAAACCGCTGGGGGATCCGTAAATATTGCCGGTTTTTTCCGATTCCGCGTCGGGATTTGCTGATTTTCGAAAACTCCAGAGATTATTTGGACTTCGAGGTATCACTTCTCGAGAAAGTTCTTTTTGAAGTCGAAAACAGGACCGATTATTCTAGTCCAAAACGTGACGGCGGACGTACGAAAAAAATAAAGTGAAAACAATACGTTTCTAGATTCGCTGAAACATACGTTTAGATCGTTGTGGAAAAAAGTAGATGTCGCGCTACTAGCAGATATCGAAGTCGACTAGTAGTAGTCTCATGTTTCGCGAGTTAATTTTAAGATCGGTATAGAAATAGTCGACGAGAGAACACTAAAAAAAAATAAAATATATATAATAATATAATTAAAGAGTGTTTGAAAACTTGGTTTATTTTTTACGATGGAAAAGGCCAATAAACCGTTTTGTTCTCGGGGCACGAACAATGTCGTTTCACAGTTATTTAAAAATAAAAAATTATCATTATAACGTGCAACGGTCGTTACGTGTCGTTTAAAGTTAAATATACGCGTTTGCTTTTAAAAATAGAAATTCGTATTTCGGTCGGAACGAATAATCGCTGTCGATTTGGTCGACACGTATTCGAATAGGTATTAATAATATTTATACTTACGCTATAGTTATTCGTAATATTTGATCATTTCGAGCTTTCAAGTACTGAAAGGTGGCAACCCGCGATAAACTTTCTATTTTTCATTTCTTGGATTCTCATATAATACTCTTATAATATTCTCGGGACGATTCCGTACTAGTCATCATTTTCTGAAACACGAACGAATGAATTTTACTCGGACGTGAAAAAAAAAAAAAAAAACAGTAGGTAAAAAAAAGAAAATCAATCGAAAAATAGGATTATAATAATTCTTCGCGAATAACGATCCGCGTTAATTATGTATTCCGCGGCGCGTACAATAAAAAAAACACGTTCGGCGCCGCGCGCAAGACGCGATCGTCCCATTATAATTATTTACAAACTGTTAAACCGCCACTAAACGCCCGGCGGTTTTCACGACAATTATTTATCGTCAGTATAATATTATACGTATTTAATGGATGAAAAACACTAATGTAAAAATGAGAAAAAAAAATTACTTTTATAAATATAATAACATCGATCAATCAATCGTGTTTAATAGACAATAAATTGGTCTAGAGTCTCGCGCACACAAAACGCCGTTCAGCGATTCATATATACGTATACGTATATCGCACTGTCGAGATGGCAATATATCAGTTTTACGTCGTACTTACAACAACAATTCAATGCGATAGTATTTTATAATAGTGCGTATGTTATATTATTTGATGTATTCCAAACGTCATGGCTGAAAAATCGTCAAACCGAATGAAAAATCGCGTCCAAACAAACGACGAGCGGCGAACGCTATAAAAAATAAAACGAAATATTACGATAATAATAACAATATGAGTACCAACCGTCGTCGTCGTCGGGTGAAAACAGGTACATTAGAAAAACACAATCGTCGCGGGGGACGTCGGAGGACATCGACGAAGCCGAAACGCATCGCAGCAGTATTATACGTAGTTGCCCGCGCGACTAGATTAATTCGTCTTGGAACGAGTGCAATTTATTATATTTTCTTTTTTCTTTTTATACGAGTCGAGATTTATGCGATCGGCAAGTAGCCAAGCGCTAACGTTCGCGTTTAACAAGCCGCAACAGAAAAAAAAACCGTATATTATAATATTCAAAGCCGCAATAAAGTTATCGAAAAATTCTGCCGTTTAATTATATGAGCGCTGCGCGGTCACGTACGATGTAATCATATAATCGGAGAGAGAACAAAATCCCCCGTCGCGACGAAAAATAATTCGCGATCGTTTGCAGCGAGAAAACGCTTGCATTGATACCGCCGCCGCCGACGATATTATAACAACAAGAGAGTCCATCGCCGTGACGGTGAGTGTTTGATGTACGTATTTAAACGCGACACCCACCCCGGCGGCGCGGCGGCCCGAGGAAAACGAGATAGTATTTGGATGATTATCAGACTTTCGTTTCGTTAAAATTTTAATGATTCGCCGGCGACCGCGTCAAGACGAACGTGGGCGTTAAAATAGACGCTCGAGGTATGTGTGCCCGCCACCGGTGTCTTTGTCGTTTACCCGTGAGATAGACGCAATTAAAAACGTTTCTTAACCGTGTTTAATATATATTATATTACTGTAATGACCGCGCGCGCGCGCGCCTAGTTTCAAGAGTGGACATTTTTTTTACGAAAAAAAAATATATAAAAAAACACCCAACACGGACAAGATATTATATTATTATACGAGTATATACATAAAGGTATCAGCGCCCGACCGGCGGCGCGTGTTGTATGTATATTGTTATTTTAAATTTGAAAGGAATGATAAATCATTTTATGAGAAAAAAAAAATAATAACGATTTTGAGCGGAGCGCGAGGATTTACCTAAAAATACAGGTCAAAAAGCGAGTGTCGTAAATTTCATCGTTTCCCACTCCGCATTCTTTCCACGGGTAGTGCTTTTAATGCGTTTTTTTAACCGCGGAGAAAATCAAAAAAAAAAAAAAAAAACCACTTCTTTAAAATGCCGTCTGTATCAGATTTCTAATCTGGCCGCGCGAAACTTTCGAAGCGTTATATTGTCTTCCGAACGCCGATAACGCGACGAAAAAAGAAACGCAAGTATTTAAAACAATATTATTATTATTATTATTATTGACTACTGCGCGTTTGATATCCCGCGTGATTTCGTCGATAATAATAATTGAAAAAAATAAAAGACGTAAAGTCGCGCAAAATGTATTTCGCGACGGTTTAAAACCAAAAATAAGAAAGATAGAAATCAGTAGAAAAATAGCTCGTGCGAAAGGTTGGCGGTTGATCGCGCGTATAGTTGCGAGTGGGTTTCGTTCGCAGAAGCAGCGTCGTTAAAATCGTTTGAAAAAAAAAAAACCTAAAGGAAAGTCATATGTTTAATTACGAAACAAGCGATACGGAAGTTTCCCATCGATCCGTTTCAATACGTATACTCCTACGTTATATTCTTCTGGAAATCGACAGAGTTAAAACAAAGCTTGAACATTTTAGGAAGAAATATTTCCAAGTGCTTTATGTCGTCGAAAGAGAAAAAACACACAAATATATTCGTAGGCGTGTTTTTCTAAAAACGATATACGCGCACAAGTAGTCTTAATGTTTGTATTGGAAAACAAAAAAGAAGATCTTTCAGAACACAAAAGAAACTACCGAAAAATTACCGAATCGAATAACGAGAACAAACTACACGGCGCGGCGGCGGCGTATACAATAATTGAATATCATTGTCGTTTAAATTTATTTTTTATTTTTTCGGTAACCTGCGTGTCATATTTTCCATCCCCTCTCCGTACAGGCCGCACAACGTTTATCACTCATGAACAATGACATTAATTAGTGCCGTAAATAATAATCGCGATTCGACATTTTAAGCTGTTTACACGACTCGTTACGTCTTAAACCGTGTTCGCGTTATAAAATAGGTACGCGATTCGACGTGGCACACTCGGATGAACAACGTTAGATATAAATATAGGTAAGCGTGTGTGTGTGCGATGTTACAACCGAGGGAAAATTACGATCATATTTATAGGTACCGTCCGTGCGATGGACGGACGAGAGATGTCGTACGGAATCATAATATATGCGCATCGGTGTACTCGTTTTAATTTTAACGATTTTTAACAATGTCGTTTCGCAGACAGCAATCATTAACGTCCAAACGGCGGGGGCGGGCGTTCGACTTGGAAAACGATCGTTTATGCGAATATATAAAAAAGAAAAGGGCGATTTCAAATCCGGACGTTAAGTTTGTCGTCGTCCTACATAATATTATGTGCGCCGAAGAAAAATCCGATCGAATTGTAAATGTTTTATCGACGTCCGTCGACTGCAGACCCGACCGCCGCCGTCGCGTTTCGCAATAACCCGCGCCGTGGGAAATAATCTATAACGAATTGAATTATTGCGCCCCCTCGGATTACGGTCCGAGAAATATCGGATGAAATTACCCGTCACGTCGTCGTCGCGTCGTCTCGTCGTCGTTACACGGGCCGCGCGGAACGATTAACTCGTCGCCGAACGCGTATACGCGTATCATCGACGCGATTTCACCGTCCGTTCTCGTATTTATCGAGCGAACAAACAAACGTTAAAAGGTTATAGTATAGTCTATCCTCGCGGACCGAGCGGCATAATACGCTGACGGGGGGGGGGGGAGGACGTGTCTCGCGAATCGTTCGATTAAACGTTTTGTTGAAACAATATTTAATCAACCGTGCAATAAACCGCGTGTTTGATGTTTCAGAATTATGGGCGGCGACGCTTAACTCCCCCCCCCCCCCGTCCGTCGCGATATTATTTTCACAGATCTCGGAATATTATTAAAATGTTATATAGAATATATAAAATTAACCGTCGTTAATATTCTTTGGCACATGGCAAATTATATCCGCCAATTATTCGATGTGACGACTCGCGTCGTTTACCGACTTCAAAGAGCGTATACGTAAAATTAATTCGTTTGTACTTACGACGCGAACGGATAGTAATAATAATAATAATAAACTCCCACCTCGGTGTAAAAAGTAATAATTGCGTCGCGCGACGTTCGATCGAACGGAATCGCCCATTGTTTAGAAATATAATATTATATCACTAGTTGTCCTCGCAAACGTCGTAATGCCATCGTATATAATTTTGCATTATGAATAATAACTAACTTATTGTGAGTTTACGGGGATGGTGTCTATGATAATCGCTTTTAATATACGAATAACAAATCGAAGTACTTAATGATGAAAAACAGGATATTGATAATATTCTTTTAGTATTTTACCCACATTTCACAATAATTATTATGAAACACGTGTATATTTTTTAATTGAAAATGATTCGCAAAAAAATGTATAAACAATGATTACGGTCACTATGGTTACAGTATAGGTGTACGTTAAATTTTTAAAATATTCGCGTTGGGCCACTCTAAACACCTAACCGGGCTGATTTGTGAATCTAAACCAGGGGTCACCAAATGGCGGCCCGCACACAAATAGGAAAAAAAAACGATAGTAATAATAATGATATTTCTTATTTAGTAAGTGTTTTCAAGTGTGAAAAAGCATCTCTTCAAATAGAAATAATTGAATTCCAAGCAGATTATATACTTTAAAATATGTGTATGATGAAAAATATTCGAAACCTCAACATGAGTATCGGACAAAATATGTATCGGAAAAAAAATACTCATTATTAAAACTATTGGCAGTGAAAATGTGTACTGTGTTTGGCTCCACATACGTGAGTTGATGGCCCGCGAAAATTTTCTAAATTTCTAATGTGGCCCTCCAAGAATAATAATTGGTGACCCCTGATCTAAAGCATCCAGGGCGTCACCCAAACGCATACTAAAAAATGATGCATTCAAATCGGTCCAGCAGTTTAGGAGGAGTTTAGTGACATTTGACACGTACAATAGAATTATACGAGTATATATTATAAAGATGTGCAATTTACAGACCTCGGCCGCGGCGGCGCAGAGGTGTCTGTAACGATAACCGGCGTTTAAAAAACTAACCGTCGTCGAGACGAAAAGTGTTCGTCGGCGAGACGATGAAAACCGCGGCGACGACGACGACGTTTTTTCGCCGTCCGATCGTCGGCGGATCGTCTGCCATAATACGATTCGCCGCGGCGTATCCGGCTGATGTATGTAAATATCATGTGCGGTTATTATGAGCAAAAAAAAATCGTAATACCGTAACAATGGATACGACATGGATCGTAAATTTTCGATCAGACGGGAAAAATAAACATTACTTAGAATCGAAAACCGCAACGCACGTACTACATTATATACGTATATACACGCGTGTATATATAATGCCCGCGCGGGTCTTATAAAAATATAATAAGCATTTCGTTTCATTCTTTCCGCCGCCGCCGGATGATATTATTGTTTTTTAACGACATTGACGAAACGTTACCGAGTAAGTGCCTTTATATGTATATATATTACGGTACGATTATATTATACGTTTATGATGTATGTATAAAATTCGAGTACGTACCGAAATTATTGTTTTCGTATGCGTACGATTTTTTTTTTTTTTTAATAACGTACGTGTTTTTTCGATAACGCACATACTGCGAAATATTTTCCCCGCTCGCGTTATTATGTTTTTATTATTATATTTTATTTTTATTTTTTTTTTTTTCCCCCTCGGAGTGGTTGTTATTTTTTCAAATCAAACAACCATCGTATTTAATATAATAATAATAATAATAATAATACCCACGCGCGCTCGTATAACGTGTTTACGCGGAATTATTAATCTTCTGTACACGCGCGTTCGAAGCTTACGAACAAGAAGTCGGCGACTCGCAATAACGCGAATAATAATATATTATTATTATAAACATTACATGTATATATATTATAGCCGAGGCGTGCGTTTTTTTTCTTTTTTTTTTTCCTCTAAATAAACACGCGTCGTGTAAAAAATAATTGACGCGGCGTGAATTGGAGCAAGCGAATATAATATATATAATAATATGCAAGTATAAAATTCATATTATACTCGTATATAATACGCGTGCTGTGTACGACGAGTGTGTTCGCGAGCGAAAAACACACACGCGCGCGCGCGTAATAAAACGCGGGCCGGTCTTGCGATCCTTTGATGGCAATTCATCGACGACGATATTGATAAAATTAATAATCGTTACAGTGGCGCGCGCGCGCGCGCGCGAGACACTAACCGTTAGTGTCGCGACGACGACGTATAAAACTATCCGAGAGAATTACGATGTCATCGCTGTTGTCGTCGCACGCTCGCGACGTCGTATTAATTTATTAATATCGACTCCGCGTTTCTCGAAAACGCAATAACTCAAAACGTCATTGATTTGAAAGCGTTGGAGTCGAAACAAAAAAGAAGCAAACCGTTTGATAAACAGTGCGATACGAGAAAACCGAATTCGCCGTCGGTATTTCGACAGTTACTTTCGTCTAGAACTTAATTTTTTTAGATCCGCAATCGAACATTGCCGATAGAACACACGTCTGCGATCATCGCAAAAAACTGTTGATTAATATTCGATTAAATATAGGTATTCAAGCGTTATCGCGGTGTTGAACTTCGGCGTCGATACACGAAACATACCTAATAGTAAATAATATCTAGTGAGCCAAACGTTTAACAACGGGGGCATTAAATTGCACGCGACAAATCAGAAACGTATAAAATGTACGGCGGGACGATGTAAGTACCGGGGCGAGTGTTTGTTATTAATTATTATTAGTCTCGGTGCAATCGATCGGAATGTTGGGATTAGTCTGACCGTCGTCGGAATGTTCGGGGCAGGACGTCAGATTAAAATTTCACGAGACCGAACAGGTCTTATGCGATTGACTTATACATAGTACGTTGGAAGTTTATTTCCCAGTGATATTTCGGGGCGGCCGGAGTGTAATCTGACGTTAGATCCATTTTCAAAGTGAAGGCGACTGGCGCAGATTAATATTGTCGTGATTGGTTTTGGATTCGAACCCATCGCGGGAGGAGTAATCGATCGATTTCCGTTGGGATTTCTGCCGGTAGCGAGAACAGCGTCGCAGTATGGCCGTGTGTGCGTATAGAATAGAGCGTGCGATGACTTTGGGGACGTCGGCCGTAAACTATTCGGCGGCGATACAATAACGATCGTCACGCGGCGAGAGAGATCTATATTTTCGAAACGACAACGACAACGTGGGCAAAGAATCTCGAAGAGCTTTGATCCTTGTGTAGTAGTATTTATAGACTTTCGGGCCTACCAAATCTATGATAAACTCGCCTAAAGACGTGTGTAATAAACAGTGAATAACCTCTAGAATAATGGACTTTTTTTTTATGAAAGAACGGAGACGTTTTCATTATCTTCTATGGGAAAACCTCTGAACGCGAGACGCTCTAAATAATAATACGACTAATTTTATTGCATTTCAATTATATTATCGATTTCAATCGTTTCCGCCGTAGTTTAGGAATAATTTTACAGTGTACAAAACGCTGTTGAAATATTATAATACGCCTCGACGAACGTTTCGTATAAATAACTCAGCTTTTACCCGTCGATTTTTAAACGATTCAAACGAATACTATATTATGAATAATGATGATCGCATCACGTACTTATTCGGTCATACGATTTTTATACCAACGACATACGCATACAATAGGTTGTTTATAATCAATAACATTGAAGTCCTAAACGCGCGGAATCGTCCGAACCGAACACGACGACGACGACACCTCCGGCCGGGGCAACCAACAGAGTCTCGGCGACCGAGAGGGGGATTTTTTTTTTTCTTCTGATTATTGTTATACGAAACATTTTGTTGGCTTTCGAGAGATTATAATGTATATAAGGTACGCGAGACGTCGGGCGTTCGAAGTGTAGTGTACTCGCGCAAAGGGTTATAGACGTGCGCTATAAAGGTGAAGAGAGAGCGAAAAAAAACCGAATAAAACGACTTTTGGCACACGTCTCGGCGGCGGCGGCGTGTATGTGCTTTCTCCCGCGATGCACCGCGAATTTCCATTATGCGCGCAGTAGGTATATTATTATTATGGATGTACGCGCGTACATATACGACGCTCCGTACGACAGACGACGAGAAACGATATATAAGAAAGAGGAGGGGGGGGGAAATAAAATAAAATTGGCACTGGTATTCGCGCGCTTACCGGCGAGTGTGTGTTCGTATTGCGCGCGTGTATCATACGTTGTAATATGATAAAATATATAATATATGTTATACGTGTAGCCGGTGTTTTTTAAGGGTTTTTTTTTTTTTTCCGGCCCGGTCTAAGTGGTTTTTAACGTTTCCACCGCGATCGGAAATGCCGAACGCAAGACGATTTATCACTCGCACGCGCAATAGTATACACGATGTGCGTCACCAGCACGACGATTCGTTTGTTTTCACCGCGGTACCGCGAGACGTGCTCAGGGGGGGGGGGCACGCGCGAGTGATGTTTTCGAGGGCGACGATTTTTTTTTTGTTTAAAGGAAACCTCCGGGATCGACGTTTCGTCATCGCTCGACACGGCCGAGGACGCTAATCGAAACGAAACGAAAAACACGCGCGCGCGCGCATTGTTCGTTTCGGATAGGAATCTAAAATTAAAATTTCATCAAAAAAGATTCACGATATTATTTATTATCGTTTTAGTTCCCCGCGCGCTGTGGCCAAAACTCTAAAAACGGGAGGCCGCCGCCGAACGCGGTATTATTTCGGGACTCGCGCGTTTAGACGACACGTAAAAAAAAATGGTATTTTCCTTATTATTTTTTACCGCGAAACGCGTCATCGTCGTCATTGTTTAAATGAAAATCACGCTTGTAATACGCAATGTTATCAATTAACGGCACGCGGTGGTTTCAATCGGAGATTTTTCACGGGTCCATCGTCGGTTCGATAGGCGCAATTATTTTACGAGTGTATATTTATTTTTGGAAATCTTTCGTCTCGAGATTTTTGTGGGAGAATAGCTTCCGGGTCGAGTGCGAAAAAAAAAAAACAATAGCGTATAATATATATGTCGCTCGTCCGCGATAAACGTAAACCGACCGCGCACGTAAAATACGACGTGTGTTATTATACGGTATATGGTAATCTATTGTGTTGTATCGCGACGTCGCGCGATCTCGTCCAATAATATTATCCGTTCGTATCGGCGTTTATTGAAAATCTCTCCGCGCCATAGACTTGGTTTCCCGTGACCCGCCGGGGGTTGCCCACGTTTTCCGGGTCACCAATGCATTATTCAGACGAATCGATATGAGCTGAATTCGTCTGTGTGCACACCCCGTCCGCGGTGCACTACAATATTCCTTCCACGCGCACGCCGCGTTATTATTATTCCGTCGTAGATCTGGCCCCCGTCCCAGCCGCGACGATGACAGGCGCGCGCGAACGTTGTATTTTATTTCGTTTAAAAAATATAATCATATCTCTGTCGACGACGACGACGAGAGTGATCAAATCCTATTCGTACCCGACTCGCGCGAGAACTGTACTTATATAATATTATTATTATATACTTGTAGCGCGTAAAAACAAACGCGCAATATTATCAAATTCAAGTTCGACGATTAATATTTACAAGCGCCAGAGAATGAGTATATGTGTAGCGACGGTATAAATTGTCGTTCGACCAAACTATTATTATTTCCCACACTTCGCGTCGCATTCGATCGGGGTACTCGTTGACGCGCCGAATAGTCGCGAACGGGGCAAAACGGTTATTATAGAATAAATTCGGGCTATCGAAGAGCTCGCGAGAAGAATATTATTATAATGAACTCATCGTCATTTATTCGAAAATTCCGGCCTCTCCTCGCAAATAGCAGTCGCTGATCGTATTGTTCCGACTCGACGGGACCTATCCAATGTATGAAAAAAAAACCTTTTTTCTCCGTCCTGCGCCTCTCGAAAAAGAGAGTACAAGCCAATCGTGTTTGAAAAGAAAGAAGAAAACTGTGATATGACGGTAAACTATATACGTATTATGTTATTCAACGGCGAACGAGGTTTCCGAAACGGTTAAATGATGTTAATAAATATAAGTACTTTATATGCCCAGCGTGTGCGTCTGCATGCAGACTCGAAGAAAACTATAGATGCATAAAGAGACGAAAATAATATAATTTCGTTCCTGTTATAAGCACTATAATTTGCTAGGAGTTATAATTATTTACACTCCATTGTCTATATCGGACGGCCAAGTATAAATTAAAATCTCCGTTTACAGACTACATAATATTAGGTGCCAATAGTTTACACCTCCCCGAGTAGATAATATATATAGAACTATGTATGTTTATATAAATACGGACGGTTTAATATTCCTTGTCCTGTAAACAATGTTGTTAACGCGGCGGGCGGTTCACCGTAGACGCGAAAAAAAATTTGAACGCGAGTAAAATATTCGACGAAAGTCTATCGAAAAGAATTTTATTTTTTTTTTGTTTTATAAACGCGATCTTTTGTTTTCGCTGTCGATCGGAAACGTATTTTACGCGCGTGCGAGAAAAGTTTCCGATTCGTTCTCTTTTTTTTTCGCGCCGCCCTACAAAACACGAAATTTCAATAAATAATTTATACTGCAGACACGGTTTCGCAAAGACACAGGCGCGTTTCTTTAAGTTTTCGTCGCCGACAGCTATTTACATAATAATACGTATACGTACGTAGTTGTGACGGGAATATTTCAAACGCGTTTAAAAAACCCTGACTAATTGATTACCCGTAGTCAATAATAGTTTTACCCGATTAGTTTATCGTATTTAATTTTTTATCAATGAAACGAACGTCGGCGAATCATTCATGACTACTACTACTACTACTACTACTACTACTACTACTACGGCATCGTTACACGCGTTCGTTTATCGCTATAATTCGTTTAAAAATTTCAACATCACGTGTCTTGTGAATACTTGTATTTCGGAAGATGTTTTATCGGACCAGACGAGGTGTAAGTACAAATAGCGCTTTGTTTTCACAACGGTTACCGCAGTGCAATGTAAACCCGAGAACGGAAAGCTAAAATTTAATACTATTTCCGCGTCAATAATTAATTGTCGTCAGACGTGAAAATAAACGCGACCAGACAGAAACGACTAATTGGTAATTTATGTCATATCTATAGAAACGAAAACGTTGAAAATAAACTACGAATTCTAAATTATTATTATCATAATGGTCAGGTACACACGACTATTCTATTACTGCTTAACCGTCGATAACGATTTCGTTTAAAACGTTCAACAGGTCATAATAATAATAATATGTTATGTAATAAAAAAAATAACCTATTCCGACATCAATCGACGACGACAGGTCGCGCGTTCTTCGATTTATGAAATATTCACGCGCGGGCAATCGTTTTTTTTTTACATTATTTTTTCTTCTTCTAAACACGTCGTCGGGCAGTGCGGAAAATGAAAAAAATTCAAATAATATTATGTCGCGCGTTACAAAGCCGGGGCAATTTATTCGTTGCGTTATCACCACATAGTCCAACGACATAAATTAGGTACTGTTTAACTACTACAGCCTTGGACACAATTAGAATATTATGAACACATTCTACTCGCGTATTGTATCTATAAGAAACGCGTACGGCACGATAACTCCTAAAAATCTAAAACTCTGTAGCGGCGGAGAACGAAGAGAACGCGACGTTTTTTTGTTTCGAGCGCGTTCGTCCCGCGGATAACAACAATCGTCGTTTTTGGTCGGTGATAGAAAAAAACAAACAAATCTAGGCGTCGTACAAAAGCGATTTTCGCGTCGAGTGAAAACCTGCGTTTTATTAATATTATTATTATTTTCCACCGATCGAGTAAAAAATCCTTTGGATCGCATAAACTTGGAAAACGGTTTTTTTTTATTCTCGCGCGTTGTTCGACATAAAAACGACGTATCGCCGCTATTATTACTATTACACCCGTGGCGCGAGTATTACGTGTCCGATTTATTTTTTTTTTTTTCTTTTTTCTACCGATCGAATCGCGTTTATGTTCAAACGGAAATCAATAATAGAGGACAATCAACGTTAAAATAATTATACGTTCGATTTGGAACTATTAGTCTCGAGTGAGATATCAAATATCAAATTGAGTCGAACAAAAAAAATGAAAATCATCAACGCGCATACTACCCGACGGGTATTTACTATCGGGGCTGTGATTTTAAAGCTAACCGAAAGAAAAAAAAAACCTTAAAACTGCACTATAAATCCCAAAAATCGCACTAAAAATTATGAAATATGAATACGCGGTATTTATTCGTCTCGATTATATTATAATATCGTCTTGTCGAATCGTATCGTCGACTATACTGTACGCACGAGCCGTGTGGTAAAATATTCGAAAAAGAAGCAATTGATAGTTAAACGCGTGTCCTTGAAAATAGATGAAAAAAACAGTAAAACGTAATAAAAAGTCAACTTTATAAGGCGTAATGAAGTCAATAACGTAAAAAAGAAAAATGCAAAATAACCGTTTCGAGATATTTTTATTCGTCGGTATTCAATTATTAGAAGTCTGTGTCGAGAGAATCGCGTCGTTTCACGGTAAGCTAAAAATAATGCATTTTTCTACAAATACGCGGCCCTTGTCATTAAAAAAAAATAATTACACACGGTTTTGTGTTTCCTATAACGTCTCGTCCGTCGGGGCGTACAAGGCAATATCATAAATAATAGACTCGTTTCACACTATTAGAGAGAAAGAGAAAAAAAAAATTTGTAAATTGAAGGTTACGCGTTATTATTATCTATGATAATATTATATTGTATTTCGTTCGTCGACGACACTTTTTCGATTCATGAAAATACACGTATACAACAACAACAACGAGACAATAATAATAACAATTGCGTATTATTATTTTTATTATAACTAATGACACGGACCGCGCGCGGGCGGAATTGATTTTTTTTTTTTTTTTTTATTTCCGCGGGATTATCTAATTAATTTACCTAGATGCGTTGATTGTTTGATTCCTGTAAACAATTAATTCATTAGCTTTTGTTATCATTAATTACCAATAGGCTAGAATGTATTGTACGCGCGCACGCGTATATATTATATACGTAGGTTTACATTTTGATTAATGAACTTTTGCAAATCATAATTCGCATACGCAGCGGTATAGGTATATTAAAGGACACGATATAATAGGACATATTATTTTCGAAAGGGTCGGCTGTACGGACGGATATAATAATATAGACCTTATATTCGATTATTGCGAAATATAATCACGGCGGCGCGCGAGACGTGATTATTTTTAACGAATTACCATAATTTACACCCAGCTGACGGGCGCGTCGTCGAAACGACTTACGCGAACGACGCGCGTATGATTTCTAAATATCCGGAAATCCCGCGATCTCTAAGCCGAATAATAAATTGAATCACTTAAAACACAACGCGGCACGCCGCCGAGCAGATATACGAATTCGTCAGCGGAGAAATGTTTTCTCGTGTCGAACGTAGCGGCGCGGCGTATAGAAATACGGGAAATTCATCGTTCATTCGCATGAATTATTATCGACGGCGCGGCGCCTTCGTATTCCTTATGATATCGTCGGCGGCGACATCGAGACTCGGAATACGACGCGTACGTTAAAAAAACATTGTCGACGATGTACGATTCTAAATGCGGTCGGTTTTGACCGCGCGATACCGGAGAAACACGTCACGCGAGCAGCGTCGAGAAGGGATGACTCGTCCCGAAACGAACGGATTCCCGGAACGAGTTATTTTTGTAAGAACGAAACTCTCGAAACTACCAGCTTCTTCCCTTAAAAATAAAAGGGACTGGGAAAATTAACTTTTCGTTTTCGAGAAAATCACGATTCGTTTAGTGTATATCTAGATGTAGTTTTCTTTGTTTCTGCGCATTACAAATGAGAAAGTATTTTTTTTAATCGGTTTACGTCGATTATTTCAGATAGGCTATTGAAATGAATCGATTGATTATAAATTCTTACGCCTTTGACTGTATGACATAAATAGATAAAAAAAAAAACATATTTTTTTGTTTAAATCCGTTTAATCGTATAAGACGTTAAAATAAATCATGTCCTTTATTATTCAAACAATTATGGTATTACTTAAAAGTTGCAAGTACCCACGCAGGAAAACAAGGAAAATATATAACTAAAAAAAAAAAACCAATTAAATCTATACTATACTTAAATTTCAAACTTTTTACGTTAATTAAATCGCTATATTTCCGTTTAGTTTTAAATAATCGCGATTCATCGAACGTTGTTTTGTGCTCGAGCAAAAAAATTAATTATTATTTTAAAACAGCAATTTGTTTACTTGATTTTTTTGAACGACTCGGTTAAAAAACAAGAAAAATGAACGACATGGCGAAACGAGTTGCTTTTCCATGAGGAACCGGATATATGGACCGTGATCGTCCTTTTAAAAGTGATCTTTCCCGACACCTGTACACGAACACGCCGTCGATGTGCGGCCGAATCGGCGACGACGCGTTTTATTCCGTCGTTACGTCAATTACTTTTGTCCACAAAATTATATTTGTAGCTCGGCGTGTCCTTTGTCGCGCCCGCCGCTCGCAAATCAATATTCATCCCGTTCGGTTATGATGATTCATTTTTTTTATCCGAGAAAAACGTCGCGAAACTTTCTACGCGCGCGCGCGCGCGCCCGTCGTGTACATCGGCGGCCGTGATTACGTCATATTTTTTCAGTACCGAGTTTAAGAAGAATTCCAACGACGTCGTCGCCGGGATTCCGCGATTATTATACCGCGTTCGGAATTTTCATTTAAAAAAAATCACGATTATTTCACCTACGCGAACCCCCCGGCGGTACCCGTGCCCGTGACAGAAGCGATATACTTTGTAGTTTAATCGATTGACCGTCTCGGCGGAGAAGAACCTAGGCAGGCGTTTGCGGCGGATTCTGTAAGCGCCCGGGGGTGGAAATACTTTTTAAAAGTATTTCGAATACTATTATTTCGAATATTCACAAAAACAGTATTCAAAATATGTATTCAAATACTTAACGGCAATACGAAAGTATTCGGAATACTTGGCTGCCAACCAGTATCCCATATAAATTACTTACGCCGCCGTGAAGTTTTTTTTATTTTTTTTAGAAATAAAAGAAGCTAAAACTACTAATAAATTTCAAGGCATAAGCGGTGTACCGTATCGATTTTCATAGATCAAAAAAACCGGGATGAAATAAAATTGCACGACCGATCGGCGTCGAAATGTATGACAAATTAGACAAAAGACAAAATGATCGGAGTTGGAAAAAAAAATTGTCAAAAACATTCGGAATACTTGAAAACCGTTCTAAATACAGTATTCGGAATACCGTCCAGATCCTAGTGGCATTGTTATTCCGAAAGAATATTTCATCGCGCGATCGCGTACACGGTAAACAATAGAGTTTCGAGTATAAAACGAGGACGCGAGCAAATCGAACGCGCGTTTAGTAAAAACGGTGTAAAAACAGGTGTTTTTATTTTCGTTTGATCGCGGCGACGACGACGACGACCATTATTATAAAATTCAAAACCGATCGATAAACTTCATTATCATCGCCGGCGTGGAAAAAGCATTATTTAACGAGCTGTTCGCAAAATTATAGCCAGAAGCGGCGGCGCGGGGACCACCTCACGCGAGATTTCGTTTTGGCCGTTTAAGTTTTTTCAAAAGCGTGTAATCGTTTAACGGGTTTTTAATTTTTCTCCACCGTCGACGCCGAGTCGTTGGCGTCAACTATAAAGGGAGAGGGGGGGGGTAATAATGGGTAATAATAAGTAACAATATTAAAAACAAAACGGAAATGCCAAAACGAGTAAAATAACATTTTTCCTTAGTTCAGCGACGTATCGGGAAAAAAAACGCATTTTGTGCACGAAAAACATTGTTTTAGATTGTCCCACAGCGTTCCAACAAAGAAATCGAAATCCACTTCTTACCGGTTACGAGTTTATATAAATTATGTGTGACAAAACAATCGAACACAAGCACGTGCGCGTCGATAAACTACTCGATTATTTTCGATCTACATGAATAAATCTACAATTTAAATTAATTATATCAGAGCATTCGATATTCGGCGGCGGTTATGGCTTTGTTTTTTGCGCGAATTGTTTTTGTATAAATCGCGCGTCGAAATTATATGAAATTTAAACACAACGTTTTCACGTTTTCCATATTTTTTTGTTTGCGCGTTCATTTTTTACTCGAAACATTTTTCTCTTTAAATTAAACATACCCATTATGATATTATTATTGTTACGTACAGACCGCCGCCGTATTATACGAGCCATTATTGTAATATTATATTCTGTCGTTTATCCTCAATACTGTTTTTACATCTTACACGCGCGCAACCTACATTACCCGCACGATTATCGCGTCTATAGCCGCGGTTACACTAATACGGTCGGTGATAGAATATTACGAGCCGCGGACGTGTGGTAAATACAAAACTGCAAGAGCAACCACTGTTCTCGTGATTAGTGATTCTGTGTAGAGACTATCGATAACGCGGCGCGACATGATCATAACAAAATCTAGCAGGGCGAAGAGCATTTCAAGAGGCCCGAAAATTCGTTTTTTATTTACCCGCGAGTGTTAACCCCGCATATATCCTAGAGAGGAGCTCCTTGAAATATTGATGAGAGACTATTTTCGTGAAACGTTTATGTACGTTATAAATTATTTACCATCCGAATATAACCCGAGCGAAGGCTCGTGTGTTTGGATAATTATTTAAATATAATTTAATTTTATTGGCTATCGAGTTGTTAACCTCGAGCTTCCCGTCTATCCTTTGACCGAAAACGGGGAAATGGACAGCACTATAATATGTAGCCGCACGTGCCGCACGTGTTTATTGCACTATTTAGTAGACGAAAAATTATATTTTCTTAAAATCGTCGCTGAAAAACCTCCCCCGTCCCCTTTCAGACGAAAAAAAAAAAATGAAAAATCGGGCGACGCGGTGACACTCGGGAAAGTATTATTTTGGAACAATTCTGTGAATAAAAAATTGTAAAAAAAGTTCAACGGGGTCGCGTCAGAAAATCGGAACATAAAAAAAGGACTTTTATCTAAGGTTTACAGTGTCCCGACTTGGACACGGACTTTGACCGGATCATAATGATTACTATCGATCGATAATAATGTTTTCGAGAACAGACACGATCGGTCGTCTGTCGAGTGTACGCAATTAGCGTTTATGTATACAAATATTACGGTTATGGATTCGAATGAAAAATACGATATTGTATGTTATTTCTTTGTGCACGTCGTGTCGTACGAGATGGTCGCGCGAATCGACGACGGCAAAGACGGCCTCCTTTTATCGTTGTTCGCGACGATAATAATATAATAATAACACATCGCGTTGTCGCCGTCCGTCCTCGCGCCAAAGCGGTACAAAAGCACAGAATAATAATATTATTGGTTTCTGCCGAACGGATATTTTATTTTACGAGTGCGATATTGATCGTCTCACGCCTGTATAAACACTCAATCTACAATCGTTTGATTGTTTGATTTGACGATGTAGAGTTTTTTTTTTTTTTAAACGCAAACAATTTTACGTTTATTACATATCGTAATAATAACGTTATTTCGCATTTTTCCATCGTAAACCGACCGGGCCGGACGACAATAACCTAGTTTCAACAAAAAGTGTTGAAATATTAATAATATGTTTCGTTAAAATATACCCGTCGTCGTCGTCGTTAAACTATTATAATAATCGCACGTTCTTTCTCATTAAAAGCGGACGATAGGTATTAACAATGATTAAGGATTGTATTTTTCGTTTCGAGTGTCTGTAAAAGTCGTACGATTATGGCGGCGCGATTTGTACCGATTTTTTTTAAATCGCGGTAGAGCGGAGAGTACTTTTATAAGCACATCGTCGAATAAAGAAAAAAACGAGTGTACTTATTTTTAAAAATCGCGTAACACGCGCACCGAATAAAATAATATGACGCGTTGTCAGTATCGCTAGTGCGACCGTTAATTTTTAAGACCAAATATAATAAAACAACGAACGTGAAACAAACGAGACGCGTCGAGAGCTTTACAGTGTATAATATTACATATAAAATGTTCGTTTCAAGTGACGTACACACACCGGTAAAAGGTCGTGAATTCTACAAGACTATTGGAATAATATTGTTAATTTGGTATGTTCGTTGATAATTAGTTATTTAAATTTCGAACGTCGTCGCACGGTATAATTTGAATGGGCATATTTCGGCGGTCATCAATAATTAGTATCGACCAACGAAATATAATTATTTTTTAATATAATATATATATATTTTATATATTATGTTCGTAAAACCGCGTAGCCCAAGCTCCAAGAGGTGGAGTGGGGGGGGGGGGGGGATTCGAAATAAATTTTATGATTTCTCTCGATTTCGCGCGGTTTTTACTCTGGGAATACGTGAACACGCGTCGCGTCGTCGCGACGAACCGCGAGATTTGCTCGAAATCGACTACTCGTAGTCACACCACCGCGCGCCGTCGACCCTAGGAGGGTTTGAAATATAGCTCGCGGCTTAAAAAACCCGAATCATCCCGCCGTACACACAGTCATAAACACGCGCAGTTTATTTCCTCCCCCTTTCCCGGTTGTACGGCGCTAGTCGAAACGCGAAGACCGACTCCCACGGCTCTCGGTCGACGTATATACACGGCGCGTGGGTTTCGAGACCGGGATTTGTACGTACTTGTATATATATACAAATACACGCTCGTATAACATTGGTACGATTCTCGTCGAGAGCGATTCCCCGACTCCCACGTTCGCCGCCATCCCATCGCTCGGGGCTAATTAAATAATAATATTCGCCCGAAACAATCTCGGCGGGGTTAATCCGGACCGCGGCGGCGCGGTTGCCAAACGGTATCGTATCACACACACACACACAAAAGGTATAGGAAAAAAACAGAACGGATCACGGAGCGCGTCGCCCTCGTCACAGGACGATGATTTATCGACTCGGCCGGCTACTCGCGGACACGCTTTATATAGTTTTCCGATTTTACAGACGGCGTTGAAGTGTTTAAAAATCGACGTGGGACAAGACTTAGAAAAAATAACATATACTGTAATATATAAGTTGACTTCAAACTATATTTTCAACGCCTACAATCACGTGAGCCGAAACGATTCCAAGCGCTCGCCGACGCGTCCGTGTACTGGTTGTAAAATGTGTATGAAATGGAAGTTCGAATAGCGGAAACACGGCTAGGCCGATTTTTAGAAAATACAGAAATGTCTATCACTGGACTAGATATTGAAATTATCAATCGTTTTTAAAATAGTTTTACTGACAATATTTAGTGGATAATAAACCATATAACCGATTCCATTTCAGTAGTGAATACGAAGACTCTACTCGTATGTCAATAAATTCGACAGAATCGTAACTAATCACTTAATTTTTATGATTAACGTATAATAATATTATTCTAACATAATATAAAAAATGAAAAAGTCACGATTATATCGATTTTAAAAAACGTTTTCTCAGCTCTACGATTACACTGCGCAGCGCAATCTTTCCCGTCCGTGTAACCGAGGATAACCCGACGTAGATTTCTCTCGCGGCCGTCGGCGTTGTGACAAAGAGACGCGCGAGTGTCGCAACCATCATTGCGACGACGACGACGTGGCGCGCGCTAGGATCGTACCGTGAGATCGGATAAAAATCTCTGCAGATCACGATTCGACGACGACGTGGGAGGAGGAAAAAATACAAAACCTTCGGCTGTCACAATGCGTCGCCTTGCGGTAGAGTACAGCGTGTGTACAGGGTTATTCGAAACACGACTTGTCGGGTAGTGTTAGAAACAACGCCCGTTTCAAAACAATGTCGCGTATTAATAATTATACGATCGGCTCGTCGATATTCCACCGACGACGCGATGGTGTCTCCAACTCGCGTTTTTATCGAGTCGCGTATAGAAGCCATTTACTATATCATCAATTACGCGCAGTAGCGCGCGATTTCGGGCGAAAATCACAATAACAAATCGTTTCGATCGCCGGACCTATATTATATAGCCCGCGAACAAACCGCACAGGACTCTCGGATCGGAACCGTCAGAGATGGAAACTTCTTTGAGCGGCGGTCACCAAGAGGGAAAAAAAAAACCTTAAAGGGCGCTTATTTAGTTTTATAAAGGACCGGGATTTTTTTCTCACGTACCTCTCGCGTCACGATCCTCTGGTCGGCCGTCGAATTCTCCCCGCACACTTGTTGCGCGATGACTGAGGTCGCAGCGCGTATAATACACGCATTGCTCTCTCTCTCTCTCTCGACGCAGACAATAATAGCGATCACACGTCAAACGATCCGTAGGCGTGTGCGCGAGGAAGAACGGCATCCCCCCCCCCCCGATCGTCAGTCGTTACAATTAGAAATATCGTTGTTTATTTTCTCTTATAAAATTGTATATTTAACGAATTCGGGATTAAGGACGAATATATATAACGAGAAAAATTATCAGAGTTGAATCCTGAAAGACGAGACGTGTGTAATTTACGGGTTTGAGAATCTACACTTGTCTCACCTGACCACCGGTCAAGACTATGTTCTTCTTATTTCACTTATTGTGTAAAAATACATTTTATCAATATGTATGAATCGTAATAAAATATTTAGACGAGAAATTGTAACATAACTGTAAACAATATAATATATCGAGTTGATTTCAAAGACACCGTGTCATTCACTTCGACAAAATCTGCGCGCACGCCTATGATGGAATAACCCACCGAGATCGAGAGACCTCGATAATAACGTACTATTATAATAATATATAGTATTAAAATTCCCATCGAATTAAAAATATGTATTTCAAATTGCAAACAATTAAGGATCGTGTTGATATTTTTAACAATTCATAGTTTTGTAGTCGTCTCGTCGATCGCGATCTATAAAGTCGGTAAATATTGTAGTGGCGACGAGGCGACGACGGTGTAGTTATATTATGTATAGACGTATAGTTTGTATCGCTCTAAGACACGATTATAGTCTTTCTAAATCCGATCGGCACACGACCACGCCCCTCCCGCCGGTCCTCGGGGCAAAACGAGTCAACGATTGTACGCGCGTACGATTGAATGTGTAATATGTAATTGAACGGGCGTGGAAAACGTAAAAACACACACGTGAAAACAGAGTCGCGACGGAAATATGAACAACAAAATATCGATAATATATAATGACAGTTTGAAATCTGACGGGCGAATGTCATATTAGGTATGCCGCGAGTACTACGACTATACCGGCTTCGGTAAGGACTCGATTTTTTTGTCCGAGTTATTAAATAAAAAAAAAATAAAAAAACGTACCCATAAAATGAACATTTTGATTTAAAACAAAAGTCAATCGAGTAGAGTATCTATTATATTCGCGTCTACTCGCCCACTGTATATTTGAAAAGAGTGTCGATTCGGTTTTTTTTTTATTTTTTCACGCGATTGATCGTAGCGAAAAGCGCGCGCGCGTTCGATTTTATTTTAAAGCCGAGAGTTCATCGCAGAGTCGATAAATCGTCTAGATTTCTTTTTATAACGTGCAGACGCGCGCGCGCGCGAGAGTTCGGTGGCGTTTTTCAATGGCAAGCGTGGCGCGCGCGCACACGGGAATAACTCGAATAAATCACCGATTTCAATGGAATCGGAACACTTCCGATAGAGTCGTCTCGCCCGCGCGAGATATTCGGAATGGAATTTTTTTCCCCACTCTCGCAGCGTCCGCCGACAGGAAGTTCTCGCGGGACCCGGGGGGAAAAAATTCCCGGACGCGCGTGTTCGGAGTCGACACAAAGTTCGAATTGACCGTGTCGTCGTCGTCGTCGTCGTCGGGGTGGACGACACTGCTCATATCGTATTCGGCGAGCGTACTATATAAACGGGGCAATAATTATTATCGTTACGAATACGCAACATAATACGCGATATACGCGTACACAACAACACACATTGTACACATATCGCAGTCGCGACGGTTCAGTGTCACGGGCGGCGGACAGAGCGTGTATATTCAAATTTGTCGATCGGCTATTGTACGCCTATAAATACGCTCGCGAGTACGGATATATATATTATATGTGCGCGCCTAGTATCGACCATTGTGAGCGCGTCGCATTGTATACGCACACATAGGTATGCTCGCACTACAGGTATAACGATCGGTCGCCAGCTGTATATATTATGTTTATGCGCGTGTGTTTACGTGCGAATGTGCGCGCGCGCTCGTGACAATGCTGCGTAACGATACCCGTATACGCGACGGGTTTACACTGCGATGCGGTTTTTACATTTTTTTTTTTTTTCATAATTTTTACGACAATATCAGTCGTAGTCTAAGGGGGGAGGGGGGGTCGTGTTTTGGGCGTCCCTCCGGGTCACATAAATTCGAAATAAATACACATTATATACATAAACTATACCGCGATTACGGATCAACGAAACGCGTTGTCTTTCGCTGTTCTGTAGTTTTGATAATAATCGACGTTATAATATCGTTCCGAATAGGTTATTACGTGTTATAGATAGATGTGTTAGGGTATTGAACCGATGGGTTTCATATTATACGATAAAACGAAAGGCATATTATTATTACCTACTGTGATACGAATATTACAACGCGCCGAGCCTCCCGCGAGTCATAAAAGGATATAATAAAATCAATAAGCGAACGGAAAGTCTTGAGGGCCATTCTAGTGTATACATACGACTGTGAATTTGGAAAAAAAAAAAAGTCGAAAAATATCGACTTCCGCCGCGGGGAAGGAATTTGGCGAGACGCGCGCCGCCCGACCGACCTACTCTCTCGCGATTTTCTAATCGCCGAGAGTGTGTGCCGCCGATCCGATTTCGAAAACAACCTTTCCGAATAAATATTTTTTGTTTACAATCGTACAACGAGGGGATAGCGGGGAACGCCCAAACGTACAAGTGTATACGATGGTAGTTTCGTTTAGGCACGTCCGCGGCTCTAATTTCCGTTGGCTCGACGTCGTCGCATAATTAACGCGACGACGTGCCGATTGTTCCGCGAAGACGACGTACGGGCGCGCATGATGACGATAACTGTCGACGACAATGTTATAGTAATATTTGTTGTGCGTTACACACCAAATATAAGCGAATAAATCATTGTGATCGACGGTCGATAAACGCGTGCGTTTAAAAAACACCTGGCGCAGCGCGTAACCGACCGGAAACGCATGCGTGATATAGTACAGATTCATCTCAGACTGCGCGCGGGCTCGTCGTAGATGCTTTTTTGAAAACGATAAATTCGCGAAAACATCAAATCGGAGAAACGCGCGTATCGTTTCGGGTAAACAAAACCGCCGGCGAAAAACGCAAACACGATCGGCTCATTACAATATACAGTGCCCGCGTAGGTACGGCGGCGCGGTGCGGACGATAAGCCGCTGACAAAAAAATAAATAAATAAATACAAAGTCACTTTGCTTTATTGGCCGATAAAACGTTTCGCCGCCGCCGAATTAAAACCATTACGAAACGAAACGCTACCGCCGCCGCCGTTGCAGCGAATAACTCGAATTCGGTGTAATTATGCAAATTGTCGCGACGACGGTTATTATAGGCGTCGTCGTCGTTTGTATAATAATAATAATAATAATGATAATAATACTGTGACGCGTCGCGACGACGACGACGATGATATCGCATTATTTGCAGCGGTCCTCTTAATATAATAATATTATTATTGTGTACACCTACTCGTGTGCGGATTACGACGCTCGCGAATATTATTATGACACCGCACGGAGTGCTCCCGCTTTGTGTGACCCGGTCGTCGTCGTCGTCGTCGTCGCGCGATAACTCGAGAATAAAATTTCACCGATCTCTGCCCGACCGCGCCGGGAGAGCACAAACGGATTTTCAAAAATCCTGCGGGCAATCGATTCGCACACGCTCCGGGAAAGCCGCGCGTACGGCGGCCACACGTCCGACTAATTAAATAATCGCCGTCGCGCCGAACGCGGGGTGGGGGAGGGGGATAATTAATTCCACTCGAAAACATCGCCCGGGACACGGTCGTCGAATTAATCGGACGAAATCGGCCGGTAATCTACGCGTATATATTTGGCAGTTATAAAAACAATAATGTCGGTCGTGATAATAACGATAAAAAGGGCGATCGTCACTTATATAAGAGTTCGTAAAAAAGATCGCAAACAGACGTATTAGAAACGCGCGTGAAAACATAATATTACTGTACAGACGATCGGCGAGTCGAAAAATTTGAATAAATATTATATAAACCCAGTGAAGCGACCGAACAACACGTCTTGTCCGCGTACGTTATGATATATTTCAGCGCGCCGTGATAACCAGACGGAAATATCACCGTAAATACAAAATATAATATATATTACCAGTGTCTAGATTTTCTTTAAATGTTTTTCTACCGGTACGATTTATTTAGCGCGCAAACATCGCGACAATGAGAGAAAATCGATCACATATATTAGGATCGAATGATTTTATAATAATAAATTTACTATTGATTTCATAACGCGTTTTACGAACCACGTCAAATATCGAGACTCGATAAGACTACATACTATATTGTAAATAAATATATATTATAAAAATCGGTACTACTTACGGTTTCCGTCAGTTGGAAGTGTCGGCAGTTTGGCTCGCGAAACAATGTGTAACGATCACTCGAAAGGCACTCGATAAAAAGTAAAAAATAATCACGATTGAAAGTTGTTTTCGTCGTTAACGAAATAAGTAAGTAAGTAAACGATTGACGACACGATTGACGACACGATTGACGACACGACCGACCCCTACGGAGGAAAAAAATAACTGAATCGATAACCGAGAGGAGCTTTCTGTTGTCGACAAAATTTCGATTGCGCGCGCAGCTCGACCGTCGTTGGTCCGGGTGGCGCCAGGCGCGGGTCGGCTTTCATTGGGTCGCCCACGCACAGTTGCACCGACGACACGTCGCGACGTGCACGTTTACGTAATAAATTCCGTTTTCGCGCAAACGCGCTTATTATTATTGCTATAACTATTGTTGCGTGATTATTACATCGCCGTCGTCAATATTTTCACAATGATTACATGATCGTTGCGTTTTAAAATGCCGAAATCGTTCTCGTACGCGCTCGTGTATACGCGACGACTGACCACTGGCGTATTTACGGGGGGGGGGGATAAGGGGGATAGATCCTCCCTTGGCCTTTTTTTTTTACCAATTTGTATAATAATGTGTTATCCATATAATGACTTGTCCTGGGTGATTCATCGTCGCCCAGCCTGAACCGCTGAAGCTATGAGTATGAAACTTGGACAGTAGTTTCGTTTTTTATAGTGGAGACTTTTTGAAAAAGGATTTTCCCAAAATTCACACGGGTGAAGTCGGGTTATTCAGCTAGTATTACAGAAATACAGATCGAAATTGTCGATTATGTATAAAAAATATCAAACTTTAGAGAATACAGTTTTATAAATGTATGCGTGTACTTAATAATAATAAGTGTAAACGGTTGTGATGGTAAGTGTACACCTCACCCTTCGAGGAAATTATTTGTTTGCCGACGTATATCACCCCCTCCCTTGACAAAATCCTAAATACGCCAGTGTGACTGACGATCCGGTCGTGTTGACCGTTATCATATTAATCCCTTCGATCGAGACGATAACGGACCGTTAAAAACAAGTCGTACGCTGAAACGACGTGTACCTATACTTCCTGTAGCGCGACGACAATAAAAAATTCGGTTCGGTTGGCGAAGGATAAAAAATCGCGCGTATAAAATGAAATATTACACATTGCGTTTCGTAATACTATCGGAAATTAAAATTATGCGAGTGCACCGCTCGTTTTCCGATATGATTTTTACGCGGACGCGTTTGTACTATACAAATAAAACGATACCGATTTGAGTTTTTCGAAATGTGAAACGTATATTGCGCGCGCCTTGAGGGTAATAATCCGATTATATTTTCCGCTATAAATGCGAACGGTTATTTTTTTTTTGATCGACCGGAAATCAACACGAAACGTTTAAAACAAATTAGAACTGTGTAAAACGGTGTTGTTTCGGCCGGTCACGTTCGTCGATATGAAAACGCGGCCGAACACGTTTGTTTCGCTGTGTACGGGCGATCGACGGGAAACGCCTGCGCACATATTATATATTTTTTACGGACGCACTATAAAAATGTTTATACGGATATTGTTTCGGCCAATTATTATTGGTCGATATTGATATCCGCTAATTATTATCGGCCATAACGTTTGCGGACGAGGTATTAAAAAAAGCCATAGCGATCCGATAACTCGGGCGTATAAGTTGTTATGACAATTTCCACGTGTTGTTGTTAAATCGTAGACAAATCGAAATATTTTCGCGGGAACCGATTTTTCGCGTTGTTTAGTCCGTTTTTTTTGTCGTCGTCCGTAAACGACACGTTAAATTGTTGTAATCACGTCGAAACGATTAAATAATATTGTCATCTAGTTTCCGTCGTAGATTATAATTTCGAATCGTCGTATTTCACGGCGTACCGCGTCAGCAATCGAGCAATCGGCATTAAATATTAGATAGAAAATAAATAAGAAAAATCGACGAATCCATAATAATATAATATAATATTACGGGCCGCCTAACTGCCGTGGTAAGATCCTAAACGAGTTGTGCTCGGCGAAGCCTATTATCGCGTTACATAAATGATTATTATTATTTCGCGTGTCATCGAATGTAACGTCGGGGGGTTTTTTTTTTTTTATTTAATCTACAAAACCAGTAGCCAACCCCGACTGGTACACAATCCTTAAACGTAAGAAAACAGTACTTTTGAAAATCGATTTTTGTAAAACATAAAAACGTCAGCGTGAACGTTGGAAAAAAAATCAATATACATTTATATATATTTTTTTTTATGGAGGAATTATAGTTGTATAATATTTCGTACCTTTTTACGATAATAATTATTATCGTATGACAAAAATGTTTTATTCTTTTTGGAAATCTTTTAAAACGTTAATTCACATTCATAATAAGTTATTTATTAATAACTATTGTTTTTGAATACGCTGCCGTCACAAATTTATCCACTGAAATATGTATTGTAGATGAATATTTCCAATAGTAAATAGAAAGAAAAAAAAACTATTCATGACGTCAGTTGTTACACATTTTGTAAAATAATTATCGTGTAGGTATAAGAAATTAGTTTTGATTGATTTAAACACGTGTCTGGGGATACGTCGTAAGAATATAGCGGCCAAAACATATCATTACGGGGTTTTTTTAATTTTTTTTATTCGTTTTGATTTTAAAGAGGAGGAACTTTACAAAATGATTTAAATTGATTTCTCGATTCAATTTTATGACCTGATAATACGCTGCGAAAATTCCCATTCTTTTTCTCTCTCGTTTTATTAACGCAGACAAACCTTTTATTATTATTATTATTATTATTATTATTATCATTACTATTATATTCCCCTCGAAGGCTTGAAATTTGTTTTATACATTTACGTATCGTTATTATAAAGTTTTTTTCTTTTCCTTTCTTTCGAATAACAAGTACCTATACTTTAATTTGTATGTTTTTCGAATCGACGTGGTTCTGATCGTTATTTCGATTTTGTCCGTGTTTCATATCGATGGACATTATAATAGTGAATATACACGACGAGTCCACGCCTAAATATCGAGAAGAGAAAAAAACAAATATCCGACTCGTCTGACGAACACCGCAGGTCAGACATTAAAACTACCGCGTAAAGTGTTTTTTTTATTTTCAATCCCGAACACTCGAATAATAATTTCACCGTCTATGGTATTCAATCGGACCGCGGTGGATTTCGGTCGATCGGAAAAATCATAGTAGACAACCGCGTTCGTTTTCGTACGGTATAAAACTCTTGATGAAACGACGCGAACGCTTAATTTTCAGAACCGAAAATCTCTAGTGCATAGAAATCGAACAACGTTTAGACTCGATGTTTTGAAAAAAAATCGTAATTGTATATTTGATACCGTATAAACGCGGGCGCGGGCGCGTTCGTATGTCGGGTAGTTTCGGACGTGTCCCGCGACGATTTCACTAATTCAAAGTGGCGGGACATAATGGAGATTTCATTATAACCGCCACCGGTTTCGTCGTACTTAAAAATAGTAAATCCTCGCGAGACGTCGTCGCATTATATTTATATCGTGTCGGCGCATTAGTCGCGGCATAACAACCACTGTAAAATCTTCGAAATGTATTTGAAATTATACGCTTTACATAGTATTTCCTTTTTGTTTCTCCGTCCCGTTCGCGGAACGCGCGTCACGCGCGAGAGACGGAGTTGAATTGCATTTATCACGAATCCTCTTCCACCCCCCGAACGATTACTGCAGTTACGTCACTGTGATTCGATCAAAGGAGAAAGAAGTACGAGAGAACAAAATTCACAAGTAAACCTGAACCGAAATGAGAGAACTATGTGATGGTGATGTTTTATGTAAATGATGCTTTAAAAATATAGTTGTCGTACAGGTGACGAATAATAAAAGTCACGTCGTAACGATTATTATATACGTACGCTTAGGCCCACGCGGCAAATGAAAAGCATTAAATCGTTTACGATAATAATGATTATTTCTATTGCTAATTTTTCTTGTAATTTTCTATTAATCTAATTATTGCTCAAACGATATTCGATTTTATCCGTCACGCGTTATGTTTCAACAAAATATGTTGCGCAATGGCGCGGAGACAATAAAATATATAACGTTATTATTTCTTCGAGTATATACACACACACACACGCGTGCGAGTTGTAATTTCACACCGTTGTGTTGTTTCTGATATTTCTTCGGGATTAAGGCCGCGCGGACATTCCGACGATATTACGATCGGAGGTCGGGTTTAAACGCGTTGAAAATTATTAAAGTCGCTCCGAGTCGGGCGTAACGAGTCACACGATTCTTTCGCGCGCTGAACTCGGCGAATCGTACGTTTTTCAAACTGAAATCATCATTTCTGCAGTCGATTAGTTTTCATTGTCGTCAAGACCAATATGTTTTTCGTAACGTCGAAAAACAAACAAAACTGTGTACGTTTTAAATTCTAAACGAAGCCGGGCAGGATCCGACCACGCGACCTGTGCTATTTAATTTATTTTCGTCCCCGATTACGTTTTTCGCCGGAAGGATCGGTCGGATTTTTAACTTTACCGATTTTAGCCGAAAGTCCGTTATTTATTTTTCCCGAGTCATACAGAATCCACCACTGATTACGATGTGTAAATAATCGATAAACGTAAATACTTTCGTCGCGTCTTTGAACATAATTTTCAACGCTTCTATCGACAATATTATTGTAGTTTTTCCATATTATTATGTTGTTCCTCGCAGTAGGTTTTTCATTTGATAATATGGATTTATAAACGTACGGTTTTATTTTTTTGTTTTGCGAACTCTCGTTTATGCACGTCGTATTTGAACGAATAAATCACTCTGGCGATCGCACGCTATATACCGTTGGCCTGTACGAGTGGAATAAAATTAATGGCAAACGCGCGCGCGCGCCCGGTAAGAATATTTCGATGTACAATAATAATTAATCGGGGCGGCCGCAGAGCGATGATTATTATTATACCTATTATATTGTTTCGGCGATCTTGCATTATCCGGAAACGGCGGTGGACAACGTGTTTAACACTACGTAATGAAATTAATTAATTTGATTTACGACGTTCGAATAATATAATATAATATTATTATTATTATTATGTCGCCGAAATAATAACAATAATTATTATTGCCCGATAGTTTCGACGCCGAGGACCGAAAATATGAATTGATTTCGTGACAATGGCCTGCAGTTAAATATAGACGCGCAACACAACGATTATTCGAATCGTTTCGCGCCGACGACGTCCATAGCACGCGTAGGTATATATCGCGGATATTGTCGGTGGAAATTAATTCGACTCGGCGATACTCGTTCAAATGTATACGATATTATTATTATAAATATTACAGTGTATATCGCGTGGTTTATTTCCAGTTGTCGGGGCGTAAACACCGTTGCGTTCCGACGATTTTTAACGTACAATAATAATAAACAAATAATAATATGTGTTATTGAGCGGCGGGACGGATATTAATCGAGTTATTTAAGAAAATCGACGAGTACCAAAGGAAGAAAGTAAAACGGAATTCTGAAGAAGTTTGCGAGAAGCACACTTTTGACGTTTACATCGTTGTTATACCGTAGAAACGAGGAGGAATTTTATCATTATCATTATTATTATTATTAAAAGCTTTCAATTATTTTCATTATTGCTCCGAGACTACGATAAATGAATACACTGTATAATGATAGATGTGAAAAAGTGTAATAATGATAATAATAATAATAATAATATCATCTTAAAACGAAAACAATAATACGCGTATAGTATTAAGTCAAAGAGGAGTAACAAAGGAAATAAAATTCCGAGGATTATCTGGGCGGCGGAGTGTTTGTCGATAAGGGAACAACATCAAAACGAGAAACGAAACGGACGAGTGAGATATACGAGCTGACATACGTTTATCGGGGAAAGAATAAGGGCCCTCGAACAACAATACGTAAAGTTAAAATCGCAGCGACAGTTAAGGGATAAACAACGCCGCTCCGCCACGGGAGCGGATGAAAATATATTATACTCGATAGGTTTCTCTATTCCGATTCGATATGATACAGCACGCTTGTATTTACGTCTCCCGCGCGTTTAAAGCGTATTGTGCGTAACAGCTGAAAAATTTTTTTAAAAAAAAAAGAGAAGCTAATCCATCACAATGATTCCTTATAATATGTTGAAAATCGCAACCGAGCGACGCTCGTATTCGACATTTTCAATTTTCACGGGTAATTTGGCACGCTCGTCCGACGGGGTAGGTACGAGGGGTTGTGGGGGTGGGGGTGCGTTCGCGACGCGCTGTTAATTATTATAGATATTGCCGGTGCGGAGAGAAAAACTCCGGGCCGGAGACGGCGGCGGCGCATGAGGTCAACATTTAAATATACGACGACGACGACGACGATTAGTCGCGCAATTTATCACGTTCGCGTGCATTGTCGATCGAACCGTCGTCTCGTCGTCGCCGATAACGATTACACACTGCACCGTAGAGGTAAACCCGTGTAAAGGAGTAGAAAAACAATGTTCTTATGAATAATTTATCTGTCAAACGTGAGCGAGCGTATGCGAAACGCACGCGCGTTCGGTAAGAAAAAAAACGTCTTTCGACGACGCGAGCTAGAATGTAATCTACAAAAAAAATAAAAATAGTACCTATACCGCAGTTTTCCGGGTAAATCGGGTAGCGATCGAAATCATTTCGCAGGGTCGTTTATTAAAGTCGACGGACGGCGACCGCAAAACATGGTTTTTTTTTAAAATAAATCATATAAACCTACTGTTATTATTAATAATTAACGAACACTCTTCTTGGTCGAGAACGACGTATCAGTCGCGTATTATCGATATGAATGCGAGTAATAATATCGCGACGAAAATTAAAACGGAACGAGACCGAGCCCCTCGGGGCCTTTGGCGACGATGCCGAGGAATAATAATATGGTTCGTTCCGCGGGCGGCCGAGCAGCAGCAACGTGACGAAACCGTTCTTTGCGCCGAAAACCACCGCGACTTTTCGGCATCGGATAAAAAAAAGAGTCGCGGGCGAGAAAAAACGTCACCGCGAATTATGCGTCGGACGGCTAAAACTTTACGTGGAAAAATCTAACGCGGCGCTGTAATCGCGTCACGATTAATATCGCACTGAGTGTAATTTAATTAGTGCGGCGAAATTTCGATTTTTCCGGAAGTCGAATACAATAAGCAATACGTATCTTCGGCGAATAAATAATATTATTTAACGCGAAACAACTTTTCTACGGTTTTTTTTTTTAATTTTACACGGTGTATATATGTTATGAATAATTTATTTTTCAATTTGGAAACGACGAGTAATAATAAACCGACGAACAATAATAAATTGTTATTAAATTATTGTCCGTCGATTATGGAATTAATGGGGGGAAAAAAAACGTCAATAAAAATCGAAAGTAAATAGTTTAATATTATTATAAATCGTTTAATGATAAAAAACAACGACTGTGTATAATAATAATAAAACGTTATTATTTTTTACAGCGTTTTAAAATCCGGTCACATTTTCCGGTGATCAAACGACAATATGGCCTACGCGTAATATTATAAATAGGTATTGGCGTATTACAAGTTGAAAAGATGCCGACGGTTATTTTGTTTTCTCAATTTAGCGCATAAAAAAAAAAAATAAAAAAAAAAAACGTAGAAAATTACATTTCGCACTTTTTACACATATAATACATTTTATGGTGAAATTTAAGTACGCCGACCTTAAAAAAAAAAAAAAAAAAAAAAAAGGAATAACGTTATTAAATGTTCCTATATATTGTTTTAAACAATTTTTTTTTTTCTACAGTAAGTTATTGTGAATCATAAAATGCATATGTTACTTTGTTTCGGAATAAGGTAAATAACAGTGTTTTTATTATAGTTTCTGTATAAACCGTATCGTACGCGTAAAAAAAAAACGCGCAGACTGCATATACACGCTGCGCGTGTTGCTGTCGTTTTACCAATAACACCGATTTCGTCCGGAGCAATAATTTCACCGGGGATTTTATTATCGCGCGCCATCGGAGAACGGTAAAAAGTCCTGGTCCTGCGCGTGCAATCCAACACCACCGCGGTCCTCGGGCGTCGAATCCGTGCCGGACGCGTCATAGTCGTCGCACGAGTCGCGCGGACTTCGGCCCGCGAATCCGTTTGCAGGAACCGTCGAGCGACGACGGCGCGAGCGTTTTATCGGACGTCTAAAGACCGCGATTGGTCAGAAATTAAACTTTCGGTATACGAGAAATTCACCGTCCGCGGCCCAGTTGTAGTGGCCGATGTAGCGGTCAATAATTGAAAAATGACGATTCAGCTCGAGTGTTTTTAAACTTTAAAACCGTTTTGATTGATTTGATGGATTTTCTCATTATTCCCAGGACGAGTGCTCGCGGAACAGCCTCTGTACGCCTTAACATTTTATCACACCGGTGCCCGCGATAACGTTTTTGTGGGTGGACGTTTTCGATTGGATTCGTCGTCCCGCGCGCGCGTCGCGCGTCGGGGACCAGTCATTTATCGGACGGTCATCGCGGCCGTTTCACAATGAAAAACCGTATCGCATACAAACGCTACGAACAATATAATATGATAATAATTATTGTATAACGAAGGTCCGACGACGGGGCTCGGAACCGTGTAATGACGATTATTGTAATGATATCATTTTCTAATTACCGCGTTCGCGTGAGTGCACTGGCGGGCGGCCCGCGCGTTCTCGAGCGCACGCGCGACCGCTCGCGCGCGCGCGCGTGTGTGTGTGTGGGCGCGTACAATGGCGAAAAATGTGCCGCACACACAATGCCAGAGTTCATTAAATGAAAAAGGCCGTGACATGTTGGCTTATAAAAAGAAACGTGTATTATTATTTAGAACGAATATAACTAACATGAAAAAAAAAAAAAACTGTTTACAAGTGTTTGTAACTCCGTACGTTTCCATTGTTGTACTTTGAAATCTCAACCATATAATTGAACACGAACGTAAAGTCGGGAGAGAATCAACGACTCTTAAAAAAAAAAAAAAATGAAAAAAATTGGTATTATTATGTGGGCACGCGCGCGTTTATTTTCGCGTAAACGTGAGAATATAATAATATGTAAAACGTACACGCGCGCTAATCGAAATAATAAAAATATATACTAGCGGGCGTTACGATTATTTAAATACTCGAATAATATTATTGTTATGTGTATTCTAAAAGGAAAAAAAGCGATCAGGAAATGCGATCCAGAGTGGTAAAACCGTGATAATTATCGCGCGTAATATTTTATCTCGCCCCGGCGGCACACGTCATAATAATATAAATTCACCGAAACGCATTATTTTTCTATACATCACGTTATGCGGGTATAAAGAGTAGGGTTGCCAGATTTTAAAATCACCAAACCGGGACATCATATTGATAACCTTTTTTTTTTTTTCGTATAGTGTTAATAAATGGAAATAATAAATATCGTTTTATTTAAAAATGAATAAACCAATTAAATTTTTTTACAATTAACATAAACTACATTTATAAGTAACAACTAATAAGCTAATATTGATACTTTTCCGTTGAACGAATTTTTTTCAACACAGCTATATTCATTTTTTCATAAAATTCATTACAAGTTAAACCAAAGACGTATGTACATTCGCAATGACAAACGAGACACTGACAATAATACAATTGTATAACCGGGACAAAATTAATGACCGACCGGGACACCGGGGGGACATGCTGTTAAAACCGGGACTGTCCCGGTCAAACCGGGACGAATGGTAAGCCTAGCCAAGTGTAATACTATTATCACTAACCTCGGGCCGTCGTTGACTGCATTGACGACCGTTTTCATTCGGCGGGTCCGAAACATTTCACAACGTATTTCGTGCTGGTACACTCGAATAAAAACACCGCGGAACGATTATTCACTACTCGCGCGAACCACGATATTACCACGATTCGTTTGTTTTTGGCGAACGGCGGCGGCGGCTCGGCGCACCCGCGCACCGCGAACGCGACCGAGACGGAAAGTACGAAAAAACGCACACGCGAAGCCTTTGCCGGGGCTTGGATTAAACGTCGTCCGAGCCTCGACGGATAATCGTTGAATATCCGAAGGCGACGGCCATTACACTCGCGTAATGGATCGCGCGCCGGACGCGACGGCTGCGGCGATACGATAAGAAAAATACGTTAAACACCGAATATCGATGGTACGGTAGTATTTTAGCGACGAAATAATTTGGTTCCACCCACGCGACCGCCGTGAGACGTGCGATTATTCGTCGATAAATACTATTACCATCGTCGCGAAAAGAAATTTAGAAACCGTGAAACGAGATTATGGCGGTCGGCATAAAAATCTCGAAACACGGACCCGTTCGGAGAAGCCCACCACATAAACGCGAACCGACGAAGACTGAAGCAATGGCGGAAGGGTAATCCCAGCGTCCCCCGCGTCGGCCGAAACGGTTAAAAAAACGAATGGCCAATGAGAATTATTCACGAATCATGGAAAGTGGTTTTTTTCGTAACGGTTTTTTGTTTACCGAGAATCGTTACCGCGGTATCCGGAGTTCCGTCTGCGGCGCGCGACCGCGTCGTCCCGTCACGGCGGCCACGCGGCCACACGGCCACGCTAATATAGACCTAGCGTCGTATTCCTCATTCGCTCTACCGAGTGGCCGTCGAATTCACTACTACCATTGATTATATAATAGACAGATAGCCCAAGTTTTTGGTGACTAAAATTATGTTTCTATTGACTGCCAACAGGTAGCGTTGTATCATTCGACAAATAATATTTAATATAATTTATATAATACAGTTTTTGTTCTTATCTTAATGCGAGTTTCCTTGGCGGTGGTCGGTGTATTATTAAGAATTGTATCAAACAACCGACCGTCGTTATCGGTGTTTATACCGAAATAAAATTCCGAATAAAACAAGCTCGTCCGTTAAAATGATTAATATACCATTCAATCACCAAATATATATTATTGATCTATGACGATAATAATTATATATATTAAAAGTTAATTTTGAACAAAACAGGTAAAGACGAATAATAATTAAAAGCCACGATTTTCTTTCTCTATCTGTCACACGAGAAACTTATGGATTTAGACATTTTCTATTTTCAACTTACCGATAGATCTATAAGATTCTATAAAATGTAATTATACTAGCTGAATAACCCGGCTTCGCCAGTGTGCAACTTTTTATTTTTCCATTTTTACTCCTTTTACCCCCGTAGGAGTCGAATTTTGAAAATAGGGCGAAGTGACGACACTCAAAAAGGTATTTGGAAAAACTCTGTGAAAAAAAATTGGAAGAAAGTTAAATAGTGTCGTCAAAAATGGGAACATAAAAAAGGACTGTCCTTTTATATATATAATAGATAATAGCATTGATACTAGTATTTATAATCAATGATAATAGATAGATTATAATATTATTATATTATTGGAACAAATTCTATTTATAGAACGGCAGCGACCGTCCGCCAAGAGGCGATAAGCTACCACCTCCACCAACATTGCATCCGAGCTACACTAGCGCTCCCTAGTTAAGTTAATCGTAACCCCGGACAGCCGATCGATTACAGTGCTCAACAGGGTTGCCAACTATCCAGTTAAAAAAATCGGGACTTTTTTCCAATATGAGAACATTTTTTTCAGGTTTTAATATATTATAAAGGCAATCATTTCAGGCATAACATATTATAATATAAGATATAAGTACATAATACGGATATATTTGCTTTCTATATGTAAATACTTTATTATTATAAATTGTATAACAAAAATAATGTTTAATAAAATAATAATAATATAATATTTTAGATGGAATTTTTAATAAAAAAAAAAGTATTATACATTGTAAAATTATTCATTTTTCCAATTGTATTTTTTCTGGCTCTTCACGGCATTCAAAAAAGCTGTATCATCTTTCACTAAGTTCACGAAATCAGTACAGGAACTATTTGTGGAAGGCAATATATTTAGTGTTATCATTAATTCGTTTTTTATTAAGTCCACTGAACAACGATTTCTAACATCTGTCCATTTTAGTTTATTATACAATTTATTTATACAATTGAAGAAAGAGATAAATTGGTAGTTTCCTTATGTCCCGGGAAAAATATGTCCCGCATAAATTTTGATCGGGACGCGGGAAAAAAATCTAAAAATCGTGAATGTCCCGCAAAAATCGGGACGGTTGGCAACCCTGGTGCTCAATAACGGCGGCCAGTCTGTGATCGGCTGCCAATTTTTCCTACAGCGTGGCTTATCTGTCTATTATATAATCAATGCTACTATAGTACGGCCAGCGAAACTAGGCGGGTGACCGTTGTGCCCCAGGTGGCCGTTATCATGTAAACCAGGGGTTCTAAAAGTATTGTTTATTAAATGAATAGCTGGTGCAGCTGTGTTTCAGATCTGAAAAAACCCTCACATTACAAATATTTTATTATCGTATAAGGTATATCGTATATACAATATGTATAATGTAAATATACGTACTACAAACAGCTGCAGGTGAGGGTAACCATCGTGCTTTTAAAATTATTTTACGCGGGAATGTAGATTTGGAATCACTGCCGGAAATTTGCCACCAGGCGCGCGACGGTCACCCGCCTAGTTTCGCTGGCCGCACTATACTATACT
Source organism: Drepanosiphum platanoidis (assembly GCA_948098885.1). NCBI lineage: Eukaryota > Metazoa > Arthropoda > Insecta > Hemiptera > Aphididae > Drepanosiphum > Drepanosiphum platanoidis. The sequence goes on along the minus strand of OX402532.1, from coordinate 16,878,684 downwards.
CGCAATTTATCAGTTCCAAGTAAAGAGCCATTCGCCCGGACGCATGCGTTCCCGCCGCCGTCACTTCGGTCGTGGCGATGCGATTTCTTTGCTCTCGGAAATAACGATAACATGCCGCCCAACTTCGTGGAAAAGATAAATATATAAACGAAAAGCATCGTACTATAGGACCGCGTTTTCGAACTCGACGATACTCGACGACGACGAAACCATAGAATTAAAACTGCGACATTGAATTCGCCGTAGTGTTCGGGCATATCGTATCAGTGTGACCGTTTATACCGAGGAAAATTACGTTCGGTCAAACAGCGAGTACGTTTTTCATAAAACAATTTTCGATTTCACTTTCGATGTATACGGAATATTGTACATTTTTTTCAATACATTTTCAATGTAGACCGTCCATGTAAATAAAAACCGCTCGAACAACCTTTAAAATACAAAACGCTCGTCATATTATCGTTATCACGACTTTTAGTGATATCTTCCAACAGTATGGCCGCCGATTCTTTGTTTACTGTGATTATTTTTCTTCCGCGACCGTAGGCCGTTTAGTCTCTCGTCGTCGTCGCGTTACGGTGCCGTGTTTTCCGCGAATTCGTCTTCGTCGTCAGTTTAAACGAACATTTTGTTCCCGATCGATCGTCGCCGCCCCGGTCGTATTGACGGAATTAAAATCGTACGCTGGTGTACCTTACCGGTCGCCACTATATCAATGGCTACGATTATTTTTCATCCGTTGTCCGTTGGCCGTTTAGTCTCTCGCCGTCGTCGCGTTATAATATGGTGTCGTTTTTTCCGCGAATTCGTCGTCGTCAGTGCGCGAACATTTTGTTTCCGATCCGTCGTCGCCGATCGCCACCGCGGTCGAGGAATTGAAATCGTACGCGGGTGTAGTGCTCGAAAGTGCTTTCGAAAACAGCGGCGTAGATGAAACGTGAAATCTGGCCGAGGAGAATGAAAAGATGGCGGATGTCCCGTGAGTACCCATTTGATTATCGTGTACATCTCCCGTATCGTCCGGGCCGTAATTATATAGTTTGTCATCGAATGAAAATCCCACGGAGTCGGGATGATTTGTAATTATATTTAATTATACAACATAAATATGTCGCATACGGCGGGCGTTATCGCGTTTACCCCTATTACCCCTTTTAACCACCTTTGGTGTTGTCAAAAAATAATCGCAATCGGGTTGTCGGATGTTGGGTGGTTTGAAAAATGTATTTTACTGTACCCGTTTTGCTACGAAATAAAAATCAATAAATAAATAGAATATAATATTGTAAAGGTACGTTCACACGTGACTGGTAAACTCGAGGAGGAACCGAGTACACGGACGAGTACAAAGAGCGAGCGAGTGAATAGAATTAGCTTGTGCTCGGCGTGGCTAAACCGCCGGGCTAACCCGAGTAGTAGTGGATTCGGCGACGGCCACTCGGTCGAGCGAATGAGGAATGCACGTTAGACGCTAGGTCTATATTAAGTGTGGCCGCGTGGCCACCGCGACGGGACGACGACGACGACGTGGTCGCGCGCCGCGGACGAAACCCTGGATACCGCGGTAACGCTTCTCGGTTAACTAAAAAACCGTTACGAAAAAAATCACTTTCCATGATTCGTGAATTATTCTCATTGGCTTGTTCGTTTCAACCGTTTTAACGGCCGACGGACGCGGGGATTTCCTTTCCGTTGTCCCTTCAGTCTTCGTCGGTTCGCGTGTATGTGGTGGGATTCTCCGTACGGGTCCGTGTTTCGAGATTTTTATGCCGACCGCCATTGTCTCGTTTCACGGTTTCTACAATTCCTTTCGCGGCGATGGTAATAGTATATTTATCGACGAATAATCGCACGTCTCACGGCGGTCGCGTGGGTGGAACCAAATTATTTGTCGCTTAATTTACTACCGTACCATCGACATTCGTTGTTCACCGTAATTTTCCAATCGTATCGCCGCCGTCGCGTCCGGTGCGCGATCCATTACGCGAGTGTAATGGCCGTCGCCTTCGGATTTTCAACGTGTCCGTCGAGGCTCGGACGACGTCTAATCCAAGCCGGTAAAGGCTACGAGTGTGCGTTTTTTGACGTCGTCGTTTCGTATCGTATTCGCCGTGGTCGGTGCGATCGCCGCCGTTTGTACTATCGACATTCGGTGTTTAGTATATTTTCCGTCTCGGTCGAGGTGCCGCGCCGCCGCCGCCGCCGTCGCCGTCGCCGTTCGCAAAAACGGCTTGTGAATTTTACCGTCTTCCAAAAACAAACGAATTATGGTAATATCGTGGTTCGCGCGAGTAGTGAATAATCGTTCCGTGGTGTTTTTGCCCGCGTCGCGGTCGTGGTGTTTTTATTCGAGTGTACCTGCAGCACGAAATACGTTGTGAAATGTTTCGGACCCGCCGAATGAAAACGGTCGTCAATGGAGTCGACGACGGCCCGAGGTTAGTGATAGATAATAATATATTATAATATTATATCGATGTAACAAATAAGTACGACCCACCGACGCGTTATGCAAAACTTATTATTATTATATATTATTATTAAACCCCCGTTCACAACGCGCGTTGAAACTGATAAATTGCGAGTATAGTAGTAGTGAATTGGATGAGGAATGCGACGCTAGGTCTATATTAGTATGGCCGTGTGGCCGCGTGGCCGCCGTGATGGGACGACGACGACGCGGTCGCACGCCGCGGACAGAACTCCGGATACCGCGGTAACGATTCTCGGTAAACAAAAAACCGTTACTAAAAAAATCACTTTCTATGCTTCGTGAATAATTCTCATTGGCCGTTCGTTTTTTTAACCGTTTCGGCTGACGCGGGGGACGCTGGGATTACTTTTCCGCCGTTGCTTCAGTCTCCGTCGGTTCGCGTTTATGTTGTAGGCTTCTCCGAACGGGTCCGTATTTCGAGAATTTTATGCCGACCGCTATTGTCTCGTTTCACGGTTTCAACAATTTCCTCTCGCGGCGATGGTAATAGTAATTATCGACGAATAATCGCACGTCTCACGGTGGTCGCGTGGGTGGAACCAAATTATTCGTCGCTTAATTCACTACCGTACCGTCGGCACATTCGGCTTTCAACGTATTTTTCGTCTCGGTCGCGTTCGCGGTGTGCTGTTCGTCAAACGGTTCAACGGGCAACGGCCTGTGAGTTCAACCGTTCGCTTAAACGGTTTGTGCGTTTTTACCGTCCGCCGAAAACGGTTAGTGAACTTTACCGTCCGGCGAAAAGCGGTTTGTGAATATCACCGTCCGCCATTTTGTTTTTTTCCCGTGTTTCGCGAGTCACGACGACCGCGGTTCGGACGGTAAAAATATAACACTGTTGTTCGTCGATAACGTTTCGCGCAACGTCTTCCAACGTGTTTTGATTTGTGCGTACTTAAATAAATGTGTAAATAAAATTTAACATTTCTTTGCGGGAATTCGCGATCGCTTAAAACGGGCTAGATCAGTCTATAATATCTGTACAGACGAAGTGCGTAATCGTGGTTAACTGTAACACTATAGGGAAAATGGCAACTAATTTATTTAGTTTAACGGTGTCTCAACAAAGAGCGCTGCTCGTTTCATCATTTAGTACACAATCTGTATCAGACTAGACACAATGAGCATAATATTTGATGAGAGTTACATTGTTTGACATGAATAATTTGATGATAGAAGCCACCCAATGATGGCACTTTCTGTGGTTTTTATTTTTTTTATTTTATTGGGGATGCAATATGTGTTTACCTTTATCTAATTTCTAAAGTGGAGAAAATGTTGAGGATGGGGGACTATATTTACTAAAAACTAAGGAGAAAAATTAATCGTGATTTTTGCACCAGAAACGTATAAAAATCGAATAAATCAGTTATTATAATATAATAAGTACTTAATTATATATTATGATAGTTCGTTATGAATACATAATTATGTAACTATAGTAATAGTAATAAAACGAATAACTGTAGGCGTGTTTACGCGAGACCGGAATAAGTGAGTCATCAGTTCATAACAGGGCGGGTGACACGGCCAATGAAAGCCGAGCTGCTCGCTCCGCCCGACCAATGACAGCCGAGTCGCCCACGCAACCCGACCGATCGAGAGACGCCCTAACCTTCAGCGGTAGCTTACCAATGTAGGATGTTCAGTCTAGTGTCGACCGCGGTTCAGAAAGCTCGTCTCGATTATATCGAAACAGTTTTCACGGTTTCAACAATTTCCTTTCGCGGCGATGGTTATAGTATTTATCGACGAATAATCGCACCTCTCACGGCGGTCGCGTGGGCGCAACCAAATTATTTCGTCGCTAAAATACTACCGTACTATCGATGTTTATCGTATTTTCCGTCTCGGTCGCGTTCGCGGTGCGCCGCTGTTCGCCAAAACAGCTTGTGAATTTTACCGTCCGCAAAAAACAATCGAATTATGGTAATATCGTAGTTCGCGCGAGTAGTGAATCGTTCCGTGGTGTTTTTTTTATTCGAGTGTACCAGCACGAAATATGTTGTGAAATGTTTTGGACCCGCCGTATGAAAACGGTCGTCAATGGATTCGACGACGGCCCGAGGTTAGTGATAATATTATATCGATGTAATAAATAAGTACGACCCACTGACGCGTTGTGAAGAATTTATTATTATTATATATTATTATTAAACCGCTGTTATACAACGCGCGTTGGAACTGATAAATTGCGCGTTGTCATCAATACGATTTTCGGAAATGAGTTTCATTCCGGCGCCGAGTAATATTAATAACGACAACGGATAAAATCCATTACGTGCGTCGCGTTCGTCGCCAAGTCGTCTATATTATAGGTACGCACACTCTTATAGTCATTTATGTGTTTATTTATCCGATTGTTTTCTATCGCGCGCGCTGAATTTACGCTGTTCGTCCAGTGGGGCGACTGGGCTAAATTGAGCCCCAGTGACGTTTTAAAGGGAGGGCCCTATAATTTATGTTTTTTACAATAACACACATATACTATTATACAATTGTGTTCTGTCGAAAAGTGCCTATTAATTCACCGGGCGAGCCCGAGCGCCGAGTAGCGAGTATAGTAGTAGTGAATTCGACGGCCACTCGGTCGAGCGAATGAGGAATGACACGCTAGGTCTATATTGGCGTGGCCGTGTGGCCGCTGTGACGGGACGACGACGACGCGGTCGCGCGCAGCGGACGGAACTCCGGATACCGCGGTAACGATTCTCGGTTAAGAAAAAGCCGTTACGAAAACAATTACTTTCCATGATTCGTAAATTATTCTCATTGGCTTGTTCGTTTCAACCGTTTTAACGGCCGACGGACGCGGGGATTTCCTTTCCGTTGTCCCTTCAGTCTTCGTCGGTTCGCATGTATGTGGTGGGCTTCTCCGAACGGGTCCGTGTTTCGAGATTTTTATGCCGACCGCCATAGTCTCGTTTTACGGTTTCTACAATTTCTTTCGCGGCGATGGTAATAGTATATTTATCGACGAATAATCGCACGTCTCACGGCGGTCGCGTGGGTGGAACCAAATTATTTGTCGCTTAATTTACTACCGTACCATCGACATTCGTTGTTCACAGTAATTTTCCAATCGTATCGCCGCCGTCGCGTCCGGTGCGCGCGATTCATTACGCGAGTGTAATGGCCGTCGCCTTCGGATTTTCAACGTGTCCGTCGAGGCTCGGACGACGTCTAATCCAAGCCGGTAAAGGCTACGAGTGTGCGTTTTTTTGACGTCGTCGTTTCGTATCGTATTCGCCGTGGTCGGTGCGATCGCCGCCGTTTGTACTATCGACATTCGGTGTTTAGTTTATTTTCCGTCTCGGTCGAGGTGCCGCGCCGCCGCCGTCGCCGTTCACAAAAACGGCTTGTGAATTTTACCGTCCGCCAAAAACAAACGAATTATGGTAATATCGTGTTTCGCGCGAGTAGTGAATAATCGTTCCGTGATGTTTTTGCCCGCGTCGCGGTCGTGGTGTTTTTATTCGAGTGTACCTGCAGCACGAAATACGTTGTGAAATGTTTCGGACCCGCCGAATGAAAACGGTCGTCAATGGAGTCGACGACGGCCCGAGGTTAGTGATAGATAATATATTATAATATTATATCGATGTAACAAATAAGTACGACCTACCGACGCGTTATGCAAAACTTATTATTATTATATATTATTATTAAACCCCGTTAACAACGCGCGTTGAAACTGATAAATTGCGAGTACAGTAGTAGTGAATTGGATGAGGAATGCGACGCTAGGTCTATATTAGTATGGCCGTGTGGCCGCGTGGCCGCCGTGATGGGACGACGACGACGCGGTCGCACGCCGCGGACAGAACTCCGGATACCACGGTAACGATTCTCGGTAAACAAAAAACCGTTACGAAAAAATCACTTTCCATGATTCGTGAATAATTCTCATTGGCCGTTCGTTTTTTTAACCGTTTCGGCCGACGCGGAGGACGCTGGGATTACTCTTCCGCCGTTGCTTCAGTCTCCGTCGGTTCGCGTTTATGTTGTAGGCTTCTCCGAACGGGTCCGTATTTCGAGAATTTTATGCCGACCGCCATTGTCTCGTTTCACGGTTTCAACAATTTCCTCTCGCGGCGATGGTAATAGTAATTATCGACGAATAATCGCACGTCTCACGGCGGTCGCGTGGGTGGAACCAAATTATTTGTCGCTTAATTCACTACCGTACCGTCGATATCCGATGTTTAACGTATTTTTCGTATCGTATCGCCGCCGCCGCCGTCGCGTCTGGTGCGCGATTCATTACGCGAGTGTAATGGCCGTCGCCTTCGGATTTTCAACGATTCCGTCGAGGCTCGGACGACGTCTAATTCAAGCCGGTAAAGGCTTCGAGTGTGCGTTTTTTGACGTCGTCGTCGTTTCGTATCGTATCGCCGCCATCTCGTCCGGTGCGCGATCCATTACGCGAGTAGCCTTCGGATTTTCAACGATTCCATCGAGGCTCGGACGACGTCTATATACGCATATTTTTCGTATATTTTTCGTCGCGTTCGCGGCGCGCTGCCGCCGTTCGCCAAAAACAATTATGTTTTAAAGCAAAGCAAAAAAAAAAATATCGTGGTTCGCGCGAGTAGTGAATAATCGTTCCGTGGTGTGTTTTTATTCGAGTGTATCAGCACGAAATACGTTGAGAAATGTTTCGGACCCGCCGAATGAAATCGGTCGTCAATGGATTCGACGACGGCCCGAGGTTAGTGATAATGTGTTATAACTTATAATATTATATCGATGTAATAAATATGTACGATTGTACGACCTACCGACGCATTATGCAAAACTTATTATTATTATATATTATTATTAAACCACTGTTATACAACGCGGGATGGAACTGATAAATTGCGCGTTGTCGTCAATACGATTTTCGGGAATGAGTAGTATTAACGAGAATGGATAAAACCCATTACGCGCGTTGCGTTCGTCGCCAAGTCGTCACTATATTAGGTACACAGTACACACACTCATATAGTCATATGTTTATTTATCCGATCGTCTCCTAACATCCGCCGCGGATGGAACTACATGTAGGAGTAATCCATCATTTGAGACATTTAATTCTGAATATTTAGAAACATCTATAAAATAAATAAATAGTCATTTATAAAAGTAATACAACATCACAAAATTTAGCAACACAATTATTACATTATTATAAATTATCATTATTTTTAGAAAAATATAATGAATTTCAAATAGTTTACCTGCAGTAGAATCATAAATATTTTGTTTATTTTATTTAGGTTTAAAATGTTCAACTACCTATGTAAACATTTTTTATATTAATTTTGAATGATTTTCATTTTAACTATTAAACTTATTATATAATAATTGGGGCCCAGATTTTTATACATTTGCATGTTTTTTTTAAACAGTCTAGAGTTGAGAATTTAAGAGTTTAGAGCTAGATAAGCTACAAGTTTGAGTTATAATAAATAGATCCTAAGTACTAAGTTTTATTTTGCATATTTGGTCATTTTTTAACATATACTGCATATTTCTGTATTCCAAAATGTCTTATTGCATATGAATAATTATTCAAAGCATATTATTAATATTTTGGTTATATTTATAGTTATATAATATCTATAGTTTATTTATGGTTCATGGGGATTCTATGTATTTTATAACCCTATGTTATTTTAGTTACACTATAATATAATTTATTTTTTAAAAATATTTTTGATATTCCTTTTGAGATAGAAAATATTTCTAAAATTCCATAGAAAATGAATTATATTATTATGGTCTTTTATGTAAACATGTTAAACATAATAAAAATAAAAGAACATTTCTTTTGAAAATCGAAATTTTTTTTCCCATGTTTTTTTATTTTAAAGGGTATATTATTACAAAATAAGAGCACAAATGCTGTACATATTTCTAAGGTTTTAGAGCATATAAATCCGGGCCCTAATAATAATATAGGTAACATTATTTCTACTTTCCTTTATCAGAAATCACAGCAGATATCGTTGAAAAATAGTTATTAATTTTGACATATGATCTTGTTTTCCTTTTTTTTTTCTCTTTTGATACCCACTCCAGCATTTTTTATTTTCAGAAATTTTATACTGATTTATTGTGTATTAAAAGAAATAATAACATATAACAATAATAATTATAATTATAGAAATATTAACGACAGTTAAAAACCAAACACTCAAAATCCAATGAATTCGAAATGTTGGCGACTTTGGACCGTGTATCCGTATAGTATTTAGTAATTTTCCCATTTTATTTTAAACCAATACGAAAAAAAATTAACAAAATAATATTACCTGAGTACCTGACTTCTATAGATGTATAATATATAAAAGGCCATATTACATCGTACACTATTTATAGAATAATAGTGCGATAACACATTTGCGGATCCAAGTAATCTTTAATATACAATATAATATACCTGAATTTTTCTTCATCGTTCCTTGATAATTTTGTTTTATTATGAGATAATTATAGTCAATTTAATATTTTAATTTATGACAAACTTTATGATCTATTTCATGATATATTTTCATAACAAAATATTAGGATTTATATATTTATGTTGCCCCTGATCTATCGCGCGCACGCGAAACTTGGTCTAAAGCGTACGCGAGACGGATTTCGTGTCGGAAGAAACGATTTATTTCCCCGCGACATTTTTCTCGACAAATCGCATCGGCACGTTATGAAAACGTATAGGCGTCCGTTTATTATATATCGTATTTACACGACGGCGACGGAACCCGGCCGCATTCCTCGCGACGTTAAATCGTCAAAACACAGTCGGCGGAGGCATCTACAAAATGTTCTCCCGTTCTCCCCTTTATGTACGCGTATTTATTTTTTTTCGCCGACGGAAATTCGCGTTTTTCTACCAGACCGATGGGATTCCGATGTAATTTATAACAAGGACTTCTCTCGCGACCACTCGACGTAATCCACATGCGCGCGTGACACATTATAAAACGTGTACCTATACAGGGTTATAGACGGTATCTTCTCCGGACGCGAGTGCTCAAGCAGGTATGAGATACAATCGTATTTTGTATTTTGACGGCGGCTTTGTTTAAAGGGATCGGTATCTTTTTTTTCAACCAAAGACGCAAAGTGCGTATCGCAATCCGTTTGATAAGGAAAATAAATTCGAGTAGTATCGAAAAAAAGACACGGTTCGAAAGACTGTAGTATCGATCAAAAATAAAAATATTACATAAATATTGTAGGTACCTGGTACACATATAATATTCTCGCACATTACTGTTGTACGAGCCCCTGATCATTTTTTTTTTCCATTATTATTTTTACACAAACTGAAAAAGTTAAAACAAAATTAAATATTTTCTTATCGACTGCTTTTGTGAAATATACATTTTTATTTTTATACATGCATATAAAAAATATTTTATACAATTATTAAGAAAGTTTTATTCGACGTTTTTCATCAAAAGTGCCCAATGTCATGTTATTTTATACGTCGTGGTAATTGGTGATGATAATTAGGACGAGAATGTTTCGACGACATACGATTCTAAATGACTAATTTTTATTTCGTACTTTCGGGTTTTTTAATTACTTTATAAAGCAATTTCTGACAATTTCGAGTCTCATTTTGTGAGTTGGTCTTGTCGGTTTCCACGAATCTAGAGAGCGACGTTGGCTCATTAACAATAATTGGCGATTGAAAATACGTCGACAGTTCAATAGAATAATTTAAAACTCGGACAGAACTAAACTTGATACTCGAAAAATATTCAGAAGCAATACAACAGTATTTTAGGATGCGGCCCGCCGGGGAAACTTCCGAATTCCCGGTGGTCCGATTTGCTCCTGCATAAACGCGTTTACTATACAGTCAATAATCGTGCGTTGTATGTTTTTAACATTGGACCACGGTATGTACCCGTAGAATGAGCTCGAGGTGCCCCCCGAGGCACGAACAGTTTGGGGAACAATACATGATAATAACAATAATAAAAACGACGACGATGGTAGCACAACGGCAGCGGCGCGACAAACGATTAAAATATAACAATGATGATGGAAATAAATTACATTTTTACATAAGATAATATAAACTCACTATAACGGTCGGGCCACGACCGTCGTCGTCTCGACGATATTATTTACCGAAAAACCCTGCGTTTACCGTTTTCAGCACGTTGTTTTAACTAATTTCATAATAATATAATCTATTGTTTTCGCTAATACTGTAAACGTAATGTCGTGCGAATTCCGGCTATATAATCCGGCAAATCCGTGCTAATTGCGTGCCGAATATTACGGCGAGACTATTTAATAAATAATCGTATTATCGGCTGTACTGAGCCGGGCTGGCGCGACGACGTTGCCCCTCGACTTTTCCGGTGTTCCTGTAAAAAGCCCGCAATGTCGAGCAAATTCTGGCAACGACGGTCATATGCGAATTCACGTTAATCACGTGCGTAGATATCGGTCGAGAATATTTACAAAAAACTCGACATGTTCAATATGATTTTATCATCTTAAAATAGACCGTCTATTCACGTTCGAATATCAAAATATAATACGCCACGACATCGTCGAAAAAACACTGAAAAACCAACGCCAAACAATTTTAATTAGAGAACGCGCAATTATGTGTATAGATATAGTTTCTGAGAACATTTCATTGAATTTGTTTAAAATAACTGTTTAGAGGCAAAATGATTCGTACATTACCGGTATCTTAATGCCAGGATTAATTCTATTATACTAGTATATAAAAAAAATCTCTCAATTTACCGAACTGCAGGTGTCGTTTTAAACAAATCGCCGAGGCCTAAATCTATAGTGTCAGTCCGCCCCTGCACACATATGAGAATATACTATCGTCATCAATGACGATGGTACACACACAGCTTTATATATTATGTAGTTAGTAAATATTAATATTATTTATATATAATCAATTTGTTATAGTTATATTATTATTATTGACGTATCGTATTCGGTTATATTATTGTTTACTGAACAATATCACAAACTATATAGAGACACAAAACTCGTAATCATATTGATACCTAGTAAAATTACATCAAACCCAAATATAATTATATTGAGTAATAATGGTTTATATTTACAATGTTATGCGTGACTTTCAACGATAATTAAAAACAATACGTCTGATTGAGAGAGATTAATTTTTTTTGTATTTTGATCGATTAAGATTATACGATGAAAATAAAAATAAAATGCATGGCGATAAACTGCTCGTAAAAAGTCTGAATGTGCAAATAATTAATTTTTTTCATATATAACCTAACCTAACCTAGACTAGTTCTGATTAGAAATCTCGATATTTTAAAACACGTAGATTCTTACGACGATAATTTATTTTGCATATTTTTGCATATTTGAGTGAAAATACATATTAATTACAGACATTTGGACATAATCTATCGTCTATCTAGTGATAAAGTTTGATTAGATAACAGGAACACTTAATTTGTAAGTAGGTAGGTACTCGATAATTTTTTAGTTTGCGAATGTTGTTCATATATTATATATGAATATAATATTTTGCGGTGATAAATGATAATATATATTTTTTTTTAAATAATAAAAAATAAAAGGGAAATTACTAATATGATTTCATGTTAAAATTTAGCTAGGATTTATAATATGCAATAAGAAATGGTTAAATATGCGGCTGGGTGTTTTAAATATGCAAAAATATGTAAACAAATATGTTTTTGACGAACACCAATATTGTTCGGATTTGACTTTGAAGTAATTTTGCTTATGCCTATACATGTATTTAAAGAATGTAGTGCTTAAAAACTTTTCTGTTTTTCTCGCGTGCACGGCTTGATTGAAAATAATACTGGGCATTATTTTACCGTCGGTTTTGAAAATTTCAATTGAATATTCTTCAACAAATCGTTGTCCACGTTTAGTACCTTCAATTCGAACTTTTAGAAATTTGAGGAGACAAAAAACGTTACGCTCGGAATCGCACGATAACACATAAACGCATACGACCTGGTAACATACTACCTTAATACGGGTCGAAAACCTATTAAAATAAAATCGCCGTCTCGCGCGTCCACGTCGATTTTTCGTTTCTTTTATTCTCAAAAACTCTCGACGCGCGTTCGTATAGTAAATTATATTATAATAAAATAATTATATGTTTTGGTTTGGTTTTGATTTTCAACTGTACGCGATGTGTTCGCATTGAAACCGCCGTGAACTCGAATTATTACAACCGTTTCGCGGTCGCGTTTACGGTAAAAATTAGAAAACGGTCGGAATAACGTTTTCCAACAAAAGTGCGGTACGATTATTAATCAATCGAACGAGCCGACCTCCACTCCGCCGCAGCTAAATATACATTTACATATACAACAATCGAAGGGGGGGGGGGTGGCATCCCTCCACTTATTTCGTCCAAAACAATACATCCCCAATCATAACTGTACACATTGATTGCCCTTTTTTTAGAAAAATTTTTATTTTGACAATGATTTTTTTCGATTAGTCTTACAATACTACGGTGCTTTACTATTTTATTTTTTTCAATTGAACCGATTATTTTTACAAATAAAATAAGGCGTCCCTCGATAAAAAAAAAAATTATTTTAACAATCCTATTTATAATAATTTTACGGCCGGGGGGGGGGGGAAGCGCGTACGGAATACCGGCAGCGGAGAGATCGCGAGACGCGCGCGCGAACGCCGCGATCGCCGGTGCGACGACGACGACGA
>OX402532.1:16737108-16865256 GCA_948098885.1 Drepanosiphum platanoidis | reverse complement strand
GATCGTCTTTTCCGAACGCGAGTGCGACAGTAATAAAAATTTTAAAAAAAACACTCGTCTCACGTTGCCCGCCCGCACGGACAATACGGATTTCGAACGATTTAATATTATTATTTTAATAATTATTGTTATTATCGGTTTGTACGCGGCCCGGAGTTTTTTTGGTTTTTATTTTTCGGTTCCGACTGCCGGATTTCGACGAATTTTCTTCGTCTCGCTCTCTCCTTCTTCTCCTTCTCCTGTGCGTTTCTCGTCCGACTCTCGCCGCGTCGCGCGCGCCGCCGTTCGGATCTCGTCCGCGCGAGACACGCGAGTGCCCGTCGTCTCGGGGGGGAGTTTTCCGACTTCTCCGTTCGACCGCCGCTCGTGACCGCGTTCGCCCGGCCGACGGTGTTCGCCGCCGTATCGTAAAATATAATTTTTTTTTTTTTTATAATATTTTTTACGCACACTCGCCCGTCGGACGCCGTCGTCGTCGTCGTCGCCGCCGCGGAATACTTCCTATAACATGCGTACAAGTGTAATGACACGCGCGTCATTTACTACATAGGCAAGTGTGTAATAATATTATTTATATATTATATATATATATTTTGTGTTATTTGCTGTCGTTTTTACGTTTCATTTTTTTTTTCTACGGGAAAAATGTGCGACGGTATAATAATAATAATAATAATAACTGACAGGTAGGAAATTTTTTTTTTTCAGAATATTTAACGCGTGCGCGCGCACTCGACGTAGACGTGTGTTGGTGCGTTTTTTTTTCTCAGTTCGCTAGTACGCCGAGTCGATGTTACCTACCGAACCTATTTTTATTTTTTTTTTCGTTCGTTTCGTGATTTTCATTGTTTATTTTTTTTTCCAATACCTACTTATTTATTTATCTCAGCGGACGAGTCAACTTATCGCGCGCGGCGATAATTTTAATCGAAAAATGATTGACCTTCTTACGATGACGACGTCGATGTATAGTAATAATAATATATAACCGCGAGATGTAATATTTTTTTCATACGTAATCGAAAAACTGTTGGAGTAACCTCTTAAACTCGAGTAATGCGTGTGTCGCGCGCGGTCGTAAAACATATTATATTATAGTTTAACGTCGTCGGATATGTTTTATAAAAATGTACCTATACCGCATGTACATATTTTTATTCGTCGCGAAACAGTAACATTCGTGTTATTTTAATTGCTGAGTCAAAGGGTTATAAAGTTTGTTTTCGTTACGACCGTTACCGAAGTAAATTAAAAAAAAATAAAATATAAGAAAAAAATAACGTATAGGTACTTACACGCCTACACACACTGCGCGTGTAATAAAAAAATAAAATAATATTATTATTATTATCCCCCCCCCTTACTAGGCGGTGTACGTAATAAATAGTATTACGCGCGTAGGTACCGGCTATAATGAGTTTATAATATTATTATTATTATCTTTTTAAACGCGCGCGACTGAGTTTTACCGTATGACGTTTTACCGCGGCTGACACACACACACACACAGGCTCGGCGATTGAAAGTCGAAATAAATCGAAGACAAAAATACGACGTTACCGTTTTATTCGGCACCCGTGTGAAAACGTCAATGAACGCGTTCCGTCGCGCGAACAGTTATGAAAAAGTTTTATTCCATATTATATATAATATATATTTTGTATATATATTATGTAGGTGTCTTGAAACGAGTGAGTGACTTTTCGATTTGAAAGGTTAAACTGTGAAAGTTAAAGTAAATCCGAAATTATTATAGTGACTGTGTTGACATTTTTATTCGTACGTCCGTGACGACGACGTGAACCCTCGTTACGTTTGCAGGACGAGTTTGTGTTGTTTTTTTGACGTGCGCGAGACGAAATCGGCGATAAACAATACTCGGCAACATTTATAGGCAATCTATACGAACGAGAGGCGCGACGCGCGTTGTTTGGCGGAGTCTTGTAGCGGTCGCACACCGCCGCCACACGGTCAAATAATAATACTAATGCGCGATGAGCAATCGTTTGATTTATTATGTAATGTGGCTTTTGAGACTATACGCGCGTTGTTAAGAAAATTATACAATCGACGGTTTTTTTTTCCTCGTCGTGACTGTTATTGCATTTCTATATTAGATTTCTATTATTATTATTATTATTATTGTTGTTATTTTATTATTATTATTATTATCATCGTTATTACTGTGATTACGATCACAAAATAAAAAGAAAATCGAAAACGTTTGAATATAATTATCGCGGCAACGTAGCGGAATATCAAATAAACCCGTATTTCGAGATACACACCTAAAATCCATCGAAACGCGGCATAATGTATTCAATTGCTGCGGATTCTGGAAACATTGACTATTGTATAATCGACTAGATTTTACGAAAACGCGCATATTATTATGTAAATAAGTATACCGTTATAGATAGATCGAGAGCGCATCAAGGCGACAAATTTCAATACTCCGCGATATAAAGTGTAAACGTGCGTTACGTCATTGTCACAGCGTTCGCGATTGGAAAATACTTAAAAATAGATAATAATATGCTTAAAACAGTAAAAAAAAAAAAAAACCGTATTACCGCCGTATTGTTTGCCGTATAGCTCGTGTTCAACTGTTGTCGGTTTTTTTTTTGACGCGAACCGTACAGTAGGCATATTGGTTAATTTGCTATCGTTATATTTCCTTTTTTATACATGTTTAAACGTACAACATCGTATTACACTATATATTATATTGTACGCGTTTCGAAATATCATATTGTTCGCCTATAAGTAATTTCACGTTTTTTTTTTCCACAACGTTTTTATCGCGTTGAAAAATTACTGGTGGTTTTTTTTCTTCGTAAAACTCCATAGTAATAACGTAAAAAAGCGGTACGTTTTTCGATTTTTAAAGAATCTAAAAAAAAAATTTATCCCTACACTGTTTTTCGAATAATGTTTTATTTAAATACATATTAAATTCCCGAGCACGCATTTTAAACGCGTTTTTTTTTTTGTTTAATCTTTTGTTTGTTTATTTTTAGAACTATTTCGTATAACATTTTATACAGAGACGAATCAATCGAACGAAAATTCGTTTGAGCATTAGTTATAATATTATGTTTTGCTTCGAACTCGTCACGACATTTTTCATTAATTCGCGAGTGTGACGGTTTTTCTTATTCGATTACAAAACTATCGGACAGCAACAGACTTTTTAAACCGTGAGACAGAGAGTTTATACCGGTATAAATTACAATATTATATATAGTGTGTTGCGAAAAGTAATTGAACGAATTGCTCTTTATTTTTGCGTGTGTGAAAATTCATCCAAACGGTATAATATTTTGTTACGAAAAAAAAACAAAATGAAAGTAAAAAAAATAAATGAATACAATCCTACGCTCGGAGTAAAAATTATATACGTCATGAAACATTGTGTGTAGTGTATGCGATGAATTATTATTTTGTATTCCATACAATGAAAACTTTTCTGCTCTGTTTGTAACGAACGATAATATGTGATTTTGTCTTCTCCGATTGAACTCCGACTCGGTGCGATCTTGTGATTTATCAGTATCAGTAATCTGAGCCGAAATTATTCAAATCCATCGCGTTTAATTTTTACGCGCTTTTCGTCTGTAAAACGACGTTTCGGATCGTTTGGATCTTGTTACGTAAGTAAGGAACTAAATCGACCGGTGAATTGTCTAAACTCGATAAATAATTATTTTCACGAATAAATAACTTTTGGGTCTCCCTACCTATCGTCCATATTAAAACTTTTCTAGTCGATTAATTTACATTTTTATTATTAAATACATTTATTATATATTTTTTAAATTCGTTATCGAATCGGTATTGTTATTATTGATAATATAGCGAAACCGTTAGTATTTTCTTCGTCTCACTTTTACTTATTCAGAAAAGCATGATACTGCATCGATGTACTGTGGTGAAAAATATAGAAATTCTAAAATAATACCGGTGACTATTATAATATCATTTAACAATAAGTATCCATGTTTGCACATCCGGAAAATGCCGTTGCGCGCCGAAAAGCTACTATAACTACTATAACTATCAACGCAAACGTATTGTTGTTTTTTTTTTAATCCTCTCCTCGTGGAAAAACGGCAAATCTCGCGGATCCCGTTATTGTCTGTGTTATAATTGTTATTAATTTTTTTCTTCCTTTCCCGAGAATCGATTTTAAAAAACGAGACGTGACGTGGCGGCCGGCGAGAAACGATCAAACGACGAACCGCTCGTCCGCGTCTGTTTGACTTTGCCGTCAAGTTTTCCGTTGCAGCCCGCCGTAGTATAGGTACCTACTTTTGCAGGACGACGACGGCCGAGTGCAGGTGCAATCGATATAGCCGTGCTCGCAGTTTTCTTTGCGCCCGTCTTGCCGATAAGCGATGCATTATTTATGATTGTCGCGATAAAACACGACGCACTCGTATAATAATAATAATAAATCATCGGCACCGTGGCGGCGTCCGGTCCGCGAGAGATTTGCGGCGCAACACGTATGTAGAACGTGATGGTTTTTTGTTTTGTTTCGTTACCTTCGCCCCGGGACTGCGACGATTATGTTATTGGGCTCCGCTTGGACGCGCGTATCGTCGTAACCGCAGTTTTCTCTCGATTACTTTCCGAAAAACGTTTGGCTAGAGAGCGATTGGAAAACGTTCGCGAAATTCGACAGGATGGGTGTTTTACTTTCACTCGCCCCTCGGCGTGGCGCGACCGCTTTGGAAATGACTGAAAACTCGTCCTCTTCGTATATTGTCGTTAGCACTTTTTGCACACCCCTCGCACCGGTCCAAAGTGATGTTAATATTTGATTGAAAAACAAAAAAAAGCGATTATTTTTCAGCTGTAGCGTATAGTACTTGATCGGTGGTGGAAAACAAAGTTTTTTGAAATTAAAATCTATAACTTTGCGATGTTTTTTCGAGTGGTCGACCGCGGTCGTTTTTCTGATATCGTCCCGACCGTGTGATGTAATGACGTGGTGATAATGCGATACGACCAAGTGTCTCCGAAACCGTTCTCGTCTGGATACGCGTTGTTCGAAGGACTGCGAAAAAAAAAACAAAAAATCGAACGCGCGATTCGTGTTTCGATTTAGGCGAATCTCGATCTGCCGCGTCCGTTTTCGCCGTACTTAAATATTATACTACCGCGATGACGGACTCGAGCGCGTCGTGTAATACGCGTTCGTTCGCGCGCATCCGTACGCTCGCGACGCGTCGGTGAGAAAAAAAATTAAAAAAACAAACGTTATCGCGCGGCGATTTTTATTCATCGAATCCGTATCGTGATTTTTATCCTCGATGTATCATTAAAGCGATCGACCCCGCGCGTTCCACGTAATACGTATATTATTTCTGACGGCTATCATTAAATCCCGCGGCCGAACTGCAGAGACGCGCGACCGACTGCGACGGACGCGGAATCGTATTTTTTCATACCGTTTTCGCGAGCCGGTTACGATATTATTATAATAACGCGCGGCGGTAACACGCCCTCGGGCGGCGATGTATATCTCTACGCGATCATTATCGCAGTGCTTACGTATTCGTACACACACACACACACACACACACATCTGTATTATTATATTGGGGCTCTGAAATCTCGTGAAATTTGTTTCCTCGAAATATTTCGTCGTCGTGAAAAATAAAAAATCGTTTTAATAATATCTGGTCGCGTAGGTACTTGTAGTAGATCACTAAGAACGAGAGAACGCGTAAAGAATAAAACCGTGTGAATACTGCAATGCAGTGCATTTTTTTTTAACTATAGTAATCTAGGCGACACAATTATTATGTCGCCTGGTGCAAATGTTTCGTTGCCTTGTATGTTAGGATTTTTAAAGATCGGTCGCGAAAAAAGAGTTTTAGATAATGAACGACGTATGAATTTTTTACATAATTTTATCAACGTTCGATGTAAAATGCATGTATAATAGTTTTTTAATCGAAAATCCTTTTGAAAAATATTATTTATTTTGAAGTTTTATAATTTGTACAAATCGATGACGATCGATAATTAATGATATAATCATTACATAGTCGATTTCTGAACCAGGTGGCTATCGGAGCCGATGAATATTATCGTCATCGATGTTCGCCATGTGTAATCCAACTGATCAACACGATTCGTCTGTTTCGGAACACGTGTAAACGCGTAAACGTGTATTTGATTGCAATGAAATATCTCCGATTCAGAACACTAATAATTATCATCACTTTGATAATGTGTAATAATTATCGTACGTCACGGCGATTTCAATGGTAGAAGCGTTCCGGCCGCGCGCGGGAACGGTCTCGACGAGTCGCGTGTTGTTCGACGTAACAAGACGCAGTGTAAATACATTTCACTCCGACGCGGGTTTGTCGCGAGATTATAATAATATTTTTCGTCGTTCGATTTTATACCGTAACGCAGCTAGAGAGCACTCTGCACCGTGTCTATCCGTTTGATAAATCGTAATAATTATATACGTATATACGAGTGATAATAATAATAAATGATAGTAAACACGCCCGTCCGCGGTGTTCGTTATTTTTCAGCGTCTTATTTCAGACCGTTTTATCGGGTTGAGTGCGCCGACAATGTGTTGTGTTGCCCGCCACAGTCCCGATCGATATTTCACGTTTTAGGTACACAACGGCGCGCCGTGCGTTCTGTCCTTGTTTTCTTTACAACAAATTTTTAATCGAAAAACATCTAAGGCATAGCATAAAATAGTCATAGGCCGCGTATACACGCGCGCACCGCCCGCGGCCTCGATAGTCTATTTTAGAAACTGACCGCATTGGAAAAAATCGTACGCGTTCAAAACGATTTTATAAGACATCGGCATCGAGCGAGGTGCACCGTCGTCGTCGGCGTTAGACGTGGATTGTTTTCAACGCGAATCAAACCGTATGATAATAATAATATAGGTACTAAATATCATATACAAATTCGTCGTTAAATACCCGCGTTTTGTTATTTCTCAAGCCCGGAAGAACTCTCTTCATATGCGCCGCGCGTCTCGCATATCTGCAATGCCATTAATTCGTTTACACGCAAATGTGAAATACTATTCGTCAAAATTAATATAAATCGTAGTAAAACTTTTATGTAGATTGGGCGGGTAGATCGAAGAATGGCAACGAAACACACATACGTACGTCGACGTCATCGACGGGCGGAACAATGAGAGGAGGAGGTCGATGATATTCGCGGTATTCGACGGGCATTCGGCTAGGGTTTAGTCTCTAAAATAGTCTCTACCAGTTGCTCGTGTACACAAGTAGCCGTAGATGAAATCTATCGATTCGTCGAAATGAGCTGCAGCAGTCCTGTATAATATACAATACGATACGATAATAGTTACTCGTACCTATGTGATGTGTGTGGTGGAAATACGAGAACAACGACGACGACGTCGTCGTGTTATATATAGGCTATAATTCTGACGGGACCCGCCGTTATTAAAATTATTACAATCGACTTTTATTTTAACGAAATCCGATCCCTACTGCAGCGTGATTACTATATGTTGTGTTAACAGTTTGCAAAATTTACCGTCTCATATGTTTTTATACGACCGAGTATATTTATATATATATATATATATTTAAGTATGTATATGTATAAACGTGCGTGTTTGATAAAAATATTACGTCATAACGTACTCGCGTGCGTACACAAAGCTCAACAATCAATGGATATTTTCTATAGTAAAACGTCGACTTTATACGCGCGCGCGCGTGCGCGCGGGCGGGGAAGGGATGAATATAATAATATACTATATATCGACTTACCGCGGTTTTTATTTTTTTTTTTCATGTTCGTCGTATTTAATAACGACGAGACGGCGTATTATTATATCCGTCGACTGCGCTATTCGAAGTTTCGATGAAATAACCGCGAGTCGAAAATTGTCGATCCTCTTCCCGTCGCAGTCGATTTAACCTCTGTTGGACTGCGATAAATTATCTTATAGGTACACCCCACAATAACGTATGTATATATATATAGACAAACAAAACGAAAGTCTAGCGCGTTTCGATCAATATTTACTAGATATTGTTCATTTATTTTTTATTCGGACCGAATCGAATTCGATTATATTTTATTTATGTACGTGAAATGTATATAAATTGTTTTCCGTCAAAAAGGTAATTTCACTATGATTACGCGCACGCGAACCGGTACACGAAAGAGAGTACACCGAAATGCATTTAAAAACGCCGCGGTTTTTTCTTTTTCTTCTAAACCTTAAAACGCACTGTTTTTGAGATCAAACGACAATAATTCGTCGTGTTACGATAATTATTATCATCGTTGTCGTTGGTGTATAATGAATGTAATAAAGGTCACGCGAGTGCGAGCGTGTACGTATTATAGGTGTAAAGTTTTTACGACGCGAAACAGTATTATTTGTTTTATGGCGACCGCGTATAATAGCTGTACTCCGGTCTGGACAGGATAAAACTAATTAAAACGCGCGCGTTTTACTAATCACGATAAATGGTAAAAAAATTGATCGGTCTTATATTAATATTACTATATACAATGGTAATAACAAATGATTATTCTACTCTTTTCCGTTCGGACGATTTGTTTTCGTTTTTTTTTTTTAATTACGGCGGCGGTACACACGCGCGTAGCCGTCGGATTAAAATTAAGTGCGTTGGCGTATAATATCGAATGACGTTCGATTTTCTCCGCGCGCTATTCGACGAACGTGCGGCGTTTCTGATTTACCGTTTCTACGCGTGAGACAATATTTTCAAATCAATACTATTCAATCAGTATAATGATCAGTATACCCGATTCGCGATACGTCTGTATGTTATATAAAAGGAAAACGTGACTGACTGATCTGTCAACGCGCATGGCTCGAACCGTTGGAAATTTGGCGCTAGGATAGCGATCATAAAAAAATATATATACGTACTCGTATATATATGTAGTATGTACACATGGCTTCGGAAACAAAACGGAAATTCTAAAACCGTAAAATATAATATTTTTTTCAATTATTATCTATGATACCTCTATGAAACTAATCGTATACCTACTTGGAAAACGTCGTTTCAAAGCTCTTAAAAAGAAATTCAGTTTGCATTCGAATCGGCTACCTAAAGTCATATGACTTGTGTGTCAGAACGTTAAATTATACGAAAAAAAAAATAAAAAAACAAATACACATACACGTTTCGCGTTGGTCATTTTGTAATAAAAAGACGTAGGGGGGAAAGTTGATTATTTTATATATACAATTTAATCGTATCGGACTACCAAAGCATAATATTCTATTCGGTGACACTTTTAGTCGTACTTTTCGGGCGAGACGCTTTATTTTAATGAAAACCAAACGTCAATTTATGTTACATTACGTTTTAGCAATTTAAAAGTTTTAATATTTTTCATAAATTCCTTTTTTATTAAATTAATTTCCAGGCTAGAATACTCTTGTATCCCGGCCTAGTAACACGCCGTGGCCGTAATAAAAACAATTCCACATGTTCACCCCGGGTGAAATATACATAGTATGAAAAAATGTCACTCGATAATGCGTTGGTTAAATTATTTTTTTAACCAAAATAGCGACACCGCGTTTTACACGTATTAGGAGGTATATGTATAATATACATATACGCGTTAACCGTGTTGGCGTATAAAACTTTTATACATACATATTATACACTTTTATACATTTACCCGGCCCTTATCGTTTTATTATAATAATTTCAATCTCCGACTAGATTACTCGACTATTATAATGCTGCTGGCCGATACATAATAACATGTCGGTAACTGCCAACAAATGTCTTACGTTACGCGTCGCTATTATTTTAACAACTATACATACTATGTATATAATATAATATACAATACATAGTATAATATGTATATACAATATTTATAAGTATAAGCGTATTTCCCGAGCGTATCCTTTGCACATAAAATTGAAATTGAAATGCGCCTTGAAATAAAATACGATGTCTATCTCGAAATGTAATTCATTTTATGGAATATTATTTTCATCAATAATACATGTCGAGTGCGGAATTAATAACGCAGTAAAACTTAATAACCGCGATTTTATGATCTCTAGAGTTCGCACACGAGACGAGCCGCGTAGGTATACGAAATACAATACATTATACGACGTAATGCAAAGTGAAAACGTAATGGGTAATTAACATAACGTCACACACGCCGTACGAGACGGGGATTAAAGTAAAATCGGGGTTTTAGTCGTACCTACGTAGAAAAAAAAAAAACAGACGGTTGGGTTATTTGTGATTTTTTTTTTTTAACACAACAATTAGGTTTTTTTCGTACATAAAAAACAAAACCAAAATATTTATCTTATCTATTCGGTAGCCTTTATGGATATATAATACTTATACGCTCGTAAAAAAATTAAATATACATATTATATAATACATACGTTTAATGTCTGTTTAAAATCGGTAGTTTCCGTTTAGGCATGCCTAATCGTAACACATTGAAAAACGAAAAACTAAAGAAAGAAAAACGAGTTTCGCCTCGTCTGTGTGTGAATATCGTTAATCCGAATCGCGCGTCCAATAAAACAATATAATATTCGATTTGCGGTTATATGACGGTAATCAGGTCGCGCGATCATTTTCTCGGTCATCTGATAAGAAACAAAACGCACGAAAAATTCGAGAACGATGTGCGCATGCGTTTCGTATAAAACACGATTTACTATACGATCAATGACAATATAACGCGTTATAACTTTCGGAAAACATTTTCTAAACGCGCGAGAAAAATTTTTGCGCTCCCCTCCCAAAAAAAAGAGTTCGTTGCAGATTTTCGTCCCGTGTTTTTGAACACTTGACAATTTAAATAAATAATTGTGTTTTCAGAAAACGTGATTTCGTTTCTATATCGAGAAAAAACGCCGTTTTATCTGTATTTTTATGTCAAACGTGTTCCGATCGCAGTAACTCGATTTTACTTTTTAACGTTTATTACAATAAACGTTACCCGGACATGGCGATATTACCGAATTTCAAACGAATTCCTAGTTATTAGTATCGGACGACTAATGAACTGACTAAAATATAATAGGAAAATCTACGAATTCTCGTTTGATTAAATAATTACAATAATTATAACCGGGCCGTGTTTTAATCGTCGATCCTGTGCACGCCTCCGAATGAATGGGTATTTAATATTTACAAACGCGCGTGTAATAAACGTTTAGTGCGCGGCCGTGTGTGTGTTTGCACGCGAAATCTCTTTATCAGACACGAAACAATATTACATACGAATGAGCCGGTGCTAGTCGGACGCCGCAAATGCTGGAAAAGCGGTGGCGCCCGCCATCGGTTCGTTCGCTGTCGCAGTAGTCGGAGATTATTGATGTACGCAACTGGTTTTATAAACGATTATAGTAATTTATATTCCGCATTGCACACCGTCTTTATTGAAAATAGATTTCGATATTCTAGCGCGAACGTGAATCATTCTATATAATAATTGAAATACAACGCGTAGGTACGGCGCGGGACCGACGACGGACGCCCCCGACGTATTTGGCGGATATATAATTGCATTAATAAACTAAATTCGTTATAATATCTCCGCGAGCCCATGCCAACTCCGTGCGCGAACCGCGACTTGCCAACATTCGACTTCTATTAATGTCACTCGGCCGTTTCAACACGGCGCGGCGGTGGCGTCGTTTGTACGCGCGCGCGCGTGGCACTTAAAACGTTCGTTTTACGTGTATACAAATACGCGTCACACGTGCGGCGTAACGTTATTGTAAACACCGATATTATTCTCGCGGGAGAGGAGAAAAATCGCGCTTCCTACTCGGACGACGAAACGTCACCTGCGCCGCTTGCAACTTCTGCACAAACAATCGGATCGTATATAATAGACTCGACTTTGAAAACCGGTAAACGCACTCGTCGTTCGTTCGTCCGCGGACGGATTTCTTCGCGCGAGAGCGAACGGCGACGACGCTATTGCAATACATAAATAATAAAACTAATTTTTTTCCCCTTCAGATTATGAGTCTTGAAAAAAAAAAAAAACGAAATCATTACCCGTAGCGAAACGTCATCCTTATAAAGGATATAAACCGCCGACAGTATGTAATCCATTACAAACTAGACAAATTGTGTGGGTCGGCGCGCGCGCGCATATTCCCCTTCTTTTGATTAACCCTTATATACGCGCTCGAAAGTCGTCGAATGCTCCGTTTTGCGCGGCGCGCACACACTTTTTAGACTTTACTCAATTTAATATTAAAACGCCTTTGACGTTTTCCATTATTTTTCTGCCTCTTCTCTCTCTCTCTATATCCGTCTGCCGCGCGCTCGCGTTCGCTCTCCCGCGAACTAAAAATACATTTATGCTCATAATCACAATTCACTTACGAGTCGACGGACGGATATAATAATATAATAATATACCTACAGGACGAATTTGACGTTTGTCGTTACGTGCATGGCAAACTATATATGTTTGCGGCGCGCGCGCGCGCGAGGTTCACGTGCCGGAACTGAATGCGTATATTATAATATATAAAGTACGGGAGGAGAATATACAATATTCGAGTAGGATGACGAGCCAACTTTTGTCGTGTTTGCGTTTAACTTTTCTTTTTTTTTTTTTCATTTTCATTTTTTTTTTTTGTTTTTTGTTTTTTTTTTACGAGGCTTTCAATGTGAGCTATTCACACAAACGAAACATTATGCTCTGCGTGTTTTAAACTCGGTACTTTAAAAGAGTTAAAACACGCTAAAGGTAATTTCGGGCGACAGTTAAGTAATTTGTTTAAATTAAAAGGACGATTTGTTTGAGTTTAGTTTTTGAATCGCGAACGTTCGTGTAGAATTATTTTACTTTCCCTTCTCTCTTCCTCTCTAGCTTTTTTTTTTTTTTACCGATACGATTAGACTATCTAGGCACTTACACAGAAAATAATATACAAACCACGTACGATCGCGCGCGCAACGCTAAACGAAAAGGTTATTTAAAGCGTCCCGCAGATGTCCGAAGCACTGAACGGCGGCCAAACGGGCTTCGAATTCCAATCGCGCGTCTGCCGGACCGAATCGAAACGCTTTCGGCTCGGACGACATTATAAAGTCGCGCGATCGACAGTAACGCGAACGAACGGCGATGAGACGAGCCACCTATATAGTTTTTTGGTATCCTTTCAAATAATACGCGCCGCGTTCGCCGTGGAAATACGAAACTGCCGTTCCTCCGCGAACGATATTATTATATTCCCTCTCTGCAGGCCATCTCTCTCCTCGATCGCTTCGGCGCTCGGTCTTTATTGGATTCCCTCCGATTACGTAAAATCGTTTGTTACGTTTTGAAGCTCGAAGTGTCGAGATTGAAAATTTTATGAATTTTCGACTGCAGAAAGTTTGTGCGGATTTCGTAAAGTCTCGTCAAAATTGGAACTTTAAACGCTCACGAAAAAGAAAAAAACACTATACAGCGGATTTTCTAAGAACCATTATGTACCTATGAGAAACTTTTTTTATTACATCTTCAAGATTTTTCTTGTCCAAAATTAGATTGATCGACATTTTATGAAAAAAAAAAACAATTTTCACTCAAAATATTTAGAAAACCTTTTATCGACCTTTAGAGGACGGAAATACTATGAACACGAGTTATCTGTGAAAGTTTCGAATCCATTCGATGGTCGTTATCGCAATTTTTCATGTTACGGTGTGAAAAAAAAAATCTATTTTATTGAAAACCGTTGTGCCGTAAACGTTGTCGTTTTTTTTATTTTGTAATTTTTCGCAATTTTAATGCCCTCGACAGTCGGAATTCGCTACAAGAAACCTTTCGTGAAATTGAAAATCGGATCAATCGTTCCAATCAAAACCGCGACGACAGATGGGAAAAAATTTACAGAAAAAAATAAAAATAAATACTCATCGTCGTGTAAAATCAATACTATACATTTCTCTCGTTTCATTCAGAACCTAAAATCCGGTACGAAACGCATGCGAAACGTGCACGCGCACGAAACGCAAAAATATGGGTCATTTCACGTGATATTATATGGCGTATTCCTCCGCGAGGATTAATATCGTCGTTTTATTTATTTCGCCGATCAATACGCGAAACGATAAACCCATTTAATACGCGTCGAGCCTCAGGTGGCGAACGACTAGGTGGGAAAAGTCAAAACGCAAACAACAACAAACGGTCTGCGCGCATACATATATATAATATATATTACATATATCTACTATATTTATTGCTAAAACATTCGAAGCTCTGGTGGCGTCGGTGGTGTGCTTGTCGTCGTCCCTCGTTCGATGATTGACGTGGAAATAAAACGCGATAATAAATCAACCGTGTGCGAATTATTATTGCCATTATTATTATTATTGTTGTTGTTGTTGTAGTATAATAATAATAATAATAATTCGAAACGGAAAATCGAGAAAACCATATCGACTCGGTCAATACCGACTCCACCTATACCTGTTCGCAATACCGTAAGCCGGACAGGGGCGACGGGTGTTGAAGTCAAACGCTAAATAAGTATAAATACATCTAATACCGTGTGCATCGTGGTTTAGCTCTCGCGATGATGTCCGCAGAAACTTATTAATCAACACTGACATGCAGAATGTTCTTGACTTTTTCTGGATCGCGAACCCCTTTAAAATATAGCCGTGAACTCTCCCCCTCCTCCATTCACAAAAAAACGATTTTTATTTCGATATAATATAGTTATTGAATATTTTTAAAATAAGTCGAAAAAGAGAATTAATATTTTGATTGGCAAACCATTGAAAAACGCGAAAACTGTATAAATAAAGGATTTAAATGTATCGTTTAAAATTATATTTCGTCTCGATGTCATATATTATATTCATACGTCAAATGACGATCGGTCCGTCACCGTGTGAGAACACTCGCGACAAATCACTATTGTTATCGGATTAAAAATGTATTTCAACTGTTTAGAGCCGCTTCGCGAACCTCCGGGCGAGACCGTTTTCGTACCTTCCGAAGGCCCGCGAATCACCGGTTCCGAACCTGCGTCACACACGATAGACTGCCCGTTCGATTTCGAGCCATAACAATTAATTATGGATAAATAATACTTTGCGCAAACACTTTTTTTTTCCGTAGACGCCTACACATTTAACATTTTTTTCTTTTTTTTTCCATCCTATTTCAAAGTGATAAAGTGTTCGGTGTAATTTTTTAATTAAATTATTTTCAAATAAATTCGTGCGTAAAACGTGGAACAAAAAAAAAGAAGTAGCTTTGAAGCCATCCCCCCCCCCAAAAAAAAACCCTAGCTACGGCCTGTTCGTTTTTACTTGCTCCTTCAATACAACACGACGTACGTATTTACTTTTATCCTGATTCGTATTGTACACACACACACACACACACACTTTATACGTATAAATACGAAATGACGACTACCCGCGGGCCATGCACATTTCTCCGCGTACCGGTGAGAAGGGGTGGGGAATTTTACTGGCTTTATTATATACGCTTGTGGATGCACCATATATTTATGTATATAATAATATAATATGGTTGACGCGGATGATTCGAATAATGACTACTGCGAGGGTGGAGATAGAAATAGAGCGAGAGAAACCGCAACGCAACGCCGCGCCCCGGGGTCGCGGCGGACGGTGAAGTGGTTATACTTCTAACGTAATTATCATACACCGCCGCCGTGCCACCGCGGACGCGCGAAATGTAATTAAAAACCACGCCGCTCGCCGTCTGCCGAACGCGGGCGGGGGGCGTTTTAAATTTTCAATTTTTCCGAATCATCGCCGCCGTTAATCGCGCGTCTCCGGCGCGCCGCGGCGTTTCACGAGTCTTCCGCCGAGTAGAGAGGAAACGGGACGAAACCGTACGCGATCTTTCGCGCGACGACACGTTTATAATTATTATCGTTTTCATAATTTTACGACTCCGGCGGCCGTCGACGTCTACTCGGCAGACGATAATGTCGGATGTCATCGATATTTGTTGACTTTTAAAAAAAACGTAATCGTTTTTCGACGCTTCCTTATTTCGCCGTCCATAAAGTTAAAAAAACCGATTCGAAATACGACCGAACTTCGTCGTTCTATTACTATAAAACACAATCGTGTAGGCAATCTCGAGTTAAAATATATCACGACGGCGGTTTTCAAATGATGTATGTTAATTATTTTTCGACTCTCAGATTTTCGACCCATGTCCTCCTCCGGTTAATTCGTTAATACGGGGAAATGATTTCGGGGTTAAATTCGGTTACCCGTGCCGTCGGTGGATTGAAAAACGGCCGCACGTATATAGTATTGCTGTTTTCGAATTCACTTCGTTGTCGTAAATCAATAAACTAGGTTATAGGAGGTACCTATATGTATACATCTTTCGCGAGAAAATCGATGACGTTTTTGCGATAATTCAAACGTATCCAACGAGTTTTCCCATAAAATATATGTATGATAATATGTTTTTTTGTAATTCGATTGTAATTGAAAATTTTCATCTATATTATATTCGCGTAAGAATCCTTTTCCCGGCGTTTAGAAAACGTTATGATTGGTTTTCGCGGAAACGTGGTCACTAGTCAAATAGGGAGTAGGGGGAGACGAATTCTAAGTCAAAATAACAATAATTGTTCTCTTCTTCTCGGTCAGTCGATATCAGAACGAATTACAGCCGTTGTCATGAACGCGTTGCGGGAGCGTGATTAGGACTCTCATCCGACTAACACCTCCGATGGTCAAACCTCAATCCTATAAGTTTCGGCGCCTAAACATCACACGTACATTTGAAATAATTTCATCGGTCGTCGCGCTTATTTTTGTTTGCGGGAACACACAATTTCTCATCGTTCATTGTACTTGGTACCTGTACTAGACATTTTAAAAATCTCCTAATCGTCATACTTTAACTCGAGTTTATATTTTACGTTTGGTTTTTATTCAAATTATTGTTATTGCCCAGACGTTTATCACGAAATCAAAAACAAATCAATAAACATAATCTCCCTGTAATAGAGAATCCGATCTGGACACGAGTGAACAAGTTAGTTTTCGACTAAAAAATTAATATAAGTTATCGGAAAACCGAAAAGATTCGAACGATTTCATAACGAGGTTCGATAATCGACTGACGTCGCGCGCGATTTAAGGAAACTTCCCCTCCTCCCCGGACATTATAGTGCCGGTTACGCTGCACGGTCGCAACGATAATACTCGTATTATCATGTCGTTATCGCCGCGAGGCTCCGTTATTATCGTCATGACTCGGTCGGGCGTCGAAAAAATAATATACGAAAATTCTATTTCGCTTATTATTATTTATAAATTTATAATAATATCCGTCGTCGTTTCGATCCGGACCGGTAATTACAATTCGGATTAAACGGATTACAGCATCTGTTTCAATCCGGATACGCATCGATCCAGATTCGGAGCCCGGCGCCAGTACTGGTGTACGCGTATACATGTGTATGTACTATGTACGTATATACGCGTGTCGTGTGCGAATTATAAACTATATATTGCTTTCGCCGCCCGCGTTTCTGCGGTTTATCAGGAGTTTATTTATAACGCTGCATTAATTGAATTCGGACCAGCAGTCGGCGTGTATATCATTACGCGCATATACCGTACTGTATTATACATTGTGTATAGTATTACTCGTGACGACCTTATATTATCGAGACGATCCTGCTGCCGTTAATGAAAGGCTCGTGCACACGTATATATATATGTATGTTTGCGGAGGTACAAGATATACGGCCGGTGATATTATTATTGCTCCGTGTGGGCGGCGGTGGGGTACCCTCGAGGGGATGTCTCTCTTCGTGTAAACGCTATGCGTACAACGCGGCAGTGTGTCGTAAACACCGAGGGGGCGCATCGAATAAAATTCTACCGGAAATATATACCCCGTATATTATCCCCGTCGTTTCTATCGCCCGTAGATGTTATTATTTATTTCGCGTCGATCGGAGAGACGAAAAAATAGAAGAAGAAAAAACATAAAACACGTCCGAGACGGTCGGTCGTACGGGGGGGAACACGCGCGCGTAAAAATAAAACGATTTACGGTATTGTCGACCTCGTGCGTAGTAATTCTCGCGGGCGAATTCAAAGTCGTCGTTTTGATGCCGAAACGATATCGCGTTTTTTACGCTCTCGCGACGACCTCGTCAACTTTCCGACGTACGGACGGCAACCGCGACGTTTTTTAATCGCGTTCTCTTTTCATTTAACCTAACGCCCTCGTTTGAAAATAAATATTCCGATCGTTAATTTTGGGCGTTTTTTTCGCCCTTCTAAACGGGTTTTTTTTTCACTCTCGCGCGCGCCCGTTGTCATTCCGAGCCAGTCATCGTGTCCGTACTATAAGCGCCGTACCCAGCTGTTGAATCGCTCGGGTTTTACATAAATTTCGTGCCGCGTAATATTTTTTATAAACGCCGTCGCGTGTTATTCGCGTGTCGGAGACATTTCGTCGTGAAACCCTAGGTCATCGCAGATGATCGGTTTGATGTGGACGGTTCCTTTGTCGAGGGGGAAAATCGCCCGTGACGACGACGGCCAATTAAATGAAACAAACCGATTGCTCTTCGGCCGGTCCCGTTCGTGACTGGATTCCATCATCCTTCCGAAATCGCTATTGTACCAGCGGCGCGGCGGCGGTATACGTGTATACGCGCGCGTATAATATGATTGTGTCGGCGGGCATTTTTGTGTCTTTGACAAAACTTTCCGAATCCTATAAAACCCTCGAGTATAAATTAAAACTTTATGAATATTTGTTTAAACTTTTCTTTCTTATTTCGATTCGGAAAGTTTACGGATAAACTTCAGAATACCGACAGATTATGGCAATCGGATGTTTTAAAAAATATTACGAGCACGGGTATTTAAGAAATTCATCATCGGCCGTACGCTATTATAGCGATTCGAAAACACTTAACCCGCCCCGTGATATAATATCGAGCATAATACGGACGACGGGATGCGCGGACAGATACGTTTTTCAAACAAAACGCATCGATAATAATATTATTAGTATAACTGTATAGTATTATATAGTCGCGACGACGTTATTATTTCCCGCAATCCGTATACTAATTAACAATATAATTATGACAAACTTTTTACCTGAACAACTTTCGTCGTCGTTTCAAAATTCAAATGCTTTTAAAAATTAAAAACTTAAATTTATTTTTTATTACCTGCCGTACGGAACGCGGTCCGCATACTAATGTATATTTTAATGAAAGAAACGAACGAAATCTGTTTTTTTTTCTCTATCCCTGTCTCTCTCGACCGCGCGGGAATTGTTTATAAGACTGCGCGCAATAATATAAATACCGATGGGTATTTTCGTTTCCGTTTCATTTGACAAATCGTTATTTACCTGTGCGGCAAAAACGCGCGACGGGTTGTTTAACTGTATCACGACTATTATCCGCTAGATCGTCGACAATCGTCAATATTACAAGTATTCGTATACCCGACCGTAAGATGTATAATATTATTCTACGCCGATAATCCGATATAAATTGGTTTTTATCAATCGACGAGCCATAAACACGTCGAGAGACTTATCATTATATATACTTGTATAACATATATATATATATATATATATTCGTGTACATAAAATTACTATTTCATCTCGAACACGTTTACGAGAATATTATATATCGTAACATCTAATTAAATATGGCTTATTATTATTATTGCTAACGGTTAAGGAGATTAAACTTTAATCTAAACTGAATAATATGTATTTAGAGTTAATAGGATTTGATTAATGATTTTAATTTCGACATTTCGCACCGCGCGTCGGACGCTCGCTAGATAATTACAAAAAAAAAAAAAAAATTAAAAAACCATTTTATATTAATAACTCGGTATAATGTTATTAGATTTAAAAAAAATATATTACAAACGATATTGAATCCTGTAAAAATATCGATTACGGCCGCAAATATAATATTATAGTCCTTATATATATATGTAGATGTATTACGTATATACTCTTCCGAGGTAAAACACGCCAACGAAACCGTCCGCCGATAAGAGTACGAATTTTAAGGACATTTATCATTTTCGTTCGTCACGAAAATCGATATGAAAATATTTATACGAACGACCCATTAGCTATTTATTATCCTTATACCGGGGGTCGTACGTTTATATTTTCTGAAAGGAACTGTAAGGATATTGATGCGGTATTTAATGGTATATATGTGTGTGTATATATATATATATATTATGTAATCCATTTGTTATTTATGACGTTGTGCGTTTTGTTTTTCCGATGTCGATAAAATCGTATTTTTTTCGTTTTCCACGACAAAGTGTCGCGGCGCTAACCTACGGCGCACGCGCGTTTACAGAGACGACGACACTAACTTTAGTCGAAAATTTGGAATTTCAAATTAAAGCGACCGCAACAAAACGTACGGAAATTAGTTTGAAATTCAAAATTCCCCATAGACACGCGACGATGCTATCAATCGCGCGAGTTCGCTCGCCGAGTCACGGTGTCGCTCGTTTTTTTTTATTTTTTATCTCGTCGCCGCCGGTTTAATATATTATCGTACGGCATCGTGAAGCGCTTT
The DNA here is from genome assembly GCA_948098885.1 of Drepanosiphum platanoidis. Classification (NCBI taxonomy): domain Eukaryota; kingdom Metazoa; phylum Arthropoda; class Insecta; order Hemiptera; family Aphididae; genus Drepanosiphum; species Drepanosiphum platanoidis. The sequence continues at coordinate 16,844,621 of OX402532.1, read as the reverse complement.
CGAAAAACGCGAAATCTCCGTCTCCGACAACGCAATCATATTATTACCGCGGCGATAATAACGTATCGCGGCAGATTTTCTGCCGAATGATATCTCGATTTTTCTCGAGATCACGCCGTCGCTGCAGGCGTGCGTACCCGTCCCGCGCGTGTTTTGTTATCGACGCAGTTATCCGAGAAAATTCGTCTCTTCTCGAAACTTTTCCGCGCGCGCTCAGACGTTTGTTTTCGTATTACGACGGGCTCCCGGGGGGTGCTTGCGGCGCGCTCTCGGATTTTTACGTTTTTATATGCCTGAATAACCCGACTTAGCCCGCGAACAGTTTTTCCCGGTATGAGGGAGGGGTGTCAAGTGCTGAATGTTATTATATTTCTAGATTTCTGTATATTATATACCTAATATTATACTATAGTATTGAATTCATATAGTTGATCATATTTAGGAGATACGTACGGATGACGTCATATTATATGTAAATACATTATATTTTCTACGAATTTAAATTAAACACTGTGATGCAACGTGCAGCCGGGTACGCCGGGACTCCCGGGAATTATTTTAGCCCCCGTTTCGTGTGATTCAAAAAAATATGTAAACCATACCCGGCGTTTATAATCGAACAACGAGTACCGTCCGTGGGAATTCAACTAAGAGATTCGCTAGTTATAATAACAATATATAGATCGTGACGGTCAAACGAGAACGGCCTCTCGTCCTGTGACTGGTAAAATATCGTCGTCAGCGATTCCGATCGGTTTTAATAGATCGAACGTTCCCAATCGTTATTCGATCATATACAGAACGGTTATTAATCTTTCGACTAGTGACAATGTATTATGTAAACTCCCGTTTTATTTTCGTCTGTCGAATGACAATGCGATCATCCGAACGAGCCGAACACGACGACGGTCCGTTCGATTTCGCGGCGCCACGCCGCGTTGGCGTTACGGAAAAGAATAATAATTATTCGGCCCCGTCACGCGTTCGTTGTACAAACACGACGTGTAAATAATACACGCGCGTGCTGTGGCCGAACGTCCGGCGAACGAGTGTAAATATTAAAACAAAAATTTAAACGAGAGTTTTGGCGTTTTTTTCACGCGTGCGCTGTGTGCTCTCCACACGTTTTCGTCGCTACTAGGCCGTCCGCGCACCGACCGAAGAGCTACCCGAAATAAACACGACTGGTTTTTGATTTGCTAATTCTGTCGCTATTTCGCGTGTTATTTCGGATCCGCGCGCGAGTATACTCATATAATAAAATGCTTGTGATCGAAATCTGTGGTTTATTCTGTGTGACCAATGACCGAGGACGTGTCTTTTTATCATTTCGCTGCACAGTGAGATACTTTATCTAGAGATAAAGTAGCAATTGCATAATCCTGTTGAAAAACCTAACAAAAAATAAAAGCTTTCGGAGTCGTCCACATACCTCTTAAAAAACGTCTATCGCTGCTCGGATTATTCTATCGTTTCGTTCGTTAACGTTCTCGCGACCAACTCTGACCATTGCTTTTGGCGAAATCGCGTTACTCAAACGCACCCACCGCCACATGGGCTCGTCTCGCGGCGACATGGCGAAAAGCAATTATTATTATTTTAAGCAGTGTATTATTATTATTATAATTTTTGCGAGTTTTTTTTTTTTTTTTTATCGGCAAAATCGAGTAAATTTAATTTCAAATCGTACGAACACGCGCTTTGACGAAATACAAACGTTTATTTATTTATGTCTTTTTTTTTTTAACGATAAGTTCACATCACAAGCGTTACTGTTGTTTGTTTTGCATTCCATCATATACCATAAAGCAGTACGTAATTTATTGTCGTGCCGTAAAAGAACGAGAGAAAAATTCTACGAAAACAAATAAACGGGCAAAGGAAGTGTATAAATCAACTCGCGATAATAAAACCGTAATAACGAACTATATAGTAAAGAATCGTTTTGGGTTTTTTAACAAATAATTAATGACCGGTTATATAGTCCAGAGTCCGCTTTTAACGTATTGCGATTTTACTCGCTATTCATTTCGGTCCCGTTCGGTTCTCAGAGACTTTGCTTCTGTTTCTCAGACGCACGCGACGCGTTTCGTTCGATCGGCAAATAGCTCCTTTCGATTTTTTCGTACCCCGAAACGATATCGTTTGATTAAATATACGCGACAACGTTTTGAAAACAAAATAATAACCTAACCGTTACTCATTGTTTTCTCATATCGGTTTGTGGCGCGTACATCACGAACAAATAACATTTTTTTAGTCTACCAGTTCAAAGTCGTATCAAAGAAGTCGTCGGTCGGAAGATTTTTCAAATCGTAACGGAACCGAATACGATTCGCCGAGGTATAGTGTACACTTGTCTGAAATAATTAATCTCGTTCTATATAGGTACTATATAATATGCGGTTTGATTATTTTTTCGTCTTCCATTCAATATAAAGCTTTTGATTATTATCTCGTCCACATCGAGATTATTATAATAATGTATAAACGTATGAAAATATTTTCGACGAAAAATTAAAACTTCTTACTACGACGTGAGATTAATTTTTACCGTCACACAATCAAATATGACGTTTCGCCTCGCGTTCTGTCTCAAAATCGCGCGACCCACACACGCACGTGTTCTCGGAAAAGATTTCGCAAAGTTCAGCAACCGACGCGTCTCTCCGGCGATAATAATTAGCAAACGTTTACGTGAAAAGATAATCCTCTCGTTCGTCGCCCGCTAACCTGTCAAAAGCCATTTACACCCGGGCTGCTTGTGTCTCTCTGTGTCGCACAGATTTTCGAACGCGTTCGGATATGCTACCGCGCGGACGAAAATCATTTTCATTTACGATAAATGTTTCGGGTCGAAACGACCGAGTTGATTTCACCGAAAACTAGGTATAAAATCATTATGTAGGTAATATAGTTAATAGTTGTAGTAAAATCAAGGCGTTTGTCGAGACGTTTGGCTACGAAATAGATTCCGACCGAACTCTTTGGACAATTTTCCAATTCTTTCCGATTCGTGTGTAACTTGTGTAACGATAAAATTCAATAGAATAACAATGAAACACGTGGTTTTTTGGCGGAATCACCTACGACCGTAATGCGCCACAGAATTCAAATCAATCAAACGGCCGTGAAAACGTTTTCATTTGGTCACACATCGACCGTTCTCGACGAGACTGTACTGGAGAACGCGGTCGTCGTGCCGACAATTGTCCGAACCATAAATTATAATGGTAAATCTACCCACGGTCCGTGGCCGTCACGATACCGCGCCCAAAATTGTCGCGTAGATCTGCCCATTGGATTCTTCAAATAAAATCCAATCCGATTATGTAACCGACGGGTATTTTTTTCCACGTATATTTTTCGTTTTTCTCCGCACACCGGGATCTATAATTTATCGCGTCCGGAGTCGGGTCGCGCGGTCGTTTCGTGTTTGTCGACCGACCCGCTCTTCTTCTCGTCATTTGACGCGATGACGATTATGCTGCTGCTGCTGCTGCTGCTGCGGGAAATTCGGCTGCATCCGAGTGGGGTCCGTAAATAATTACCGTCCTAAATCGTCCCGCGAGTCGGGTCGGCGGGTAAACGAAATTTTTTTTCCCCGCGCGTATAAAACGATGACGCGTCCGAATCGGGTCCGAATTATTTATCCCGATATGACGTTGCGAGCGAACGGGGTAGAAACAAATAAAAAAAAACAATCGAATCTGTAGTATCTTATACATTTCTATCTACCAAAATATATATTAGCGTGTCGTCGTTTCACTCGGTCGAATAGTCTTTTTTCAGAAATAGGGAAGCGATTTCGTTTTTTCCATCCGCGACCGGCCAGCGCGCGGTATTGATTTCGACTCGATCGAAATCAACAATCCAGAACCCGACTATAGCGCGCGCCGGGAAATTCGAGTCCTGTCGGCAAGTGTGGCCCTGCTACAGCACTCGCGAGCAGTTCGCCGAAATTCGATTTTCCGCGTAAAACGAGTACGCTCTATATGCGGCTCGATCGAATATGTCCTTTCTGTATAGGCGTGTAATGTTCATGTTGTTCGAATGCCGAGCGGAAAATTAAAACACGACGGCGATGTTCCGAAATCGATTAGCGTTATGTCAGCACCAGTATAGCCAGTCGTTTTTCTCCTCTGCTGCGATATCACAATAACAATAGCGACGATAATAATAATAGCAATAGCAATAATCATAACAATATAACGTATGACGGCTGCAGCCCGGACGTTTTCGCGCAGTTGCGGTTGGCTCGCGGCGACGACGGCGGGACTTGTAAAACGCGAAATCGCGTTTGCGGATCGCATAATATTACCGTCACGAAGCGCAAAAACGTCTAAACTTTATCGTTCGAAATGCCGCCGCCGCCGCGATTATAATACGTTATAATATATGTATATAGTGTTGTTTATTTTAATTGTGTGTCGCGGTTCGGCGCGTGTCCGCGTACGCGTAGAGAGAGTTTCGGCGGCCCGCATACGAACATTTTGAATCGGACGGTTTACACAGAGAAACAAATTGGGCGGCCGTCCGTTTCGGCGACTTTTGGACACCATGAGTAATAGCTTTTCGTGTTATTCATACACCAAGTTAATACGAGGGCATTATATATATAATATATATAGTTACTCGACGGAGAGTCGTACTAGTTCTACGCCCAGTATATGGTTGACGAATAAAATACACTCGAGACATTATACCGATTACGATTTACACCAAATTTGACGCGCGTCAGCGCGAAGCCTCGTGCTAGATTTTCTTTCGGGGACGAGGGAGGAGCTTGGAAATACTTTTCTGTATACTCAACACGTCGTGTGTACGTCGAGTAATTAAATCGTATTTGAAAATTTAGTTTCGATATAATTTATAGTTTGTAAAAATATTCACAGTATTGTCGTACGTCGACGTCTGGACTTTTCTCGTTTTCATCGCCGACGATGTATCGACGTTGCCGCGTGTACGATTAAAACGTGTCTAGGTCGTCCGCGACGACTTCATTCGATTCGAAACTGTAGGAAATAGTCGATTTCGAGGGCCGGACAAGAGACGTTTTTAACGTCATATATATATACTTTTTCGTCGTCCTCTCGGGTAAAAGGAAAAAATAAAAAAAAAGACCGTAATGGTACGCCGCCGCCGCCGCCGCCGTAAACGCGGCGCGCGTAGTGCGATCGCGTTTTCCCTAATAGTTTCCCCGCGAATTCTCGCCGTTTTATCGCGGTTTCGATGTGTTTCGCCTAACGCGCGCGGCGAACAACGGTTTCTACAAATCGCCTAACCGATTAAACGAGAATCGCGGCGACAATTTTTACTTTCGACTTAAACGTTAGTTCCTCGCCTCTAGCCTCTCCCTTCCCTTAATGATTTAAAGTCGAAGAGCTGTCGCGTTCTCCCATTACGGACGACGAGAATAGAGATTGCACATTTTTTTTTTCTTTTTATACGTCTGCAGTTGTTTATCAGGCCAATTGACGATGTCATTTCGTCGAATCGGACGTTATACAATAAAGGACACGCGGAATACTGCGGCGCGCCGTGTCCGCGTATACAGGGCGATTTTTTTTACAACCACCCTCTTTTTCGCGTTTCGTAATCCTGCGTTCGTCCGAGCCACGATTTTTCGAACGATTAATGGCCTATATTGTCGCGTAACGATTGAAAATCGTAATATTTTCCCGACGCGATTGTGAATTTTTTGCCGCGCCTCTTCCGACGGCCGCGGCGACGTTACGTTCTCCAGAGTATCTCCGAATTTGAAATCACGTGTGAAAACGTGTGGTAACGACGACGGCATATCGGGAATAATGATTACTTTTTCTTTTTGTCGCCGTCGTTCCGAGACAATATAACGACACTTGACGCGACGATGCGAACGGCGTACACAGACGACAATATTCTAATTCGTTTCACACACTTTTCAAAAACAAAATTCGATACGGCCTCGGGAATACTCCTCATTAGGCAGTACTACGGAAAATAATATACCGGATGGAAAATATTTCGATTGCACGCGTTTTTTCTTCTTCAGAAAATCAGAATTTCAACCGACCCGTAGTTATGATTGTCGAGCGCAAAACAGCGGGGTAAGCATTCTGGAAAAATCACTCTGTATATCGTCACAACGGTCGTTGTGTTGTCGCGCGATGATTTGCTTTTTACAATAATTGTCGGACTCGGTGCGCGCGACGTTCGTTTTACCGTTTAAAGAAGGCGACAATTACTACAATTTTAACCGCCTACTTGCAATATTTAATATACGCATACGCCGCACTGCACCGTGCGCGTCCACTAGGTTTTAATCGAGTACAAAATAAACACAGTTCGTCCGTTTGACGACTGTAGTAACGTTTGACGCGGCCAGGTCTTCTCACCGGATACGATTGCGATTTGTGATGAGCAAACTTCACTGTACATACCGTTTAGTGTACAACCGCGACGGATTAAGAACTGCGTTAGAATAAAAAAACACATGTGTATAAACGCAACGCGGAAGTCGAAAAACGTAATCGAATAATCGCGTCCGATCGTCGGCTTTAATGGGCATAAAAAAAATCTTTAAACCTATTCGAACGGAAAAACGCGTTTTCGAATACGCGCGTAGTAATAATAGTAGTAGCCGTGCGATGCGCGGGGAAATCGTATTCGCCAGTTGACGTGGCAGAAGTTTTGTTTTTTTTCGCGACGAGAAAATCGACCTGCGAACAATAACGCCGCGTACACCTGTAATACGAGAAACTATATGAAACTCTGCCGATGACCTTTGTCCCCGCCGCCGCCAAATACCAACTCGTATTAAATCGATTCGAATTTAACGTTTGTCGAGCACAGAGACCCGGGGGCGGGGGTGGGGCCGGTCGAGGTGGCGACGTGGCAGATTTCGGCCGATTTGTCGAGTGTAACAGTGTGAGTAACTACCGAGCACTATTGACGAATTTAAACGAATCGAATAAACAGTGTAGTTGTTGTCGTTCGTTATGTTCAACGTTAATTTCAGTAGAAAATCGATAGTAATATTAATCGCTAGGGAATAGAGACAAAGTCCCTGTATATCGGATTACACAAATCGTCGGAGATACGTGTCGTCTTTATGTAAACGAATCGAAGCCGGCCGAGCCATAGTATGGCTATATTTCTGTTCGCGCGGTCTCGTGTTGTAGTTTTATCATTTCAGAGTTATAGTACAGATCGTTGTAGTGAGTTGACCGAATCGTATTTATGGTAGCAGCCCCGGACGCGGCCGGTTCGTGACCACGTATTATTATCGTATTTAATATATACGCGCGTATATTATGATAATATATTGTAGCCGTTTTCGCGATAATAATAAATACATAATGCGATATTATTATTACGTGATTTTAAGGCGCGCAGGTAGATAGGCGGGCAGATAGGTCCACGGACAATATTAGTTTCCAAATGGCTTACCCGCGCCCCTCCTAAGTCGTCGTTTCCCCAAACACGCGGTACCCCCGCGCGTCTGATCCCCGCCGCCGCCGTAAACTTGGTAAACGCGTCCGCTTTTACGGCGGTAAAACTTCGTTAATTACCATAACCCATTAATCATTGAGGGCAATCAATTAGTTTGGCGCAGTCCTTGATTCACAAGTTAAATGACGTCAGACAGTTTTTCGTTCTGTTTATATTTTACCCCGCCGCAGCGCCGCGATAGCCGACCGCGGACCGGACGGCGAGTGCGGCGGAGGGGTTGGATCGAAGGGACGTTCGTGTAAAGAAAATACCTTGATGCCTCTTCGTCGTCCTGCTCCATTTTAACACGACATTTGCCACGGCGCCGCGCACCATAGCTACTATAATATAGTGACTATACATAATATTATATTGCAGAACACGCGCACGTTATATATACGTCGATCTGCAGCTGACCGGGTATACTTTCTGAAATTAGAATCCGATCGATTATACCGCGCGGGGGGCATTCGGCGCGTAATGAAATTTCGCCGAGCATATTATATACATGTGTATCGTAGAGTCGTTATTGAAATCGTTTTCGGGAAAACTCAATATCGCAGCAACGAAAAAGTAGTGACAAAAAACAAAAAACCAATAAACAAATCGAATGGATTCGGGTGAGCTTTCGTAAAAATTCATAAACAAACGTCGTTTCGCCGCGGTGATTGTTAATAATTATACTCGCAATTACATCATAACATGTACGCGTTAGTACCGTCGCGACGTAACGATTGTTTTTCATATTTTTTTTTTCGAAAGAGAGAGAGAGAGAGCCGAATAGAGAGAGCCGACTCGCGCGACGCCGTTCAATAATAATAATATTCGTAAAATTAAAAACGGTATAATATTATATTTTATCGTTATATATTCGTACGCGCCGTACGAGAAATAAATTGTTCATAATAGAAACGTATACTCGTAAAACTTCGTCGCGGTAATAATGATTAATAATATGCGTGCGAATAACAATGCCTATTTTGATAATCACGTGCATTGTGGCGTACATTATTAGATACGAGTATAATAACGTATTGCGTCGAGCGCGCCTCGCCGAGATTAATGAAAATCGCTTCTTCCCCAAACGCTATAAAAAAAAATAAAAATAAAGACGTGGCGCGGTTTGTTTTACTTTTATGGAATCGTACGGTTTTTTTTTTTTCTTTCGCGATATGAAAAATTATCGTTACATTATAAGCTCGCTTATTTCTACATCTGTGCGCTCAGATGATACCGTATAGTATAGTTAAGTTCGGTTATTTTGTCGCTAAACGCGACGACGATTGGCTTTCCGAATACACATTTTTCATCGTCTATATTTACACTCGTTCGCAGTACAAGTGATAAATCGTATTAAAGTTTTTGATTAAACTCGCACGCGCGCGTACCGTGTACGGGACTGTTCACCGCAGTGGATATTGTTTTGAAAAACTATTGCCGCGTTAGGATTCGTGGGGGAACACATAGGTTACGGAAAAAAATAAAAAAATAAATACCGCAAGTTTTTTCTCTCATCGTGTTTATCCGCGGCCGACGAACGGGGGTTGGCGCGTGGTCCGAGGAAATCGAGTGTTTAAAAGAACGTTTTTTTCGCGGAAGCCTTGGACGAGATCGAAAGTCCAATAACGATATATTATAATAATATTTATAAATCGTAAACAATAATGGACTGAAAGTACACCACATAACTCGTGTGTTATGGTGTACTTTCAGTAGAGTCGTATCGAATAGTGTTTACATTTTTTTTTTCCGTTTTAACTGTCGTCGTTTAACGACGTTTCGCGGAGTGAAACGATTAATATTCGTGATTTATTCGAACTCCGTATAATAATAATAATAATGTTACGTTGCGGCGGCGGCTCCTGTACGGTAAACTAGCCACTTGTATATTATAAATACGCCGAACGCGCTCGGCTGTTGACACAGCCGCGGGTCTATGTTTTAATAATAATATCGACGATATTGACGAGGCGCAAAAACGTCAACCGACCGCTTTTTCAAACACGCGTCGCTCGCACGGACGTGTTTGTCATGACCGTTCGGCTGTCCGGCAGTGCGGCGGCGGCGCAAAAGTCTCGTTAATTGTCGTCCGTCGTAAAACGATACGGCGGTAATTGCGTGATAATCGTCGGGATCGAGACGAGAATCATAATCGCGGATAATAATCGAAATAGTTCGGCCGCCACGTCGACGACGAAACACGAACAAAATGTTTATGCGCGTCACTGATTGAAATCGGGATTTCGCGGGGTGCGTGCAAGAGGCTTTGCCGGTTTGTGCCACCTGCTTTTTGGCGCCAATCGAGTTTTCAAATCTGCGGGCGTCCTCCGATATTTGATTACTATAATATAGTCTACCACGTTGTATGTTTTATGTAGTATGCGCGCGTATAATTTGGTGCGCGATCGCGTCGTGATTTTGTCGGGTGAAAAGGGGTCGACGCGCGATCGCGTGTTGCGCGGCAGTCGCTTTTTAGTTTCAGTTCGATTCGTCGCATCGGTAAAAGAAAATATAATATGGAGTTCGCGCTACGACGGTCAGGACTCGTTTCGGCGCGCGGTCACTCGCGCACCTGTTCACCGGCCAGTACAGGACTTCATATCGTACCGCCGAGTGTTTTTTCATCCCTCTCGTACTCGAACGATTTATTTAACGTTTCCGCGATGGTGAGATTTAAAAAAAACCCATAGATCGGGGGGGAAAAAGTAAAGTAAAAATCACTACGGATTTCTCGGACTTCTCGACTCGCGCAGGGGATCGTCGGGCGTTTACCGTTGCCGTTCGCCGCGCTCCTCTCGCCGCCACCGAAGAACGTATTATAAGGGCCCGCCGCCGGATTCGCAATAAAATCGTCGGCCGGGCCGCGGTCGAACGCAATCAAAGACCGAAAGGTATTATACGTGCCAACGCGTGTTTAATGGCCAACATCGGCGGTTCGCCGTCCGCGCGCACACGGTCGGTCGGAAGTATAAACAAGATAATAATTTCCCCGGCCATAAATCGTTAAATACAAAATGGCCGCCCCCGGGCGTTTTGCGCGGCACCGCAAAGAGCCGCGGCGACTTACGCGTTTGGAAAACGCAATTACGATTCGTCGGGCATCGCGCGATCCGCGACCGCGCCCGCGCGCATAAATCCTTCCGCCGACGACGCCGTCCCACTCTGCGCGCCCGGAAACACTCGACCGAACGGGTTGGACCAAAATACATACATATATAGTACACCGCGGAATAATTAAAAACAAAAAAAAAATTAATAATATTAATAACCAAATAAAATTTCCTTTTCGCGCGCGCGAAACGAACGGATTCGGGGAGACGGACGCGCCGCAACGATTGTCCTTCAAACGATCCGGTCGTCTCACCACGTCGATTTCGTTCGAATCGTCGAATTTCGAAGCTCTGAAAAAAAGGCCGACCAGGGGTGAGGAGGTGGGCTCGACCCGTATTATGTTAACAATATGTGACGTTATGTTTGTACGGTTTTTAACAACATGGCGATGTTAATCATATTAAGTCTTAAAATATCGTTGTGTTTTCGTAATTTTCGGTATGAAATATATCTCGCGGGCACTCCTTTGAGTACGCCCCCGATAACGCGTATTCGACGGAGCAGCCAGTTCTCCCATTCGAATCTACCGCGGTGAATTTACGCGAGACGATCGCCCGAAACGACGCGGACCACCCGGTCTCTTCGAAAACAGTCCGAGAGCGCGTCATTCGCTGTATATAGTCGTCGGCCAATATTGTATATTACCTACGCGTCTCTGTATCGTGTTACACATTGATTCCGATCGAAACGGATCGCGCGACGTTTCGCAGGATTCCGACGTGTCGATTCGACCGCGGGCGCGTGTTTTCACAAAGGACCTAACTACCCGAGTAGAAATCTTTTTCTCTCGCCGAACAACATAGTACCGATTGATATTTCGACGGCGCGAGTGATCCCCATTTAAATATAAATTACCTCGTGAGACACCCTGTATACGTTTTTAAAGGACATGCGCGCGCACGCGCGTACTCGACGTGTGTGCAACGTCGAGCCGCGGCGCAGAGTAAACAATAAACTGCTGTGCCACGCACTACGCATAAAACGAGTCAATGAAACGGAATAATTTCAATTAGTACCCACACGCGCGCGCGAGCGCGACACACCGTGTCGTACCTATGTACGGAGAATATATTTCGTGTGTAAACACCAATAAACGAATAAGGCACATCGGAAAACGACCGGACGGACAACGACTGCGGTATTGTATTAAAAAAAAAAAAAAAAAACCCGTAGAATCTGCAGCTTCGTACGGATCGGAGAAAGGAAAAAAAAGAAAGGACGACGCGTTTTTCCTAGGGGGTCGTGTGTGTGTGTGTGTGTGTGTTACCTGACGTAACGGGATTGTTTCTGTAGTTGGATTGTTTTTTTTTTTCTCTTTCCTATTGCCTTACGTTCACGCTCGGGCGACCGTACTTTGTTTATTTTTGGCACGTTTCTGACACAACACCTCCGCGCAAATGTAGCCAAAAAAACGTTTTCCCCCCTCCCCTTTTGGAAAACCGTCAATTTCTAGTCGAGCACGAACTCGCAGCTCCGCTTTCACACGTATATATATATTATATATATATTTTTTTTTTCCCCCGTTTGTTTGTTTTGTGTTTTTCGTTTTCTTTCCGCAAAGCTTTTATACGGTCCTCTCTCTACGCGACGCGCGAAGCCCACAGATTTCGGGTAAGACGATCGCGAGTATTATTTTCCCGCGCTAATGATATTATTGACACGATGCCAATTCGATAGGCGGTGGTATCTCGCCCGACCCCGGGCCACTCGGACGTTTCCGTCGATGCTGCACATTTGTGACACCGTGTAACGACATTACCACCGGGCATGTGCGCGCAATTTACCGGCAAATGTGTTACCACGTTAATATGTAATTGTACGCGATTCGAACTGGCCGAGAAGGAGAGCAATAAAAACGAACGCGACCGGTCAATCGTCGTTTGCCTGTGATCCGAGGACGACGACGACGAATTCCGTCCGGGACCGATATAATTCGTTCGGAGAACGTACAGGCCGCTGTCAACGCTCAGTCACGATGGGAATCAGATACGAGTCGATGACATTTTTCGCACTCGGTCGGATTTTCCCGGCGGAAATATCGAGTCAACGAATCGATCGACTTGGGATCAACAACTCCGTATTTACAAAAACCGTCGTGTCGAATGTACTATCGTATCAGTCCGATGAAATCGTTATTATAAATTTAATATAAACCGGTATGAATCTTACCCAGAGCCGCGGATATTATGTTAATAATCTTACAACAACGAACGTCCCGTTTCGGTGACAATTGAATATTGCGAAATTCACTCGATCCGTCACAGACCGGCAAGAGTCGAGAACAGCTGAGATCTACTTTTTAACTCGTCAACTCGTTAATTCCCGCGCGCATAGGTGCACAGACGGTGCAGGAATTTCCTTTTACTCACAGCGGGCTCGGCGTCGGCATAGTACAAAGAGAAAGAGAGAGAGCGAGGGGGGAGAACTATTATTTAATCAAAAACGATCGCGGCCTATGTAAATTTAAAACTCGTTAAAAGTTTATCGCGCACAGTCACACCGACCGCTGCGGCAGGTCGTCTTCATTCGTCGTCTCGCCGGCGTTCCGGGCGAGAATCCGCAGGACACGTAATCATAAATTTTATTACGCTTTCGCGATCGGAATACACGCGTCGTGCGAGTGACGTATTCGGGCGATTTTGACGGGGAGGGCACGTTAAAATTTGGAAAAAAATAATAATCCCACGACGGGTTAGGTATATAAATGACAATTATTCGACAAAACACGTTATCGGAAATGTATATTTTATTATAATATCCAAACTATTTATATGGATATTACATGTTTTTAATGCTAACGATTGGTGCGGTTATCGTTGCATATAATCGTCGACGCGCGCCCTCGCCCGGATCCGCCTCTGTCCGCAGACGTCCTGCTGTCACACCGTTCACGTCGTCGTGTAAAAGGATCGTTGCGCCGAAAAAAAGTAAATACACTCTCATCGACCCGTATCGTGTCGATTATTTCCCAACGATATCGTTCTAGCGCCGAATCAGTGCTGCGGTGTCGTACGAATTTCTAATAATAATTATAACCGACGAAACTATTGTTACGATAAAATCGTTACGCCGCCGTCGTGCGTATATAAAACACAAAGCGTTTACACGCTTTTTTAATACCCTGTACGGTGTCGACTTTTGGAGAAAAAAGTTCGGTGCTTTTTTTTATTTTTATACTCCGGTTTAAAATAATAATAATAGTCTTTTTTTTTCGTAACGAACAAGCAGCAGGTTTCCAAAAGTAATTAGAGTGTTTTTGTCCGCTTTATATTTCGAAACAAATAATAATCAGATAAAATAATAAACACGAATGTTGCACTGCAGTGCCCCGCGCCGTAAGTAAATTAATTACCACCCTCGGTACGAACTACGTTTTAATTAGACCGTATATCGTCAAAAGTGTTTTCCACGATTTGATATTGTAATAACGCGCTGCGAGTATTAAATTGGAATTTCAACGAGGACGACGACGACAATACTCTACGGGACCTTTAACGGTCGCGTTAGAAAAATCGAATTAAAAATAATAAAAAAATAAATAAATATTTATTGCCGGTTCACTTGTCGCGACGACTTGCCACCCCGCGTAAATATAATATTATAATATAATTGTATTGTACGTAGTATTTCGTGGCGTTTTTTTTTTACTCGAGTGGTTTTTTTATTTTTATTTTTCCGACGACGACGTCGCCCGCGATTCGAGTCGAACATTATTATATCGTCGCGGAAACCATTTATCGTTATTTGTCACGACCCGATGCGATCCTGCGGGAACAGGAGAGCGAGACGGATTATCGTGCGTCGAGAAAAAAAAAAAAAACACCGCACACAAAGATCACATCAAAGAAGACGAGTTTCAAACAATAGAGCTTTTGTTTTTCCACAGCGTGTTCGAGATCGCTTTTTCGGCCGCCGCCGCGAGCTGCAGTCGTAACGAATCCGATCGATCGTGCGCCGAACCCCGCGAGCTATACACGGCTGCGATTCGGTACGGTCACCGTGTCGCGGACGAAATCGACCGGATAGTTAGGTTAGGTTGATGAAATATTAAAACGAAACGCGTAAATTTCTTTTTTCGACGGGTATCGATGGCGATTTGACTTGTGCGTCTCTCATTTTTCTCTCCGTTCTCGATACAGTCGCCGTCGGTAAATTATCGGAACGTCGTAGTCGTGCGATTTTGCGACACGCGCACTTAAACGAGCTTCAATCGGAGCGGGGTTTCTCCCCCTCCCCCCCGACCGCTCGTCGAACAGCGATTTAAAAAAAAAGCCAGAAAAAAAAAAAACGCCAATACATTCGTATTGCGCATTCACACAGGTAGTCGACTCAAAATGGCCGCCGCCTCGCCGCCGCTCTGTATGCGAGACGCGTCTGACTTTTTAAATTGATTTTCGCGCGACTAACAAAAATCTTGTTTAAGTTACAACGCCGACTTGACGGGATGATTTAGACGAGGTTTCAGCTCGAGGGCGACGTCGTTTCGTGTTATTTATTTTTGATTTAAACGTCGTTCGCCACGACGGCGGCGGCGGCGCGGAGCGAGTTCGCAGGTTATAACGCCGAGTCTCGCAGTACCCATTACGTACTACGCGCACAACGTAGTCGTTTCGAGATTTTCCCCCTCTTTTACGTCGTCGAAAGCCGGGGGAAAACGCACCGTAATTATATCGTTCGTACGTTTGCCGTACGCGTTTTCTAGTGGTTAAAAATTCATATCGGATTGATTGTATATCGCGTGCTAAAAACAAGGTGTCGTGTCGCCTCCTCGAAACCGCGATCGCAAAACGAAATCGGAACATATCCATAACAATGGACAGTCCGGATCGAACGGAGTTTTTAACCCATAAATAATGAGAGAGATAGCTCTACCGGTACGGTTAGTTTTATACACAACTAGCTGAATAACCCGGCTTCGCCCGTGTGCAGTATAACTTTTTATTTTATCAGTTTTTTTCATTTTACCCCTTTTACCCCTTTTAACCCCGGTAGGGGTCGAATTTCGAAAAATTCTTTCTTTAGGGGCCTCTGCTATATTAAATGAAACTATTGACAAAATTTAATACCACAAAGCTCCAGTGACTCAGGATTTTTTCCATTTTTACCTCTTTTAACCCCCTTAGGGTTAATTTTCTTAATAATTCTCTCCGTAAAAACCATCCTCGTACTTCAAGGAATATTATAAAAAAAGAATTAGCGAAATCGGTTCAGGGGTTGTTGAGTTATGCGCTTACAACACATTTTGCGATTAATTTTTATATATAAGATTATAATGATACACAAGCGTAGGCGGTCTTATCGTGACGTTTCAACAGTCGGCCGTGCGGAATATCGGTTGTGTATTCGAATAGAAGACCGTGTGTAGATACGCGACGACGACGTTAATATTCCGCAGTCGCGTTCGCGAGAGAGCGAAAGAAAAAAAAAAGAAAAAAGCAAAAGAAAAATCCGACGATTTATAAACGGAAACCTTTAAATGTTACCCAAATAACGCGTCCGACAAAAGAAAGTTTAAAGATTTATACGTCGATTTAAAACAATTCCATTTAAAAGCGAATAGAGACTTCGACTTTTGTCGGTTGCGTTTCTTTTGTGCCCGAGCCACGGCGCGCGGCGTACGTACTCGTATATATATATATATCAGCACACCAGCTCCATTATTTTGATCCGCGAATTCTCATGGCCCGATAAGCAGTGTAGTTAGATATTCTCGTGGCTCGAGACGGCTTTTGTTTAACATACGCGCGCTCGCGAGACCCCACACACTTTTAGATTTGTGCGTGCGCGTGGCAAGCGACTTTATCCGCAATAAATATGGGTCCCGAATGCGAAAGTTGTCGGTGAAAAAAAAACTTTTCCCAACTCGAATGAATGGATTTATATACATTTTTTTTCCTATATACCTTTATATAGTATGTAAATATTATATATATTATTCGATAGTTCTTACTCGAACCCTACGATTTCGGATAATCCCCAAACACCGAGCTTTTGTTATAATACGCTATTATTTCGTTAACATTTCGACGTAATTTCGAACGACTCGAGTGGTACACACGCACACTCCGCCGCGTATACGAAACGTGCGAGTACTCGAGACGTTGCGGAGGACGACGTGAAAACAATAATACATCATCACGAGTCGCGAAAGGAAAAAGTATGAGTACGACTGACAAATCGTCGTCGTCGCCGTCGTCGCCAAAAGTGGGCGGAACGTAATTTTTTTTTATTAATTCCGTCGTCACGTTTTGTCCGAAACACACGTGTTGAAACGAACGAAAAAAAAAACGTCGATCGGAATTGTAATTTGAAATTCGCCGTTTCGAAATCACGTCGATCCAATAAGAATTCTGACCCGTCTCGTATAATCGGATCGAAAAACGCCATTCGTGTATTTTTCTCATCGCGCTCGACAAATTTCGGCACTTTTGTAGAAATCGCACGCTATTCTCATATGATATTATTTATAAAATCTATGCATTCAGAGTGATTTCCTCTCTGGGAAGAGCGTTGTTTTAAATCACACATCAAACCTTTTTACGTAGGCATTTCATTTCTTTTACCCTCTGCAATAATCCTCCACTCGATCCTACGTTTTTATTTTTTTTTCTTCCGACGAACAAACACATTATACCTATATTAAAATATAATACATTGTACGTGTAAGACTTGTTTATCTTAAATATTTTAATCACGTAGTACAATTAAAAATAAATCATCGATTTCATTTTGTCCATTTAAACTTTTAAAAGATGTAGGAAAAAAAAAACAACGTTCAAGAGAACATTTTTAATGGTTTTTTTTGTTCTGCTCCTCTGGGGACTTACCCCGACACTCTTCCCTATATATATATATATGTAATTTTCATAGTATTCTTAACTTTGAAAACGCCGACGGGAACGACGACGGTTATAATATTGCATATAAATTAATCGCGAACACAGAGACGGCGCGCGGACGCTTTTTACAATATAAATAATCACATATTATATATATAGCAAAAAGAACCATAATATTCTTATTATAATATACTTGAACGTATATTATGTCTGTGTATGAGAAAAACAGTCATTGTTTCCGAGAAACGCGAGCTATGTTTACCACTTGAGTTTTGTGAACATTTTACACTTTGATGCTTATAATAGTTATATATGGTATTGCTGCTCTGCGACGACGTAGCCGCCGCCCGGATAAGAGTAATTAATGACATTTCAAACCGTTGCCGCGAGATTACATTTATTAAGTACCGTATTTTCGTAATCACATATGTATATGAATATTAATTACGAGTAGTTGGAAAAAAATAATAGATCTTTACATATTATTCGTAATGTGTACCGTTTGTTTTCGCATTATTATCGTTTGATAACCGAAATCAAACGTAAAACTTATGTAAATATGCGCGCGTGTCTTTGTGTCGCGAGTCACAATAGAAGTCATACGGAGAAGACAGTCTCTCATGCCGAATTCAAATAGATTCTTATATTTTCTAATTCCGTTGTGTTTCGCGAGCGTAAATAATAATAATTATTATTATAATTATTCGTAATGACGAATTCGGCGTACGCGATATTGGCGCGTTTTAAATTTGGGGAAAAAAAACAGACATGGAAAATCGAAATAATAATATACGAGTGAAAATAATTCATGAGTTCCGAGTAACCGCGCGTTCGTCGTCGCGTTCGCGTGATATATATACGTACTCGAGAATACCGTACGCGCAGTTGTGACCGAGAGCCCTCGACAGTATAATAAGGCGGTTTTAATATGCAAAAATATTTCGAATAAGACGCGTGTTTACACATTCTTGTGCTCTCGGTACGAACTGCGGATTGAACGTCGCAAAATATCGGTATCTCGCGAACCCGAACCGAGTCGCCGTCGCAGTATAATATGTGTTTTCTTAATACTAAATATTATAAAATACAAATTACTACTTCAAATACCTATTCGTTTCCATCTATTATAATATTATAGTCGGTTTTTCGTTCGTAATTACACTTTTTCGCTCTCTTTTTATTTTCGACCGAACAGTGTTCGTCGACAAACAGTACACAACTTGTACTGATTTTACACAAACAAAATCTTAAAAAAAAATCATCTGAAAATTATAAATGTTTTCTCACAGTGGTTCCGAATAAAACGATTAAAATCAATTCGATCTATTCATCATAACAAGAACGTCGTCGCCGTCTTTTCGTCGTGAGTTTCTGCGACACGAAATAGAACGCGAGACCGACCGCTACCGCGGCGATCCGAACGGACGCGGAAAAGTTCGCTCTTGAAATAAAAAAAAAACGCGAAAAAAAATTCACCTCGTTCGAAATAATAACGCTCGACGCGTCGCGTCACGTCGTCGTAGTGCCAGCCAGTGTTATTGTAATGGCAGCCGCGCCCGGGCGGATCGGTCGGCGGCGGCGACGAGGAGACTTTTCGGCGTTGACGCGGTTTTAAGTGATTGACGGGGGCCGTCGTCGTCGGAGAGACTCTTCAAGACGCAATAATAATAACAACACAATGGACCGGAATCGGGCCGGCGATAATAGTAATAATAATAATTCGGAGAGTGACGTAGTCGTCGACGCGTCGCGAGAGGGAATATCGACGAGATTTTCGCCGACTACGCACAAAACGACCCTCCGCGGTCGGAGAATTGAACGAGGGGAGAAGACGACAATCGCGTGCCGCGAATAGATGTGTATATATTATTATAATATAGATATGATGATTGTTGTTCTTCGGGGTTGCGCCCGATCGAGTTATTATGTTTTTCGTTTCCATCCCTCTCGATTTCCAGACACTCTTCGCCGCGAGCAGGTCCTTACGATAGCGCGGGAACGCGTTTTACCGGGGGTTTCGCGAGGGTCGACTCGCAGCCGCCGGCGTGCCGCAATTAGATGATAATAACTACAGATGATGGGCGATACCGAAAACGTTGATTTCGACACTCGATACTCGTTTTATTTCTATTATACTTGCCCCGAGCCGATGCTTGAAACTCGAGACTCGATTTATTTTCGATCTGAAATACAAAATTAACGCGTATAATATTAAATTCGATAAAAAAAAAAAATGATATTAAATTGTATATATCTATTATTAATTGTAAATGTATTTATTTTTTTAATTTTAAATCATATTTTTTTGTGAAAATCCATCGTTTATTATTTCAAAACGAAGTACAACATTTACAAACTGTTATAACACGACGAGTGTGATGATGATATTTTTCGCTTTATGGAAAATCGTAATTTAAGTTTAAAAGTCAATCGATACTTTTTTCTCTAACCCGCGTACCTTATTTACAAGTCTAAGAAGAAGAAAAAATGCAACTCGACTTGGTTAAAGATCGGTAACGTTTTGTTACGCTTTAATACGTAGCAGAACATACCAAGTAAATTAGATTACAAATACGAATTACAAATTCACATGCGAAAAAAAAAAAATAAAAAAAAATGTAAATATTACTATTAATATTTATTAGGTACTTTTACCTACAGCCTTGTATAGTCTATCTACAGGCATACGCCGGACTTTGTTGCTCTAAAAACATGCGATAAAAAATGCTCAGTAAACCAACAAAAATGTCGTTAAAAAATAATTTATAGCGTTATTATAGCCTTAACAACGTGGAAAATACCCTTATTCGAAATTGTTTAAAACCATATGTATTTATTTTAATAAATTAATAATTACCAAGAAACCGTTAGAGCATTGAGTGGTATAATAATATGCGAAATATGTGTTGCGTGTCAAATCGTGATACTGGCTAAAGATTGAAAAAAAAAACAAAACTATACATATCCTTTTTGTATGTATAAAAGAACAGAACTTTTTTTCCACAGAGTTGTTACAAATACCTTCCTGAGTGTCACCACGTTTACAAAATTTTACTGATAAAGGGTTTTAAATCGGTAAAAATAATTGTATATAAAAATGAATCCCTATTTACCAGGTATCCTCATCACGCGTGAACGGCTGGACCGATTTAGCTAATTCTTTTTTTTTGTTGTGTTTGTAAAACTGTTTGAAAATTCATCCTAAGGGGTGAAAATGGAAAAAACCCGGAGCCATTGGAGCTTTGTGGTATTAAATTCGGTCAATAGTTTCGTATTATATAGCAGAGGCAAAAGATTTTCCAAAATTCAACCCCTAAGGAGGATAATGACATTTTTTGGTCAGATTTTTTTGAAACTTGGCGTACATATTCTGTAAATGAAATAAAGAAAAATCTATTAACTCATTTTCGAAATTCCAACCCAAAGGGGGTTAAAGGGGTTGATAATGAAGAACGTTGTATTTCCCTCATACCGGGAAAAACTTTTCACGGGCTAGATTTTGTGATGCAACCATCAGCATCGAGTGCGTGGTAATTTGCATTTTATATAAACAGATTATTATTATGTCATCGAAAGTCCCGACGATCTTTACCAAAAGGTATTGATTTTGCAATATTATTACATAACTTTTATCGAAATCGCGTGCGCGCGATGAACAAACATAACGAATACAATAGAACTTTTTTCATTGGACGGCCGCCTACGATCGCATGCAAATCTGTTGCCATTGGTCGATAAGCTCGATAGGCGCATACAATTAAAGCGAAAACCCGACGATGTTTACCGAAAACTATGGATTTCACAACGTCATATTACATAATTTTTATCGAAATTGCGTGCGTGTAATCGTAGACGCCGTTCCCACATACTCACAACAATAAGTCGGTTATTTTTCATACTAGAAAATTCACTAGAAACATATGGCAAAACAACGTTTGTGCCGGGTCGGCTAGTATTATATTATTAATTGTATAAATTGGTAAAAATTCTCTTCTCGGTCGGCGAGAAAAAAAAAAAACCCCGTAAAAACGCGCCCCGAAAATCCAAAAAATTTGCCACACCTATTCGAAATTCCTACGTCATCGAAAAACGCGTTTTCAGCTGAAAAAAACGCGTCGTCCGAGAGTTGAAAAAAAAAATCACGAAAGCCATCAAAATCCGGGCCGCTAATTAATAACGATACACTCGCCGTCGTCGTTATGTGTCATTGTCATGCGTGCGAGTGCCGGCCGCGCGCGCTCCCTCGACCGGCGACTATAATAATAAATTAATAAATGTATAAAATAATATGCGTGCGTATGTTTTACGGATCGATACGATTATTTATACGCGTAAATTAATTAACGCCGCGACGACGACGGTATATTATTCGCGCGCGCTTTGCCCGTCGTCGGTCACGTGTTAATTAAAATTCGAAATCGACGTCATCGCCGCGCGAGAGACGGGAATCCGCGTCGGAAAACAAACAACGGAATCACCGGCACATCGCGTGATAATATTATTATTATAATAATAAAAAGATCGTCGACGACGAGTGTGTGCACGCACGCACGCACGCACGCACACACCCGTCGTCGGGTCCGCACGAGCGCGTCGCGAGTTTTTTATTTCCGCAGTTTTTTTTTTTTAAATCCCTCTCGATTAGCCGCACATTGTACCATTGTAGCGTACCAACGACGAGTCGCGAAAAGTCGCGCAGAAAAGTGCAATCTTTCTACCTTTTGGTTCTTGTTGACGATTTTATGAAAAAAAATATATCAATAATAATAGGCGGCCTTGTTTTTATAATAATTAAAAAAATTTCCAAATACTTTATACCGTCTGCACTGTCCGAACCGTTTTGAATTTAATAATATTTCTTCAATTATATTATATGAACGATACGTTTAGTTTTATCCTCCCCCCCCCCTCCGTGGGTACAGTGTCGCGCGAGAGTACTTTTGATAAAAAGTTCAGACGCGGTCTCGTTACGATGTATATTATTCGTAAAATGTTCTAATTTTGAGTTGTTTTTTCCCTCCCCTCCCCCTTTTTATTCGGTCGTCTCTCGGCGTATCGAATAAGCGTATTATTATTATTATTATTATTATTATTATTATTATTATTTACCCTTTGCCCAGACGCGTACATATAAACACGAAATTACGCGTGGTAGTGACAATCCGGAATATTGTTTTTTTCATTTCAGTAATGGGTTTTTCGTTTTTCGTTTCGTTTTTTTTTTCTCTATCCGGAGTCATATTGAACCATTCGTAGTGCATTGTAATAATACAGTGTGTGCGTACACTATAAAACACGACTGCTATAAAAGTAACTCGGGAAAACTAAAAAATTATATACGCACACATAACACTGTTTATTTGACGAGTGATATTATAATAATAATAATAATAAAAACGTACACTTTGCAATGCTTATTGCAGATTGCGTCGCAGTATTATTATTATTATCGTGATTTATTATACGAATTTTATAATCATAAATACACTATAAATATATAATACTCGGTAGGTATACTACCATTAGCGTACATTTTTATGTATTCTGATTTCTCTCTCTCTCTCTCTCTCTCTCTCTCTCTCTCTACGACGTATACATGTATATAAACGTCGATCAAAAATAATATTCTCTCTTTTTCTCCTTCAAGGACGTAATCAGACAACTTATTCCGAACCAGCGAATCAATACTAATCTAATAATAAACATTTTGATGTAAAAAGGTTTATGCAATATTTTATACGTCGTCGGAGGTATAAATCTCGGAATACAGTCGCGCGCGCGCGCGCGCGCCAAAGGACGACGCGTTTTTCGCCGAACAAATACAATTTTTCGTCAAACAAATATTAGGCAAGGACAAACAATTTTCCGTTTGTGTCGGCGGCGTTCGCACGTCACCTCCACGCTCGACAATCGTCGATTCGAGAACAATTCCTCGGGCCAATGTCAAACGGCGCGCCGTGATGATATTCGTAACAGAATCGTTTCTGACGAAAACAAAAAAAATAAATAACCGTCGTCGATAGGACTGCAATCGATAAGTTTTACTCGAGACGGCGCGCCGTACTCTTCTACCGGGCATGCCCCGACCGCGGTGAGTTTGCAATTCAAATTCTAAAAACACCGTTGTATTTTCGAACCTGCTTTATTCGACGACGCCGCGCCGCCGCCGCGCCGCGTCTAATAAATTGTTCCTAAAAAATAGCGTCGTTTTTTAATTAAAATTTTAGTTCCGTAAATTGATTTTGAATTTGCTACGACGACGACGGCGACACGGTGTAATATTTAATAAACTTTTAATTAATATAGAAACTGTAAAACTAATTTCGAGGAGACCCGATTTTAAATAATTAAACGTATTCACATTGCTCGCGCGTGATTCACGTCGCCAATGTTATTTCCATCCAAGTCGTAGCCGTTTCGCCGTGACACATTGTCAGCGCGGCGCGGCGGTGCGCCGCGATTTTTATTATAACGAGTACGTAACTCGACGGTTCGCCGAAATCTGGGTTTGAAAAAGAAAAAAAGAAAAGTCTTTCGAATATTATATAGTAGCGCGGCAGTAAGTGTATTATAATATTATAATCGAACGCATTTCGACGCGGTTTTTCGAAATAATTATCATTACCGCGAGGCACGCAGATGGCGCGCGACTCGACGATTCCGTGTCGTTTCGCCGACTCGTTAAGGCTCGTAAAAACACATATTTTTTGTCGGACTAACCTCGTTGCCGCGCGGCGGATCGTCGTAATAAATATACTATTGCATTCATTACACGTACATTGTGCGAAACCGCAAGGAGTATATATTTTTCTTTGCCAAGCCGACGACGCGATTGTTTTGAAAATCGTACGCGCGCGCACACAAAAGTGTATTTTACATAATAAATTTGCATTTTCAGATCATAGGATTACGGGTTTACACACACGCGCGCGTGCGGATATTTTGAAATTTCTAAACCCGTACACATATAAATTAATCATAATTATATACTTAACTCGCACGTCTCACAAATAACCACGCGGCACTCATACATACACACATGTTCACGGGGGTGCCGTTGGGGGGGGGCATAGGGGCCCCTCTAGGATACTAATTAGACACCGTGTAAGCCTTGAGCTTAACGCGCGCAAAGGAAACGACGACGACTAATGTTAATAATTTTAAGCGAGAAACTTTATAATATTATTGCTGTTTTTGGACATCCTAGAAATCTGTGCGAAATCGATCGAGACGATTATAATCTGAGCGCGATGTAGATGGAATTTAATCGTAAAAATTGTTTACGAAAAAGCCTGCGAATTAATTGACAAATAACAGCCAAACAATACACGTGCAATTGTTTGGTTGGATTTTTAATTTTTATCGAAATTAACGATAATTATTATTATTATTATATCACTTGTAATAACGCGGTGGTCCCTATGTCGTTTCGACTAGTAACAAAATTACCGTCGTCGACTCTATTTGAATATTTCATTGCGAAACACACTCGTAATATTGTACATTCTCGTCGGTTTGTTATGTTTTTAATATTTATAATGTAATAAAAAAAAATAATGCGCTCGTATACATAATATATTATACCGGCATTAAGATGATTAAGTGAATTACGCGCGGTTTCCTGTAGTAAGTAATGACATTTTCGTTCGAATCGTTATTATTATGTTACATAACGCGGTGTATATAATAATGAGAAGTCGATGTGCTCGGACGGCGGCGCGCAGACACATCCAGCGAATAATATTATATATTATTCGGAACGGCCGAGGAGTATATTATTATTTCAATCCGAGCGATGCTTTTGCCCCCCCCCCCCCCCGACTCGTCGTTATTATAATATCCTATGCTAAAGAAATCTAAATTTTATTACCAGCTTCGTTAATACGTACTACGGTCCCGCCGAAATGTCATTCGATTCTTTTTCCCCCGTCGTCGTCGTCGTCTCCGCAGGACGCGGCCGTGACGGCGGCGGCGGCGGCGGCGGCGCCACGACGACGTGTCCGCGCGAGCGCGCGTATTAAATTTAGATCCGTCTCTCGCGTCGGAAAAAAAAAAGTGAGAGTGTATTTTCGTCGTCGGAAAACAGCAGAAAAGACAAGTTAAAAAACGCGCGCGTTTCACGTGTCAAAAAACCGGTAGGATGTTTGTTTTACCGCACGTCGCGCTCGCCGCCCGGAGAGTTGTTGCGTCGCCGTCAACCGTTATATTATACGCGCGCGTATATTTTTTATTCATAATATTTGAACGAATGCGTGTGACATAAAAAATAAAAAAAACAAAAAAAACGCTCGTCGGACGTTTATCAGGGAGAGCCGCGATAAAATATTAATGCGTTTCATAAAAAAAAATATAGTCGTGCGCGCGCGCGCATAATTTCGAATCCGTCGCCGAGGCCAGTAGATATTATATTATGGCCTGACGATGATTTTCCAATAATTACGATCGTTCGGTCCGCGATATCGAATTATACCGGGGACGGATATTATAATATGTATATGTTTTGTCGCGTTTTCGTTTGCTCTCGTTTCCCCGGCAGGACGCGCCTCGTTTTATTATTTTAAGACAACACACGTATAATATATATATATACAAACGAACGTGCGCGTACGTCTCTCGTGTTTTGTAATTTATGTACGACAAGCCTTATCTATTTCTTTCCCCGTCGTGTCGTATTTTCGTAACCGACTGGCGTGGTAATCACACGTCAACGTGAAATAATTCGTTCCGAAATATTATGTATTTATCATTTTTTTCCGCCCGTTTCGACGATGTGGTTTTTCAACGATGATTCTATTTCAGTGTCTAAAACTATAGAACAACCACAAAGAGAGCGCCGCCGCCGCGGTCGTCATTATCGCAGCGCGGTATAGACATATAGCGCCAAGTCGAGTATTTAATTTCGCCTATTTGTCGCATCGCGCCTTTTTATCGGTCAACGGTGGGCAAAACGGTTAGTGAAAAAAAAAAAGAAGGGTTTTGTAGAGGTGTTGGCTTTACGACTACAACGGTCATCGTTTCGGTTAGAATAGCAATACGATATGAGCGTGGCGGGTATATATTTTCGCAGTAGAAAAAATAAAACGGTAGGTGGGTCGCGGTACGCCCGCGCGGTAGTAAAAAAAAATAATATTGTTCCGGCGACGACGTCCGGCGTGATGGTTAGGCATAAAAAACGCGCGGTCGTCCAAACGACCGCAATGAAACGCAAAAGTTCACAGGTTTTTCGCGTGCGTCGAATAATAATAAATTTCCGAGAAAGAAAAAAAGAAAAGGCAATTAAAAGTGAAATTAACTGTCGGCCACCGCAGGGTGCGATTAGAAAGCGCGAATCGAACGCCGCCGCCGCCAGTAGGCACCCGCAGAGTTATAGCGATACGGCCCGACCCAATCCTGCGATTATAAAATAATAAGTCTCGTCGGTCGCAATCGCTCTGTAGTAATGATTATCACCACAACACATGTGATAACGATAATCACATCCCCCGAAGGTATACTCGTATATCGAGAAGTCCTTGTAGACGACGATTTTGTGTAATTTGGTAAACGCGCGTGTTTCAACAGCGCGAAAATAAACTCATCGTTTTACTGCCGTTTTCGCCCTCATTTTACGTCGTTTATCGTCTCAAAATCTCGAGTTCATATTTTGCACGACCTTCGGAGTTCACATCCAAACGATTTCAAGGGCGTTGTGTTTTCAGATCGTTATGTAGTCTTGTCCGATTTTTTTTTTCCTAGAGATTTTTTTAGGACATTCGGACCCTTTAATAATACTATTTACTCGTATGGCCGAGAATCGACGCGTAAAAAATATATATCGTACATACTATTATTATTATTTTATCGAGCAAAAGTTACGACACGTCGTAGAAAGTTTTTTTTTTTTTTTTTTTTTCGCCACTTTTACCACTTAAAAAGTACTCGGGCACTCGTTGTACAGCCGCGCCGCAAACGACGACGACGACGACGTTCTCTTCTAATACGCGTGCTCGCATGTATATACGACAGTATAAAACGCGCGTACGCTCGTAACGATGACGATAATAATAAGCTCCGTTTCCCCGGCCCGTAAAGCATCGAAAAATCCAATTTTTCAAATGTTTTCCTTACTTTAATTTGTACCAACGATCTCGTGCTAACGAAAAAACCACGAAAAATATTCCGTCGCTCCGCGTGTAACACGTCAAACAGTTTTATTACTATACACGTATTATCTTTATTATTCCGATTTCACACTGGCTTGCGCGCCGCCGACCGACGTGATAATATTATCATTATACACGTTGCACACGAATTATTATTACGATCCCGACGACGTCCCGGAAACTGCGACGACCGCTGGGCAGGCGCGCGTTATCATTTCGACGACGACGGTATTATTATACCCGGTCGATCGAATTCGCCCGGATTATTCCCCGTAATAAGTGCACGTGTTACACGCCCCCCGAACGCGCGAGTGTCCGGCTCGAGGAACGCGTGATTTTTCGCCTCGATCCGTGAAACGTGCGACAGAGAGCTTTCACATTCCATGGATTTGGTAAAAATGTGCCGCGAACTCGGCGCCGCTACGAAATGTTTAAAATTATTCGCTAATCCAGTCGCACGAGGTTCGATATAAAATATTCAAAGTTCTCGTCAATCGGTAGATATATTAGTAAACGCGTAAAAACGTATAGCTAACGAGTAGTTTTTATTGATACGTTTGTAAAATAAAAAAGGTGCGCGCGAAAATCAAATTAAGTATAACTGTGACACGTGCGTTTGTCGTAAACAAAACGAGAGATAAAAATAAAATAACAACGTAACAGTTTTGCGAAATAACAAACTTTTTCCATGTCGTCTACACACGCGTTATCGACACGAATCGATGTAATAATAATTGTTATCAAATGACTTTCGCCAACACCGGCGATTACTCCCTGCGCGAGATAGGTACCACCTAAAATTTTTTTACTTTACCTTATTTTGTCGCTTTCGGCTCGGCGCGGCGGCGGCGGCGAGGCAGTTTAATAACACCGCATGTAAACGTTATATAAAAACGACGAGCGAGACACTGCGCGCGCGCGCACACACACACCGCCGAGAATTTATAGTGCTTATTTCCGTCTGTGTATCTTAAAGATATCGTCGAACGGGAAACTTTACATCGCGTGCACCGCGTCTAGGTATACATACACACCCGTATATATATACTCGCGCGACCGACGTCGTCGTGTGGCGTTTACTTTAGCGAGAACCGCGACGATCTAAAAACGGCTGCGCAATGCACCGGCCGTAGGGTAGTGGTGGCGCAGGGCGAGGACCCGAGCCGAGCAACGAAATCTGAAAACATGATGGAAACCTCTGTGTGTGTGTGTGTGTGTCCCGGCTGTGCCGCTCGCGCCGAAAGCTTTCGCATTCGATGCACGTAATCCGAAACGCGCGTATACCGGAGTGCGGTCGATATTATATACTCGAATTTCCGACGAACCTATATTTATGATATACATAAAACGTATATACAGTCGTCGGAGGCGGTTCGCTGTGTTCTTTTTAAAGCGGCAAGTTTTCCTACACGACCGCGTACGCGGGTAAAATATTTACGTACGACGAACGGCGATAATCCCGATAATTGTCGCGCGCGTGGGCCGGCGAACGGGGGGCGTCTCGAATACAACGCGTCCGCCGGATCAGAGGCGATTCTAAGGACGCGTCGTTCCCTTTTTTTTCCCGATCTCTTTGCGACGCGAACCCCCCCCTGGAAACGTCTAGTTCGAACGACAAAACAATCGCATAAACAATTACGTTCGGTATATGAAAATTCGATTTTTTCTTTATGACGCGATGGAAAGAAAAACGTTTTCGCGACGCAACTGTGCCGCGGACCGCTCTCGCGGAACAGTGAGCACTGCTGCAGCAGTCTGAGAACCGCCGCCGCCGCCGCCGCGATGCATCGGAACATCGTAATGGCTTTATGGTCGACGTGATTTCGTAAAAACTGCGGACGATAACACATTTTTATAGTTAGTAAATTCTAGCGCTGTACGGTGTGTCGTAAAAGTCTGCGAAAACAATAATTATTATTATTGCCCGACGGTATCGGTCCGTCCACTCGCACGATAATCATAAATTATAAATACCGAATCGATTCCATTGTCATTGTACTCGCCGCGCGTTTAAAACCCAGCGCCAAGAGTAGAGGCGGCCGTCGAGGAAAAACTTTTTTTTTTAGGTCACTCATCGAATCGATAGCTGTAGGTACGTTTATCTTTGTCTCTGCGCTTGTTTCTAATCTTTACATCACGTCCAATCACGTACGTTTACTACATATAATACGTAAACTATAAAAGCAAACTCTTATAATAATAATAATATCATTAACAAACGACGATCGGGGGCGCGTGTTCGGGCCCGTTTCAAGGACGGTACGTTTAGGCCCAACAGACCGAGTCCGGACGAATCGTCGCCGGATTAAAAAATAAAATCGAAATTCACCTCACATCAGTAAATATCGGCATACATATTATAACGATATAATGCGCGTTAAATATGAGTATAAACAGAGAAATAAATCGAGTTTCGTTTTTCTTTTTAATACACGTCGGCGCTATGTTTATATTATTATATATTATGTTAAACGTAAGTGACGCGTCGCGGTATCGTCGTAAATATCGCGATGTCGTAGTTGTTGTCGTTTTCAAATAAAATCCCATGCGGATCTACATGCGCGCGTATGGTTTATTTAAACAAAAAAATCCGACTATAAATCTTCGCGTGTCGTAATATTATTATTTCTAATACCGACCGATATTCGGATACCTTCGACCGTTGTACGTCCGCGATCGTAATGACGTGACGTACAGGGCGATCGTGTTCAGCAACTGCAGGAGTTCGAACACGGAGATAAAATCGTCCAACGTCAGTCGGTCTTCTCTTTATCGGCTAGAATATAACATAATTTAATACGTCTTTAATGGAGTCACTACATCGGAGTCCGGATTTATTGTCGACACCGACTCGCTAGACAAAAAGTGAAAAGAAACAAACACGGTGTACACCGACGTGTTTTTTTTTTCCATAAAACGCGTAAAAACCGAGACATAATCGATGTCGCACATAATATTCAGATAGTGTGTTTATCGAGAGAAGGCGGCGGCGGGTCGAAACAGCTGCGCATGGTATCGAAAACAATAATAATAATTGCCACCGTGACCGGCGGTGCCCCGCGTTGCCCGCACGATGACCCGGTGCGACTAAAATATTACGGGTACTCGTATCGCGACGACGACGACGCGGACACGCGGCGGGAGACTATGATAATGTACGACCGTAAATTGTTTTTATCACTATACGAACAGTCATCGTATTCGATATGCTCCTCGTCGGGGACATATTCGCGGAGAGTGTGTTCCTCGAACACATCGTTCCGGATCGACTTTGATTTGCATAATACATATTTAGTTGTAGTTGCGCGACTATAATAATAATTATACTACGTCCGCCGAGTCTCGTGACGATTGGCTGCGACGGAAGAACCTATAGTCGGCGGAACGATCGCCGCGAACGAGTAATATAATTAAAACGTATATTACACATCGAAATGTAAAACGTCCGTAATACGGAGCGCGTTTTGTGGTCCAATGATTTCTCTCAAAGAAACGTCATATCTGTCACGAGAAGATAGATTCACCCGCGATCTCGATCTATGGGTGGTTCTCAAGTTCTCACTCGGTTAAACGGAAAACGTCGTCGAACGGAATAGTCGGTTAGGTTTCACTTTATTATTGCGTCGTATCTCGCCGGATCAATTTCGTCGGCGGCGGCGCGGGGACGCGAAAAGTTCTCGGGGGACGAGAGCGAGGGTAATATAACGATTGTTCTGCGTAATATGTGTTTTTTAATACAATGGGCGATATAATTTCGACGACACGTTTCCTTCGTTCGAAACGTTTAACTTTTCAGCTCATAATAAACTATAGAAAAATGTTCGAAACGCGCGCGCTCTGCACGTGTACGAGGACGCGTCGTCGTCGTCGTCGCCGCTCGAACATTTGAAAAGTTTCGAAACGAAAGATAATAACGCAGTTAACACGTGAAATATTATCGTCTGTACGTCGCGTTTATATATTATCAACTGCGCTCGTACGGCGGCGGGCGTTTATCGATCGAGTCGTCTGAGGACGAAACGCGAAAATATCACAACGATCGATCGTCGACGAGCCCATATATACGTAGAAATTGTTACGATATTAGGCGTAGATTGTAATATTATTACGCGCGCGCGATGGTATACGAATCCGAAACGCGTTTGTAGAATTAGCATTATAAATCTTTTTATCTAATTGAATCGTGTGTGTGTGTGTGTCGCGCGCGCGAATACGAAACAACGACGTCGTTAACCGCCAGCGTTATTTCCGTGTATACAATAATATTTATGCGCACACGATTAATTTAGAACAATACACGATTATTCGCGTTCGCGTCTAGAAACAGTATACAACGGCGGCGAACGGGTAGTATATATATTTTATATTCATCGTTGTTCGCATTTCGGTCGGAATGCCTGTTGTGTAATAATATACTCGCGTGTAGCGTATTGTGCGTATAAGCACACTATACATTATCTTATACGCGTGTATATTATGTGTTGTCCGACTAAAAAGAAATGTTTCGAGCCCACTCACTCGTATTTGTTTACTCGTTTTTGCCGACACCGTATGTCGCGCGCGCGCCTATTTCCCGTGCCAGTCTCGCTCGATCGTCCGACGCGCTCGCACCCGACAGTCGGCGACGTCACGATCGTTTCTTTTCTTTTATTTTCAAGAAGCTCGGAAGCGAACGCGGAAGTCATAAAGCTAGCGAGTATTATATCGCATCACATAGCGCTTGTGAAAAAATATAACGCCGAAGTAATGGCCTACTACTGTGTCGACAAATACGTATATGATGACGAGTTTGAACTTTTCTGCTGAACCAGACACTCTAAAACAGAAATCAGCGTTGATGAATAGATTCGAAGTCGGGGCGATTTTGGTAGTCTATCGTGTCGAACAGGCGGTAATGTGATATGGAATAAAAAGAAAATGGATTTAGTCGAGTGTTCCCTGATTTTCTGCGGTTTTTCTCGATTTTCGGAAAAACGCCACCGATCGTATACAATAATAAATATTTATACGAACACATAATGTGCTCCGTCGTCGTCGCGTTCGTTATTATTGTGCGAGTGCCCGGGGGAAGTCGCGTCGAATCGTCGAGCGAGCACGCGAAAGAGACTTGCGGAGCGCGGGCTGCAGGGAGATATCGACGGTGTATGTGTGTACGGTGACAGCGAATAGGCGACAGTGGCGGCGCGGCGGCAGGCAGTGATGACGATGAAATATCGTTTTCCTGCACGACGTAATCGATCAACTAACCGCGGTGGCGAGTGATTGACATTCGAGGTGGCGGCGGCGGCGGAAGGAGAGAAACGAACAGATATAGAGGACGGCGCGCGAGAGAAAGCGGAGAGAAATAGAGACGGGGCAAGATAAATGGACTGCCCGCGGCGCGCAGGGAGCCTTTTAGCTTCGGTAAATTATCGCGGGGGTATAAAATAGTAATTGTCCGAGAGAGAGAAAACGGGGTGCCGGTTTAATCGGAACCGCCGGCCGCAGTGGCGACGGCGCCGGGGCGTTTGATATTGACGTAATGAAAATTGATGCGTCGGAGACGATGGAATCCGTAGCGAATACCTACCGATGTCCTCTCGTCCTGATTACCGCAGGTCGACGGGGGGGGGGGGACGTTTAAAAAAAAAAAATAAAAACGCTCGCCGCCCCAAAAGGCCGAGTGATGTTATTATAATACGTATGATTCGATTATCGCCGTTTTATTACGCGCGATGCAATCCATCGGCCGGGTGGTTTTCATTTCGAGCGCTTTCCGCCGAAAATAACAAATGACATGGTCGGGTACCGCGGGTGACGTCATTACCGGCTGCTGCGTAATATAAACTGCCCGAGTATATATTATTATCGTGCTCGTATTCGGGGGGGTGGAGATATTTTTTTTTATCGATGGGGTCAGGGTAGACTTGGCGCGCGTCCCTCGACCGGTTCGGAAGGCGACTTTTCGATTGTAGAAAATATCGCGCGAAACAGACGTTCGGAAATTATAACTATTATTTCGTTGCGTTTTTCTCTTATAGAACGTGTCGTAGATCGGGTAGATTGTTATCAAATGACTGATGAAAACGAATGTAAAACTACGTTGTACAAACGACATGTTTCGACGTAAAATTCGAGACGTGTTTTGAAAATATAACGACGACGACGCCAGAGGCAGAAAAGTCTAGCGGCGGTGAAAATATAGCGGGGTAATGAAAAGCCAGCGCGCCGAGTAAAATCGACTTAACTTTTAAACGCCCCGCACCGCCGCCGCCGTCTCGACGGTCATGTGCGTACGCATTTTCCACGGATTTCCGCGCGCGTTCCCGTGTTTTTAACCGCATAAATCGGTTGCGTTTTTCACTCGGGCCGCGATGGCTTTCGTCTCGCAGGAATACACGTTTGCGACGAAGTGCGCAATAATAATATCGCGGCTGTACGCCGCCGTCGGTAATTTGTTTAAACCGCCGCGGCGGCGAAACGCTTTTTAAATTCAAACGCGTTCGCGCCGGCGCGTTAATTTATTCCAAACGGTATATATCAAACGGTTTCCCCGGCGCGATTTGTTTCGCGCATTCGAATCGTAGTTTCTTTTTCGACGACGACGTTTCGCCGCGTCTCAGGTGAACTACGACGACGCCACGTTTCTCGCGAGAATATTATATACGAATATAATACGCAGAGTTATAATTCACGTCGTCGTGTGCGCGAGCGCGGCGAACGAGACCGACTTTTTCGTCCCCGACCCTCCTCTCCGCGTATTTAACGACTCTCGCGCGTCCGTATGCGTCGTAATAATAATAATCGTAATAAATTATTAACGATATTCTCGTCGTCGTCGACGGAATAATCCGAGCGAATCGAAACTCTGCCGACATCGACCACGCGTCACGCCCGGCGCTCGATTTTCGAGGCGGGGGGGGGGAGAACGGGTACCCCGTTGGAATATTCTAGCCGCTAGAATTTGTCCAAGGGCAACGCGTTGGACGGGTACTTATTTAAGCTTTCCGCTTTTATTATATTTACGTTTTAGGTTTCCGCGTTATTAAACATATTCGTTAAAAAATTTCCCAATATTTACCAAATGTAGGTGTTTGAATGTCTGATTCGTAATAACTGGTTCGTAGTAGTAAACGACACGATTATAAGGGAATCCATGTGAATATCGTGGGTTGATAATATGATTCGTATGATAATAATTTAATAGTTTCTGTGTTTTAATTTTGATCGCGGACTAAACAATATGGCCTAGCGCTTTTACTTACCCTAAAATATTATATTATTATTATTCCGTTTTGATACTATTTCTAACGATTTTGTAAGTATAATACTTCTTAGGGGACCGTAATGGGGATCAAGTCTCCCGTGGCATCGTGATAGGTATACCGAAATCAGCCGGGGACGCTCGGTTTTTTTTTTTAAATTTCTCTACGGTACCTCCGCTACTTTTTTCCCCAAGTCAACCACACTGGCTATGCCTACTACCGCACGCCGCCGTCATGATGTATTTTATTTATTCGCGCGGGGTCCATAATACGATTATTACACGTCCCCGGAACTATATTTTGTATTGTTATTATTATTTTATTTTTTTTGTACGATCGTAAACAAAATAGTCGTGCGTTTTTTCCCCCTACTTTTTCGATTTTCGTCCGCGAATGACAATAAAGTACGTGACGTGAACACAACACGACGTAGGTACACACACACACACACACACACACTACGCGAGTCGAACTTTCCTTTGTATTAAACAGCGGTTCTAAAAATAACGTCGAACGAAATGACAATTTGCTGACAAACGAAATTGAAAACTTATTTATTTATTTGTTTTTTATTACATTTCCAGTAGCTACGTGTACAATAATATAATACATAGCGCATAGGTATTGTATAGAAATGTGTATACGATAATTTCGGTCGCGGTATTTTATGAGTGAAAACGACGTCGTGTATCGCGTACGAAACGGATATTGTGTCATAGCGGTCGAACCGAATGCGTATATCGTATAAACTGTATTATTGTATTTATATTTGTTTTCGTTTTTATTTTCGCAGGTCGTACGCGGACGAGGCGTGTGCAGACGAGCGAGCGACCGACAAGGCCGAGACTTTTCTCCGAGTGCATTCTCCGTCGTCGGGTGAGTCTCGATGACATACGAATGATTATATAAATACGATTCGATTTTTACTACTTTTGGCCCGCGAGACGTGTGTCTCTGAAAACCCCGTCCGATCGATAACCGTCGATTTCGAGTCGATATATCTCATGTTTATCGCCGCCGTATTAAATATCGGCCATCGCCGCGCCGTTTTACGACTCGCGAAACGGACTCGCGCGACTCGGCCGCGGATACGCCGAATACCCCCGAGCGTGTTTAATAATCAATTTCACTCTGCCGCCATGAAATAACGTCGTTATTCGCAAACGTATTATTTCCATACCGTTAATATCGACCAGAAATAATAGCGGGTACAACTTATTAGTGATAAGGATCGACGACGCGTCGAATAATTAACCAAACAATATATAGAAATATAGAATACAGTATAATAAAAACTTATAATTTTTTCCTAAAAGCTTCTTCTTTTCATTCCGGCGAGTAGAGGAAGGTTCTATACACAACACCGAATATACTCACCAAGGTATAAAGGGGGTATAGAATATGAGAGAATAAAAAAAAAGTAGTTTTACAATTTCTATCACTTATGGGGTTTCTGCAATAGGCGATTCAATTACGATAGGTGGAATAAGCGTTGTACACGAAAATATACAATTTTTTCACTATCGGTATTATTACTATCGTTACACGTGATACGATTACGATATTAACGACCGAATAAATCTCCGACGACACGTCACGTTTCGATATAATATGTGCATGTTAAGTCACACATTATTTAAAGATATTTCCTTCGAAATACTCTCCTCCGGACAAAATGCGATGGTCCCAGCCAGTTCTTGCCATTTTTCGAAAGTCCTTTGGAACTGTTCCGAAGTTAAGACTTTGAGTTCTGCTGCCGGATTCGCTTTGATTTCTTGTACATCTCGAAATCGTTGTCTTTTGAGCGCAAATTTTAGTTTTGGAAAAAGAAAAAAATCACATGGGGTCAGATCGTGAGAATATGGAGGGTGCGGGACAAGGTTCCTGTTCGACATTTTTCCGGGCGTTTTTGACGAATTTTCTCTCGCAAACTTATTAATTTCTATTGAAATTTCATGACGTGACCCAATTGTGATTCCCACTTCATCTGCTAACTCGCGAACAAGCATTCGCGGTCATTTCGCACTTTTTCGCAAATTTTCAACACAACATCGTCATTTCTGCAGGACGTCGACGGTCTTGCACGGATCGTCTTCAGTTGACTTTCCCGACCATTTTTGAATCGTTTAAACCCTTCAAAGGTTTTTGGACGACTTAATGAATCATCCTCGAAATCTGTTTTAATCATCGCATACGTTTCTCTCGTGTATATTTATATCGAAGAAAAAAAAACCCCAACGCGCGACGGTAGTGTTAAAAAAAAGGGGGGTTTTTTATTTGTAAAAATGTTGTTATTATTTTGTACGTATTGCGCGCGTACGACGAGAGCATAATAATATCGATGAGAAAAAAGTACTAAAAAGACAAACACATATATATGGTCATCGATCGAACACAATGAGTCCCCGAAGAATGATTGACGCAATAGTGTATTACACGCGGGTATGAGGTGAATCACTAACTATATATATATATATATATACGGCCGACCGCGCACCGTATGTCGTAACAGCGGGGATACTAAAAACTCCATTATACCCCGTACGATCGTACGGACTAGTCTCCGAATCGCATGCCGTACAAATACACAGAATGTTCACTTGCCACGAGGAGACTCGCGCGTTTTTCTTTTTGATGTCATATTGAAATATTTTTCATTCCGCGCGAACCGTACGCGCGTGCATACTTTTCGATGTACCTACTTAATTTGTTTGCGTGCGCCCCATATGTATTTATGGAAACTTTTGTGTCGAGAAAATGGTTTTTTTTTTTTTTTTACAATTCAATTTCATGCGAAAACTTTCGAAAACCAACTACATAATATATTATGTATACAATAGTTTCTATATTGTATTTCTAATAGCCAAGGCGATTATTTCTGTGCGCCTCGTCGTGAATTAAAAATCCTATTAAATCGTTAAGATTCGTCGTTCGATCAAAATTATTATAGCTTCGATTAGAAAATAAAGCTAGAAAATTTCAAATACGAGTATTATATTATATAAATAACAGAAAAAAGTCGAAATTTCTATAAAATTAAATCGTATCTAGATAATGGTAATATGGTAATAATCGGTGAAAATTTCGAGTGTTTAAGATTATTATTTTTTGAATCGAGACGGGTAAAAAAAATTCGATTCGATCAAAAACCGATATGCCATAAATTTTCTTGTGATTTCCCCGTCTCGGTTTTCGTCCGATTTTTAGAAAATCTCTGGAAATAATTTCGAACACGCCCCATCCCGTCCGCGCGAGGTTTATTAAAAGCATCGAGAGAGTCTTCCGGTCGTCAAAAACGCGATTACAAACACAGAATAAAAAGAAAAAATTCATTCGGAAGTCGGAAAAAAAAAAAAAATAATAAAAAAAAAACCACGATTGCGTGTAAACGTAATACGATATTATATAACCAAGTCGTATTATATCATAGTATTTATATGTACGCAGAGTGATCCGAACGTTATAATAATTCAATCGCAGCAGCGAGCGCTCGGTTGTGTTTTGAATGCGAAAAGTTCATTCATTTTCTGTAAAATTATTTGCATCGTATTTTTGCACGCTTTCTTTCATTATTATGGTAATTTTCCATTTAGGAGGATTACGTATTAAATTGTATTGTAATTCAAGTGACGCGAACGACGTACACACACACACACACACACACATATATATGGGTATTATATATAATGCGTACAAAAAGGATCGGACGGCAACAATGATTCCGCGGCGAGGAGAGAGGAAAAAAAGGAAAATCGACGTGCATACGTTTAATCCTTTTGAATTAAACCGTAAACTCGTAAAACGTATAAATAAAAAATATTATTTTTATCCGGTGACGTAAAAGTCCGTATAAATGCATATATGTGTGTGTGTGTGTGTGTTATATTATTGTATATCCTCTCGCGGTGTCCTTTGTCGCTTCGC
Source organism: Drepanosiphum platanoidis (assembly GCA_948098885.1). Lineage (NCBI taxonomy): Eukaryota > Metazoa > Arthropoda > Insecta > Hemiptera > Aphididae > Drepanosiphum > Drepanosiphum platanoidis. The sequence goes on along the minus strand of OX402532.1, from coordinate 16,805,888 downwards.
CGCGATAGTGCAGCGTGAAATAATAATAAATTGTCCTTTACGCGGGTATCACGTCGTGGCGATTAGTTCGTTATCGCTCGCGCGCGCGCGACAGATTCATTAAAACACGTCCTAAGAGTCTGATATTTTGACCTCGGACTATCTAACGACGACCATAACAATAACGATATTGTTTTAATAATTATTATCATCATATCGTCGGGCGCACGTGCTCGCGCTTTTCTCGAGCTGTCGTTCCGTTTACGCGCGTTTTATACGGAACGAATAAAAACAGAAAAAACAAAAACACGGCCGCCGGCCACACGCGCGGTTACATGTCACGAGAAGGTTTGCGTGTGACGCGGAACGATCGGCGCGCGCGTAACGAATAATGCGTTTCGTAAATACTTTTTTCCGCGAATCGAACTCGACGTGAATCGATAATCGCAATGACCTGCGAAAACGATACCAAAAGTTGAAAATAATACTCACTCTTCTACCAACACGCACTAAACGCGTATTTGCCGTGTTTTACCGCGCACGCTCAAAAACGATCGCTAGAAAAGTCGGACTCCCGATGAGTCATTTTCCGCGATTCTTTTGCGCTCGCGTTTTCTACGAATTCGCCCGCGCCAACGTGCACGATTCTCCTAGGAATTTACACGGTCAAGTGTATAAGTGTGTGTGTGTTTTTTTTTTTTTATTGTTTTTCAACTTCCGGAACGCGCGTAATTGATTTCGATTTCTTTCTTTTTTCTTCTATTCGTCCCGCGATTTTTTCTCCGCGTTTTCCGCACTCTGGACGACTCGTATTAATATAACAAACGTCGAGGAGTCATATTAATCACGATCGTTTGAAACGGGCTCAGCGTTTCGTCGCCCGGCGTGTTCGACTCGGCCGCGGCGTGGGAGCGATCCCCGCGCGATCGCCCGCGAAAACCCATTATTTTTTCGCATGAAATTTAATAGCATTCGTTTGGATTACATTTCCGTAACTTTATTACGCAGCGCCGACGTCAATGGTATACCGTTTCCGTGAACGGCGAGCGTTGTTCTTCTTTTCGATGGAAATAATTACGTACACGTCGTATTATTATAGTCGGTACAATGATATTATTACGTTTACAAAGACGACGACGGCGAGGCGAGACGGCGGCGGAGCTGTGTGTGTGTGTGTGTACGTATTGCTGGACCGCGGCGTTAGTTTTTCGATGTATTTTTCCCTCGGCGTTGTTGTTTCGCCGTAGACTCAAAAAAGTAATAATAATAACGATGTAAGCAAACACTGCTAGAACGTAGCTCTAAAACGATCGTCACGCGCGCAACGAGTACGTATTTCAACAATGAAATAATTAAATTGGAATACGTCTCACGCGTGATTATAGCAATCGTATAACACGCCGACGTGTTTTTACGGATTTCGTGCGCAACCGTTCCGAATCTACGCGGATGTTCACTCTAACCGATATCGTATAATGATTGTGCGCGCGACGAAATATACATTATTATATATTATACGAGTATGTGTAAAGGTACGATATGAATTATTGTGATCCGTAAAACTATAAATTATCTATTTCGGCAGGTGGCCGTCGGCACAACCGCGAGAGCGATGATTATGATTACACCCGACGACGACGGTGCGCGGCAAATGACGAGTGTTGTGTTGTATTATATTATAATATCTCGACGGGAAAACGCGGCCGCCGCCGCCGCGTCCGATCGAGATAAATGGAGAACGAGGTGCCGAGTTTACTATACTCGGGCAACATTCGTTAGAGATTTGAGACGGGAGGTGGGACAACAACATTACACCGCCCAACCTTTATTCGAGTGTGTGTGTGTGTGTGTGTGTGTGTGTGTGTGTGTCTGTTGCTGTTCCAGGACGAACTGTTACGCGCGGGCAAGAGAAATAAATGATCCGGCACGAGAGAAGAAAAACTCCCGACACCCGCGCGTTTCCGTTTTTCCTCGCTGACTATCGATTACGACTATTATTGTTTTCCTATCGGTTTTACCTGCACGCCGCCGCCGCCGGACGACTGTTATAAATCCGTCTGCTACACCGCGAGCTCTACTGCCCCGTAGGCAGTGGGAAAGCAGCAGGACGCGTAAGGATCGCGCGAGGGAGGGCGAGAAAGGACGAAATCGATCGACCGGCCGCCTGCGGAGCACACACACACACACACACACGTATACAAGCGAGCGGGGCCATTTATTAGAAAACGCCGGCCGACCGGGAGGTTATGTGTATGTGTGTGTGCGCATTATACGTATATGTACGTGTCGATAAATGCCGTTGTATGGTATATATTAACCGTGTGACTTACGGTTCAATTGCGTATCCACGCGGTTTGACGGTGCCCAACTGTCGACTATAAATTGCCTCCGCGTTCTCTTCTATACGTATATATTGTAGAATCTATCGGTATAATGTATCCAATTTTTTTATGGTTTATACTATGTGTACTCTCTATGAAATCTATAGACATCGCGGAGGACGAACGAAAATAATACGACGGGGTGCTCTCTTGTTTTCTAGACAACTGTTACGACGGGATTCGCGTCATCTTTTTACGTCCAGAAATTATGCACATTTCGTATCGTGTTTACCGGTCACTATGCCGCGCGGAAGTGTGTGTCGTATAATATATACTTCCGCCCTGGAATACATTCCGCCCGTCTGATATGTTGTACATTTCCTGGTGGACGACACGAAACAAACAATATCGCGCGTGCTATATAATGTTATGCATGATTGGAATACACGCGCGATAGTAATTAATCTATACTCTTGCTGTTTACAAACAAATATGTACGCGATCTGCCGTGGTATAATTCGGTTATTCGGTTGGCGGTTAACGATCGCGGGAGACGTCGCGAAGGTGAAATAAATAAATAAATAATATATAATTTTTCGATCATTACGCGGTGTCGAGTCTCGGGTAGTCGTGTTTTCTAATCGCATTTTTGCAACTTTGAACTCGTCGCAGGAGATTGATGAGAGAATCGTCGAGAAATCAGTCGGTCGGTTGTGGAGTATAGTGGTTTCGCCACCCAACCGCGATATGTATGATAATAATTACGGCGCGTAAAACTAAGTGAAAAAAAAAAAAAAAATCTCGCGCGTAAAACGTTCCGCGGATTTCGGACGAGAGATTGTTTTTCCTTTTTTTAACAAAACATTGTAAAGCGTCGTCGTTAATAAATCGATATCGTTTTTTCGCATTCGAGTGTATTCAAATGAACAAACACACGCGCTAATAAAATATCGCGCACGCCGCGTAAAAACGCTGTTTAACATTTCCTCCCCCCCCCCCCCGTACCCAACCTTTCCATTTCGATACATTAATTCCCGACGAGTTTGCACGAGTATATTCTCTCATGTATACATATTATATAGTTGCAGCAGCATCCGACGGAATAATGTTTTTAATGCGAACCGAATTTACGGTTTAAGGAAACACAACCGATAAAATATAATACGCCGTCGTCTCTCATTTCAATATCAAAAGCCATCGAGAATAAAACAGCGATGCTTTATTACATATGATATTCTTGTTACGATGTTCTTTTTCCTCCTTTTTTTTTTTTCAAGTCGTTTTAGTAAATCATCTCTCCCCCCCCCCTCCCTCCCTCTTATTCTCTCTCCGCCGCCGGCGTCAGACAGTTGCTTGCGCTGTAGAACACTGCTGTTTGCCATTATAATACGCCGCGAACATTATATTAATATATTAAGTTTGCTAAACTCGAGCGGCGCGGCGCAACAATAATTCATAGACGCTCCACCGATTGTTTTATCTTTGACAACCGTATACGGTATTAATAATACATTATTCCGTTAACGCGCGTACACATTATAACATAACGTTCTGACCATGTGCGTCGTATTGTTTCCAAATCGATAATAATAATTATAGTCCGTGGTAATATTACGTATAACGTGTGCGAATGTGATTAAAAACAAAAGAAACACACATACACACGCTCGTACACATCATATATTATGTATACCGCGGCGAGACGAGAAGGGCTATATAATTCGTCGATACGAATGACGATTTTTTTTTTCTCTCTTCCCTAAAACGGCGCTACGTGTCATTATAATATGACACATATTGCCGTGTCGTCGTCCGTCCCACGAACGGAAGACACGCACTCGTATGAAATACAAATGTAGCGATCACGTCTCCGATAAGAACGCTGTAAGTGATTTGAAACGTATAAGTCAGCGGTTCCCAAACTGTGCTCCTTGGGGCTACGCAATGGTTTCCCAAGGGCTCCGTTCATTATTACACAAAAAATTAATATTTTGAAATTTTTGAAATTATTTAAAACGAATATATATTATTTCATAATAATCTCGTCAACACTCAAGTTGCCATAATTCACCGATATATGACGTGTACTACGTAAAATCCCGATAATAAAACTGTGAACAATTATTCAATAATAAACAATATTTTCTCCAGTTCTTTTAAAACTATTGTTTCCTTTATTGTCCGTATGTATACAGTTCGTGTTAATTATGCTTCATAGAACACAGGCAAAATGCAAACGAACGTTAAATATTTCTTGGGGCTCCACGAGAAACTTCTCCTTAAAAAAAGGCTCCGAGGCTGAAAAAGTTTGGGAACCGCTGGTATAAGTCATCACAATATTACCGTCTCCAAATATTAAAATCCGTCGCATTGATTACACACATATACGTGTAACATTTTTAGTCTATAAAAATAATTTCATTAAATAATCATAACGTGTCCTTTAAGTCTTTGTCCAACACTCGTTGCGTACAGTCGTTATTTCATGTGCTCCGTGCAAATTCAATATTATACTTTCATGTTTCGAATGTTTGTTTTTTATTTGCTGTCATTCCGAAAACCAATACAATACAAATCACGGTTCGGTATGATATCGTAGTAAAATTTATAGCCTTAGTAAGGGGACGTGATTCCATGCGATACCATAAATCAGTTGACAAAATGGGAGGTGAACCGAAGACCTCGAGACTTTGGAAAATAACTCGGTTTTAGAAAATAACAACGGTCGTGATGTCATCGCGCGCGACATACGATGACGTGTATAATAATTGGAGAACTAATCGGTATAGTTGCATTTCGGTCAGGCGGCCTTCTTCAACGAAAACAACGGCCGCTCTACTGCAACAGTACGTGCGGCTAGACGGCACAAAACGGTCCGTCTTCGAACGTGGTTAAATACGTTTTCGTGATTTATACTAATCTATTATTTAGCCGACGCGACTACGGACTGAGCACCCTCTCTATTGCCCATAATTATATGAAAACCTATTATTCGATTTCTAATCGCGATGTTTCTCGACGTTCCCCCCCCCCCCCCCGGGCAACTGTCGTACCGAACAACAACGGCTATTGTGCGCCTACCCACCGGAGCGAAAAACGCACGAGTCGTTTTCCCCGTCGTCGTCGGGGAGGGGAAATGAAAATTCGATCACTATACCTCGGCGTACTCCGGGAAACACACAAAAATGACGACGATAGAAGAGCAAAAAATCTACGGGAATATAATATTATACGGATCGAGATACGTATATTATCACGGTGGACCGTCGTGTACGGGATGTAATAGTTAATACAATAGTCAGAATAACGAACACTATTAGCTGTTATCAACTATTCATATTACGAAGCGCCATTGTGCGGGACGCGGCGGCGGGTACATTATAATTTATATTATACGATACGGTACCGCGAGCACCGGGGGCCGCCGCCGGCGCACGATGTGCATCGCATACCGTGAAATTATAATAATACATATTACACTAGATCGTTTTAGTACCTGCGATATTGTATTATGCACGTTGCGCGTATTATATACACGTATAAACGAGTGGAATTCAAAGACCGGGGGCCCCATACTGCCCGTCGTGCGGCATCCGTACGGAAATCCGTCGTCGTTTTTTCCGCCCGTTTTTTTTTATTTTCCCACCGCCTTCGCCGAAATCGTCCTCTCGGGTCGAAATACTAGTGCGGTCGCGCGCCGCGCCTGCACGGGGGTAGGACCGGGTGTGCGCCCCCCCCCCCGCGTCCGAGTGGAATGCGCGGGGCGGTTAGGTGCCGATGACGTACTGCACAATGCGATTCGACTTTGTCCGGATTATAGGTGCAGTTATTTCCGAGCGGAATGCCCGCAGTCCGAGTCGAGATACAATATATTATAATATAGAGTATTATCACGCTGTTTTAGTAACAATACGCCGAAACGACCGCCGACCGACCGACCGTCATGATAATAATACACAAGTGCCGCGCGTGACCTATTTGTACGCAAATGTTATTACACGTGTTTCTTCCGTGTATTGTCCAGATCGCTCCGCGCATTTAATAATATTCGTATTGAAATATTCACCAAACGTTTTAAACGTCAGACGAGAGCGAACGGATCATCGTGTCGATCGCCACGAACGCCACCAATATTACAGGCCGTGGTGACGATCATAATTAATAATCGTATCAATACGCCAACCCTTCCGGACCAGATCGAGCGCCGCCGCCGCCGCAGTCCTCGTGCTGCGTGACGAGACGAACAAAATAATATGTCATCGAATCGCTGTACGATTCGTTACGCTCTAACTAATCGGTTAACGGTTTTTGATTTTCAATTATTCCTAGTCGAATAAATCACGTTCTACACATTTTTTTTGTAATTCTCTCTCGTCGATTTTCCAAAAATACGGCACTGACAAAACGTTTAACCCCTCTGCCGTTCGAACCGATGATCGGATAAGTATACTACGAAATCGACTGACAAACGATACGATATAAAAACCAAAAGTGAATAATATTGTTTACTGCGCGTTTTCCAAATTCCGCTGTGCACACTTCACATATTTTAACTGCACACAGTGCGTCGTAATAATTTATAGTTTAAAATTTACTAGGTATTCAACTCCACGTTGAATCGTTTGATGTATGTGGATGGCTTCATTATCGTTTTCAACAAATTTTAATTTATTTTAAACAAATCTCTACCTCTAGGACACCATTAGAAACCAGAAATCGTCACCGGTAATACTTTCGGTTGTTTTTTTTTTTTTTTGTAACATAATACGTTCGTACTTTTCTTAAAAAAAAAAAAAAAGGACAAGTTTAATGATGTAACTTTGCCGTCACGTAATATCCTTTTGATTATTATTTTCTTGGCAGCCAATGTCTTTTGATAATTAATTTGTCGTCTTCACAAAACGCAATGTGGTTTCGTTCGTATAATAGTAATTTATGCGTGTACAAATCATTATATAATCATCTCAGTCTCGCGCGTAGTTATATTTAACGATACATAATCATTAATCAGTAATGCTTTCGTGGGTGAAACACAAGATAGAGACGAGATGTTTATTTGCATTTTTTCCGAATTCATCAAATTGTTCAACTAGATATTTGGTATTTTTTTGACTGTTCAAAAACGTATTGCCAAACGAATGGATTTGCAATTTGAGAAACGATATTCTCGAAAACTCGGGGATCGTCTCGAAACCTGCGGCCGAATAAACGCGGCCGTGTTTATATTTCAATTAGACAACAAAAGGACTCGGATCGTTATTGTCAAACCGCCCATACTACCTGGCGAGACAATGGTACCTGCGGGTCGTGTTCAAAGTTCACATAAACAAACAAAATGAAACCTGTAGTCGTCGCCACACTACCTTACTGGCTGGCAATACAATAGAAGAACACCCGGAAGCGGTGGGTATAATGAGTCGAAATCGACTCGAACAGTCGACTTAATCGAATCGACGTGTTTATCGTTTTAGTCCGGTTTGAATCGTCGTCGGTGAAAGTCTTCCGCGATGTTTCGTTCATTTTTTCTTGGTCGTCACACCTCGAAATTATTATCTTTCCCCCCCCCCTCCCCGAAATCTGACGACCGATTGATTTCGTTTGTTTTCCGAAATTCAATATCGTCATCAATTTGTGATGTGAACGCCACTGCAGTTGGATTGCTGCGAAGTCGTCTCGACGTCGGAAGTATAGCGATAGAAAAAAATCATCTCTCAGAGCCGGTAAATCGAATAAATTCTCGTCGGTCATTATATTATTTCATGTTAAAATTCTGCTATTATTGCGGCTCAAAATTTACCGGACATCCACAGTAGTTTTCGCAACTGAACACGCAATTCTACGATAGTGTGACATGATTGAATTGTAAATTAAATAATGAATTTTTTCATTCTTTTAAATAATCGAAACGTCGTATTTTTCGAATTATTAGGTTTTTTGACACACGACTATTATAACTGGGTAAAGAAAATGGATTGAATTGAATTTGTCTGCAGAAGATTTAAAACAATGCTTTTCGCGCACGAAATTCGTTAAATAGTAAAAAAAAAAAATTTTATATTGCATTTTTGAATTTCTGTTTTATTAAAAGGTCATATTGGACTCGCGTGGTTGGTTGTTTTTTAAATTAACTCATTTTTTCGGTGCATTTAAATCGCGTTCTAGTGACGATAGTGATTTTAGATGTTTCCGAATGAAATTTTCACTACTTCGATAAAATATTACCACTACAATACGCAATTACCTTTTAGTCTCTTACATTATATCGGTTTGTTTGTTTACGAAAAATCAAGTATTTTCAGATCCGATAAATAATAATACAAACAACGAATGTAGCGGGGTTAAAGGGCGGCGACGTGGCGAAGCTCGGCCGAGTCTCTAGATTTCGAAAAGATTAAAAAAAACTCTTGGGGTTTTCTATTCGCCGGACGCCACCCGCACACACATACCCGGCACGCGGTCGGCAGCCCGCGCGCGCCGTGTTTGTCCCGGTGGAAATTTCGGTCCGGGGATATACCGTACGTACCGTCGTCACCCCGCGCCGTGGACTTAAGTCGTCCCTAAGTCGTCGGGGCGAGCCGCAGCAGGCCGAGACCCTTTCTCGTCGCCTCCCGTCACGCGCGCCACGCACACGCGTGCAAATACACGTATATATATTATAGTTTGATTCCTCCGGCGAGAACCCCTCGGCACGTTATGGTAAACATTTCGCGCGCGTAGTAAACTCAAAAATGGATTTCCGAAAAACACTTTCCGGGGTACGGGCGGCCCGGGAGTTTACGAGCGAGAAAGAGGGTGAAGACGAAGAGAGAGAGAGAGAGTAACCGCTACCGCGTTGTTTCTACGGCGGCGTATTTCTTCGTTTACGGCGGGAAGATTTATTACGAGCGTGCGATTTTCCCCCCTCCGGTTTTTGGCGGCGCATTTCGGCCGTCTCGAAGCCCATCGCGGTCGCGCAACGATAGCGTAGTCGCCGTTTCGCCAAAATAAGGTCACCGCCGCCACCGGCCGTGACGTGCACGCGCGCGCGCTCTGAAATACGACGACGACGACGGGAAACGTTCGTCTCCCTCGTCGCGCGAGTCATACACCCCGGGCAGACGAGCAGTGGTACGACAACGATCTGTCCGCGGATATTCGCGTGGTATGGCACGTCGAACATCATCGATTCAAAAGTATCGTTTTTAAACGGATTTCTATCCGGGTGAGAATTTTTAGATTCGCACGTATTATTATGTGCTGCGCGTTAAATAATAGGAACCGTTTGGAAATCAGTAACGTTTGCCGTTTTTAGGCAAGGCAGTTGTGAAAACGTAAAATCGAATTACAATCCAAAGTTGGATTTTCGTTCGGGTAAAACATATAACGTCTCTTCTCGATATCGCGCGTAATGATATTTTTCAGCCATAATATCGCGTCCGCGGTGTACCTTCTCGAACGGCGGCGGCTAAAGGGCGACGGCTTCGAGTGGCCGCCCTCGACGCGTTTCGCCGACATTCGCGTTCCGTTGTCTCGAAACGTTCGAGCGGTCACGTCGAACAACTTATGATGATATCGAGTCATCAGTTCAGATAATAATAATTCGCGGCACAAAAGCGAGCACTCGAAAACCAAATGCGCGCGTATTCAGACGCGTAGGCATTATATTATTATTACGACGACGAGCAATGCCGTGCAGTAGAGGCATATCGTCGCCTTCATTTCGTGTGCGCGCGGTCGACACTGTTTGTCGGTCACGGCGGTTGGTAATTCCCCCATCATCCCCCGAGCTTTAGAGACTGGACGCTGAACAACGACTCTGTTGTTTCTTTTAGTTTGGTTTTCTTATTTTTCGCGTGACTTTGATTTCAACGCGCGCCGAAGACGTCGCACGGACCGTGTCGGCGCGCGCCGTAGTCGCGGAAACCGAGGATCTGCCGGCGGCGGCGGCGGCGGAAAGTCACAGCTCGCAAACAGTAATCCATTAAAATATTAAACTACGTTATCGTATATATTATTCAGTCGTCTGAGTGTTCATCAATCTACTATTTACGATAAACCCACGCGAATCCTTAGCGCAAAAGAATGGGGGCGGGGGTGGGAAAATTCTCTCTCTCTCGGCCGGGTGACACGCAAAGTACCGACTGCAATGCCCGTGCAGTATAAATACAAACTCTGTGTAATCTCACGTCGAAAACGCGAGCCCGGCGACGAAGGTTTTACAATCCGCGTTTTACGTACAGACGTAATTAAAAAATTATTTACCGTTGCGACGACGTATCCGACGCGTTACTCTCGGCCGTAATCCCTCGGCCCGTCCGTCGTACGCTTACCGCCCCGGGCGTTCGTTCGCGCGTAGGGATTTCGTTAATTCCCGATGTCGCGGGTGTTGCGATTCGTATGATTTTTAAGTTTTCGCCTCTACAGGCGATCGAGTAGTGCTATATTATTAGTGTAATCTCATCGTGTTTCGTACGGAATTCACGTGTCACATACGCATTATATTATTATTATTATTTTTGTATTTTTTTGACGACGACGAGATAATATCGATTCGTACGTCGTCGTCACGCGAAACTTCACGGTCAACATGAATTTTGTCGATCGATCGATCGGATTTCACGTCATACAACCGACCCATGTAGAGTCGTGAACGGGAGGAAAACGAGCGACGGCGGCTTGTCGGTAAATGATTTTCGACCGTGTGCACCGACTGTATATACTGCATTATACAGTATTAGTATTATAGAATATAATATACAAAACAGTTTGTCTCGACGGGTTTTCCTTTTTTTATTTTTTAATTACAAACCGAACAAATTTCGAATGGAAAAAAAAAGGGGAGGAAAAAAAAAGAAAAAGACGAGAATAAAAGAAAATTACCTCGCCGTCTCGTCGTGCGGGGGCGGGGAGAGTGAATAAATTATTACGACGAGCGAGTTTAGTGGGTCGGCTCGTTTTCTGCCGCCAGCACACACAATACGCTGCGGCGACGACGACGAGGCACCGCCGCCGACCGCGCTTTTAGTCACGTCCGTCCCGCCCGGTAGCCGCTCGGCGGAATAATTATTATTACGCGCCGTTCGGCCGGCCGTTTATCCCCCCGTTAACGACGATTTTATAATATATTAATATATCGACGTAACAATAACAGCTGCTGCAGCGGCGACGGCGCGGGAGAGGTTTGCGGTTTTCGACGGAATCGCGAGCGCGTATAGTAGAGTATCGTGTGTTCGCGACAACGACAGGCCAACGCGTTTCTGGGCACCGCGGCGTAGGTAGGTACACTACGGGCTAATCAACCCCTCGGGGGGGGGGGTGGAATTTCGGAAAATACTTTCATCGGGGGTCTCTACTATTATATTAAACGATACTATACCGACCAAAGCTTTATACTCGAAGCTCCGGCGGTTTCGATATTTTCAATTTTCAACCCTTTTTAAGCCCCTCAGGGGTTGAATTTTCGATACATACTACACGTTAAAACCTTCCCCGAGACTCGGTCGATTCACTAGTGAAAACCGTACTAAAATCCACCGAGTACTTTTCGAGATATACGCGCGTACCAAAAAAAAAGGGCTTCTATTTTATAATATACTAGCTGAATAACCCGGCTTCGCCCGTGTGCAGTATAACTTTTTATTTTATCAGTTTTTTTCATTTTTACCCCTTTTACCCCTTTTAACTCCGGTAGGTGTCGAATTTAGGAAAATCCTTTCCCATGGGGTCTCCACTATATAAAACGAAACTGCTGACCGAATTTCATACTCAAAGCTCCAGCAGTTCTAGCCAGGCGAATTTTTCTAGTTTCACCCTTTTTACCCCTTTGAACCCCTTAGGGGTCGAATTTTGGAAAATCCTTTCTTTAGGGGCCTCTGCTATATTAAATGAAACTATTGACAAAATTTAATACCACAAAGCTCCAGTGACTCAGGATTTTTTCCATTTTTATCCCTTTTAACCCCCTTAGGGTTAATTTTCTTAATAAAAACCATCCTCGTACTTCAAGGAATATTATAAAAAAAGAATTAGCGAAATCGGTTCAGGGGTTGTTGAGTTATGCGCTTACAACACATTTTGCGATTCATTTTTATATATACGTAAGATAATTGATAAAATATAGATAAGATGGTTCGTTATGAATACATAATTATGTAACGATATTGTAATAGCAATAATTATACAATAAGTGTGTTTACGCGAAATCGGAACGAGTCGTCATTCCAACACTGCGTGGGTACACGGCCAATAACATCCGATCTGCTCGCGCACCGCCCAAACCAACGACGACCGAGCTGCGCGCGCAATCCAAACAATTTCGATCGAAAGCTACTTGCGAAAGTGCAACAGCTTACCGACGCACAGTGCGCAAACGACCGGCCCGGTGACTGGTCGGCTTCTTTCGTTTTTTTTTTTTTTTTTTTTCATTTTTCTCCGTAATAGTCAAAGTAACGTCGTCGTTGATTTAATTGTTTTAAATTATTATCGAAACGTAAAAAAATTATCGTCAATCCTCGTCAACGGACTAATGGAAATTTTTAATCGTGAATTTTCGTGTGTGATATTATTTTTTACTTTATTTCGCAAGCCAAACCGACACCAAGCCGAACCCCGACAGCAACCCACCGACCGACAGGCCGTAAGTAGTATCGATTATATTTATTTACGGTATATAGATAGGCCCATCGATAGTGACCGCTACCCCGGCTTTTTTTTCACGAGGTAGCACAATCATATTTTCTCCTTCCATAAAAAAAAAAATCGCGATTTCTGCACCGGAAACTTATAAAAATCGAACATATCATTTATTAGTAGGCATCTACTTAATTATAACGATATTATATATTATAATAACCTCTATTTATTTTTTTTTATTGCCGTCGTGATAATTCGTCTTCATCGAGCTCATTTTTACTCTCAATAATATCTGTTATTCGATCGAATTAAAAATACATACCTATTCATTTTTATTCATTTTTATTAATTTTTTTTACTATTAATTATTTATCAATAACTAGTACCTATAATTTACCGGTTAAAACAAGTCGTAGAAATTATTTAACAGTCACATTTTATTTGATTAAACGTGCGATAACGATTCATTTATTTCTGGAGGTTTTTTTTTTTTCTCAAACAATTTGCTATCCCTGTAGTTTTTTTCCAACTGGCGCCCACCGCCTTCAATGGTCTATGTTTGATTCAAATGGTTTTTATGGTAACCGATAAACGTGCCGATATTAACATTGAAACTGTTATCACTACGAGTATAGGTTTGAATTAATAAATATTTTGATTTACGACACACCCTGCACACCCTGCACACCCCGTGCGCGAGCCTATGACATCACTGTGTATGAAAGGTGTGCGCGTCACCGAAAACGATTCGTTTGTCATATTTCGTTTACTAGATAATAATAATAATTAAAAACGAAATATTATTCGCGCGGGTGAATTTTATGGCCGAGCCGGCGCACTTGCTTAAAAATCGCGTCCGTCGCGCGAGACACGTATTTACAATATTTGTCATCTATTGGCAACGTTATCACTTCGTCTGTACACGCGCATTACTCGAAAACAATGCTATTTCAATAATTATCGTTATTATCATAATATAGTAATAGCCGCGTAATATACTGTTTTTATTATATCAATAAAATAGTGCGACGTCATGGTTGTAAAATCCATTTGATTTAATCAACACTATAGTTTTCTAAAGCTGCTCGTAATAACCATTATAATATTCTACGGCGATAACTCGTTTCTTAGCGACACGGCTACTTTGAATCGACGACGGCATTGTCCGTGTGATGTTTTCCCGAGCGACCGAGTAAATTCTAACCGACCTTGTTTTCATTGATATTCTTTAAATCGTTCGTTTATCCCACGCGAACGAAATAATATTGATATTATATACGTATCTTTGATGTAATATTAATATATACCGTCTTTGTCAGTGGCGCGCGGTTGGGAATTGTTAGTCGTAGAATCGGAGTTGGCTAATAACCGGCCGCCACATCTATAATAAAAACGCGTAATATAATAAGTATATAGGGCTCGGATTGATTTTTATGGAAAAAACCAAATATAATATATTAAGTAAAAAGTCATCACTATCGCGGATATGTTATTGAAAAATCGTTAGTCCGGATCATAAAATGCTATAACCTAACCCGTTTCGATCGTAAATTACATTTAATTACTGGTAAAATATTATTTTGTACGCGTACTTTTGGAAACACGTTTTTATCGCGTAATAATACGACTATTATACGATTATACAGTCGCCAAATTTTAACAATCGTATTTATCAAAATTATCGTGTAAAAAAAAAAAATGCAATATTTCCTATAGTATGGCTCATTTTATTGCAAATCGTTTGAAACTAATTTATCTCTAAATTAAATTGAATTATCTAATCACGTAAAAACATTTGTATTTACATATAAATCCGGGCGCTTATAATAAGACATATTTTTGACGGATCGATTTGAATTATTTAGTGGGTACACTCCTCTTGGAATTCGGATAAATTTTAACAATCAAAATAATTATTCAACACGCTAATAAAATAACATAATAATAATATTATTATTTTATATCGGACAACGTAAAATGTTTACACTACAAAATCTAATTTTTGTAGAACTAGGTTTTTTTACGTTCGACATTTTACCCTAGTGCTTTGTTAATTTTTTTTTACTCGTGACATGAGGGGAGTTTGTGCCCCTCGATCCTCCCCACCGTTAATACGCCACCGGTCTTTGCGCTTAAATCGTATCGATAATAATCGCATAAGACCGACGACAACAAACAGCGCGATAATATAAATATATTTATTTTTTTTTAACATTAAAGTACACAATCTTAAATTTGTATTATACGTATATATATGGTGCGTTATGATCGGGGAGAAAGTAAAATTTACTTCAATATTTAATATTGCTTATGAGATGTGATGAAAGAAGCCACCCGCCCCGCCGGGGGGTGACACCCCCCGAGGACGGGAGGATTTCGCGTTATTTTTTTTCTATCCAATGTGTAATTAAAATTAATTACCCATACGTCCGCCGCGCGACGGCTTATACTCACGAGTCGACTCGCACGACTGCGCAGTAGGCAGGTTTGTAAATGTATGCGCACTATATGTTGATTTTTTTATCGAGTCGTATAATGAGACGGTGCAACTGGCACGATGACTTGGCGAATGTGCACCGTCTGAAATAAGAAAAATGAAAATCTCGTATTTTCCTTGCCTACTTACCCGATATACGTATACGTACGTTCATGGCTGGTGAATAAAAAACACCGTTTATTCCGGCCGTCTCGTCGTCGTTTAATGTTTTTTTTTTTTTTTCCCCCCGTGCGCGAGTTAAAAATCGATACAATATTTTAAAATAAGATGGCGAGTATTACGTCGTGACGAACGCGTTTATGGTTGTTATTTCCCCCCCGAGGATACTTTACACACACCGTGTCGACGGAATATCTAATTAAACCGTTAGAAACATTTCTTCGAAAGAAAACCTTTTTGGATCGCGCTTGACAATAGAATTTTTTTTTTGAAAATGATAAGAAAACGAGAATATTTCGACGGGCTTTTTAAAAAAAAACATTATATTGTACGTACACCGGTCGACGACGCAACAATAGTGTAGAATAGTCGAAAGTCGTGAGTTCGTTATTTTTTAACATTTCGTGTCGTCATTAAATAATAATATACGTAACATAAACATAATTTATATCATGTCGAACCGCCGAATGTACATAGATAACCGTTCTGCTCGTCTTTGCAGCGACCCGAGGAGAAAAAATCCTTCTAAAACAATAATAATACATTTGACGAGAAACGTAGTGTATATTAATAAATCGTCGTACATTTCTAACGATAAAAACGCATATAATCCAGTAGAGTATATCGGCTACTCGCTCGCAAATAAGATTTTCGAGGGATGGAGGGAAAGGTACTCGATAGATTTAAATAATCTGAAAACCGTCGTAAAGCTGCGCGCGCGCGCATGATTAGAAAACCGACTAGATAAACGCGCGACTACGTGAGGGATTTCCAGTCAAAGACCGTATATGATATAAAATATGTATAGCTAAGAATAATACGGTATTTTATGTGCCTACGCACGCCCCCGCGAGTGAAGAATAAATCGTTGACAACCCCGCGCGTGACACGAGCGATTGTCTTACGAAACGCGTTATTAAAACAAAGTACACGGTTGAATAATAAAGACAGTATCGCGCGACGGTCGACAACACGCAAAGGGTAGAAAAGAAAAAAAAACGCCAGTGTATTTACCTTGCGAAACGGCATATACACCGCACTGACAGCCACTCTAGTACGCGAAAACCGTTTTTACTTGTATACACACACATATATACACACGAGATACGTCCGTCGGGGTAGTGGCATTTGCGGGGATTTATTTCCAAGTACATTATATAGTTTTTGCGACAGCGTTTCGTGTAATAATATACCGCGAATGACGACGAATATAATATTATTATCTTCCTACCGCCTTACGCGTCGGAACGTAAATCCGTCGTCGGGCCTTCGGGGAAAAAAATCGTGTGCGCGCGCCGGAGAGAACACGCCGCCGCGACCGATTCTCGGGGAAACTCGTCGAGTATAGTATATTACACAAAAATAATAGACGCCGCGACATAACGATATATTACGCGCGCGCGCGACGAGAATATCGCCCACGCTGCGTTATTATAGCGAAACCTAATGTTATCGTGTGTGAAAAATTGTCGAAACAGTCTTTTTTTCCCCGCGTTTTCGCGTAACGCTCGTCGTAACCGGCTCTGTTCCGACGACGATTCGTACGTCATAACAATACAATACACACCCCTCGTAACGTGCGCGATGGATTTTCCGATCGTAACAATCAAACGTTTCGTTTGCCAGAAAATCACTCGCCGATATTACGACGTACGGAATCGTCACCGATATTCCGACATTACGACGTTATTGTTGCTGCGTTCGATTCGCGATCTCCCAGTCTGTCTGCTAGACGTAGTGTCGAGACTTGAATCCCTGTACTGATTATCATACCCGTTCGCATCATAAAACCAATGTGCTCGCTCCTCTCGGAATCTCTAAACACCATGTTCATATACTCTACAATCGAAGCTATCGGGCTTGTTTCACTCGTCATAATCGAATACAGGGTAAACCTATCGCGCGTACTCGTATGTTTTGATTTAAAATTTCTAAAACATAACTCCAGGGCCTCCGCACGAGTTCTAAGCTCGGTGAGGCCCAGTATAATCTTTGCTAAAATAAATAATAATAATAATCGATGGATTTGTTGTCGGTGGGAATAATGCGGTATGCGATCTACCGCCGTCGTCGAGCTAGAGTAAATAAAATAAAACACTCTTTCTGGTTTTATCACGAACGATATTTATTTTTTATCACGTCATGTCTTATTATTCATATTTATTTTATATTATTGTTTTTTTTTTTTTTTAACTTTAATTAAACTACCGATCCGACAGACCTATAGTAGGTTAAACGACACGCGTTTAAAGATTATTCAGCCCGTAATTTTAATTTTTTTTTTTCAATTATTTATCGTTATGTGCGGCCCGCGGGTAATTTTCGAACTTAATATTTGGTCTCTTCTAAAATCCCAGCGAAAACCGCTGTTTTAGGCTCTGTGTATAATTAATTCGCGTCTAATAAAAATTCGTCAGAATTCGCCGATTACAAAATATATAAATATAGTATTTGTATTATGCACGAGCACCACATTTTCTAACTTTTAGTGTCGTTTCTGAATAATTAAAGTCGGCGCACGATTCTACCGGATTTCGTACTCTTTTACAAAATAATACAACGTGTCGTGTTGTGGCGCAAAATAGATTTTGTTTATAAAATATCGAAAAAGAAACGGTGAAATTCGCCGACTGTTTCGCGAAGGCGCTTCCGCACGAAAAATAATAACGCCACAATCGTGTGCAACTGAATCTCAAAAAGCTTTCGTCGTCTCTTCATATTAAAGTACCTACACCACTAGTGTACCCGGGTCACGGTTTCAGGCCACGACCCAGATACCGGTCGCACAGGTGTGTTTTCATACTTATAAAACTATGTAACGAATAAAACTTTAAGAAAAGCACTATAAATCCTAAAAAAAAAAAACACCCGAGTTATTATTTATAAATCTTTAAAATATAAACGTTTTAATTTTGATTTATATTTTTTATTATTTAATACGTATATTATATATTCATATAAACGTGGTGGAAAATATGACTATCTTATATAATAGGTTAAAATTCTTAATTATAATTAAATGTGCATGAAAATAGTAAAAAAAAAAGAAAAAAGTAAACATTTCTTTTCTCCGAATTCTTAAAACTAAACCGCGTGACCGAGACGAATGAGAACTTTTAACTTTCGACATTTATCAAACAAATAAAATAAAAATACGTTATACCCGCGACGACGACGGTAGCTTACGTGACGCACACGGTTGACGCGAAACGACTAACAGGTACTTTTATTTAACCTATTAAATTAAACATTACGATATATTAAAACCGATCGAAACCACGACCTTTGAACACGTCACTGCTATAATACGATGACACAAAAATAAAAATACCTACCATTGGAATGTGTAGATTTAGCACAAATCCGGTAAAAATGTTACTCAAACGAAATCATCGACTCGAAAGTTTAAAAAAAAAAAAACAACAACAAACAAACGAAAAATAAAATTTCGCGTACTCACTTTATTCCCTCTCGCGTCACTACAAATCGAATTGTCTTAGAAAAAGCTTCGTTTCGGGCCGGTAGTGGAAATAAAAACCTACAGAATCCGGACTCTTCTAGTCACGATGTGTTTCGGGTATAATAATCGTCGTCGGTTACGATCGATGAATATTAATCAGAAACGTTGTCTCAATTATTAACTATGAATTAAATATTGTCACAGCGCGACGTTTAAAGTACGAGTGGTGGTTACCTATACCTGCCCATATTCATCGATCATCGTTAATCATATTGTTGTGTTCTGACAAACCGTGCGCGGAACGATAACGTTTACGTCTCGGCCGTAGCATATCATATCGGCTCGAACAATATACTCTGAATTATTATCATTTACCACTGCGGTCGTACTCCGGTTAGAAAATAATACATTGTGACCAACGATATTCGCATAGTTCGATCGAATAATATTGCGAACGCGCGCGCGTCTCTAATTTCCCACTGGGCCGCAGAAAATTCGTCACGACGAGCGAATGGTCGAACCGGCGAGGTGTTCTACCCTGTTCACACAATATGTGTGGGTCCGACGCGTGTGTATTTGTAGCGCGCACTGTTAAAATCGGGGTTCGTATTCGAAGACAAATGCCTTTTTTTGGGGAGGAAAGGATAGTTTTTTTTACGAAAACGTGTCATCTCACCATGTTTTTATGCTTCTTTTTTTTTTACTTTTGCCCATTTTTTTTTTTTTATAATATGTCGTAGTAAATATTATCATCAACCGATCACAATTTTATTCTTATTTAAAATACAAATCGATACGATAAGAGCTCGCGAAGACGACACGTCGTCGATGTCATGTTTAAAATTAGTTTTAACGACAAGAAAGTACTCGCACGGGTGTGTTCTTCGCCGTCGATTTTTAAATAATAATAAAATAGAAAAAAATTGTTTTAACACAAATTAGATACGATGAAAGTATTAGTCGGAAACCAATTACCTGCGTTTTTTTTTTTTTTTTTTTTATAATAAATCTTTAAATTGCTATTTTTATAAAACGCGTAATGCCTTTTTTTTTTTTTAAAAAAAAAAATGTTAAGTGCTTTTTTTTATTATTTATATTGCCTTCGAATCCGAACCCTAGTGATAATAATATAAAACCCACGCGAGACTGCAATACGGTTATTATATTCGCCGTACGGAGCGCGCGTGTAAAATAGCGAATCGATGTCGCCGCGAGCGGTTTATGTTACCACACAATCCTATAATTTTACCGCCTACCGCGCGCGCTCGTTTCGAATGCGAAATATCGTGTAAAAGATTATCGTCTGGTATCGATATAACACACAAAACCGCAGTTGTTGCGATTTGCGAGGCCGATTTTCTCGGGGCGACTATCGTTCTTCGTATTATACAGGGTGGGGCAGTGAATCGGGCGATTTTAAAATAACTATAAAAACCCAACAAGTATTTTTTTTTAACAAATATATTTATATAACCTGAAAGTATATAAAATAGCATTAAAGAAGTGTTAATTTGTTATTTAATTTTTATAAATGATATCTGCGAGATGGCGTCCATTTCGAAGGCATTCGTGAAGACGTCTTTGAAAACTGCTCATGACGTTTCGCAGAATTTCCGGTGAGATTTGTGTCACCTCTTCTCGTATTCTTTGTTTAAGATCATCAAGTGTCCTTAGTGGTGTTTGGTATACTCTACTTACCCCCACAGAAAAAAAATCACAGGCCGTTAAATCAGGCGAACGTGGAGGCCATGGAATATTCCCATTTCGAGAAATTATGCGGTTCGGAAACAAAATATCTTTTAGAATATTCACTCTAGCTGTATGACTCGTAGCCCCATCTTGCAGATATCATTTATAAAAATTAAATAACAAATTAACACTTCTTTAATGCTATTTTATATACTTTCAGGTTATATAAATATATTTGTTAAAAAAAAATACTTGTTGGGTTTTTATAGTTATTTTAAAATCGCCCGATTCACTGCCCCACCCTGTACAATAGTACGGTTCGTATATTTGTTTTGCCGTTCTAATTGACGGGGGCGGTCCGCGAATACGGAATTCGGGGTAAAATTATCGTAAAATCGCCACCAGTAGTGGTGTGCGCGTTATACCCAAATGATACGACGTACGTTATTAAAACAGCGACGCGTGGAACACGTGTAGCTTGACCGACTATACGCGGCCCACGCGCGGCGTTCGTAAACGCGCCGTGTTACGTACTATAGACTCTTACCATTTGTGAATCGTTTAATTTTTCAATGAAGTTTACGAACGGATAGAAACTGTAGAAAAACACACACACACACACACACACACCTATCGAATCCGTTGAGTAAATAATCGCGGTCGCGGCTCTCGACGCAAATAGTTTGTGCAAATATCACTCCGATGGCAACAGTAAACGCGAGAGAAAATTTATAAAACGTTTCGGGAAATAACCGCAACGATCGTATAAAAAACGTTATAAAGAATACGACGCGCGTTCGACTGCGAAATTTTTGCAGGCCACGCGGTTTTCATCTGATTTCTTTTCGAAACGCAAAGTGGACGCCGGATTCTCGCGTTTACGTTTCGATGAGGGTCGCCTGGATTTATAGGAGAACTTGATATTACTTACTAAATAATATGTGCCTGTGGTGAATTCGTCGTGAACTCGGAGGGGCTATATTATTATGTTGTTCGCGTCGAAACGAGCTTTACCTAGTCACGATTTAATCGCGTCGAAAATTAAGTATACTAACCGTTTGAAGGATTTTCCACGGCGATTTATTGTTTTGATTTCTATTTTATTTGATGGCGTTACGTCGACTGCCACGCCGTTTATCATCGGCGTATCGACATGTTTAGGCGGATTCAAAACAATTACATTTTTATCCGTCGGAAAATTTTGTGCTCGATAGTAATAATTTCGATCTAAAAGCCTAGAGATTTTCAAACATTATACGACTCGTTACGGACCTCGTTTATTATAACAAACTTTTATAATTTATAGCGACAAAGTTTAATCGATATTTATTCAAACGCATACCTAACCACGTGATGTCGTATACATTACACATGAATATATTATATTATTATCACTCAGAAATTGGCCATATAATATGTATGATGATGATTCGTAGTAAGAAGTCGTCGAATTCCCTCGATCCCTATAAAATAATGACGATAATAATAATTGAAAAAAGTCCCGCGAATTAGGAGGCCAGCCAGGCTCGTCTGACATTAGGCGCGTAATATACGGTATAGGTCAACGGCGGCGCGCCGAGAAATGTAAATAATCCGGCGAGACACCCCACCAGTCAAAGACAAATAATAATTAAAACTGTAACTATACTCTGCCGCCGCCGCCGCCGGCCGTCGGAAGTATACAAATTGTTTTATCGATGTTTGTCGAATTATTGTAGGCAAATAATAATTTACAATTAAAACGCCCGCGGACCGTCTGTTTGTTTTGCGATTTAAACCTTTTAAATCTTCGCGCGCGCATCGATGCTCAAATATTGATGTTCCCGGAGTTACGGCTCTCCCCTCCTCGCCCTTCCCCGGCGTCTTCGGGCGTCTCGTTAGGGACTCGGACGGCCACTGCAATACGGGTGGTATACACGCCGTGAAATATCTACGACGGTTATGGTGGACGATATGAAATTAAAAAAAAAAAAAAAAAACGATTCCTTATTCTATCGCGAGAATAAAATCAAGTGTTTATACCGTTTATTCGAACATAATTTTATACGTTGATATCGTCCTTGTTTGTACTTGTATTTGAAATCGTTTCGAACTGAAATTTTCAAAGTCTTTATTGTTTGCGCGCTAAAAATTAGGAAACTACTGCGTTTCTATTGCATTCGCGTTCGCGCCCTCCGTACGCGATTAAAATAAACATAACATATGATTATTTTGTCCGTCGATGAGAGGGGATTTCGTTTCGTATCGGATGGCTGTTCTTTCGAATCGTGTCGTTTACATTTCCGGGGACTTGCGACACGCGCTCGCGGGTCCACGCAGGTGGCGACCGACGCGTGGACCCGGCGAAGGAGCTTTTCGAGTTTTTTCTACATCCGCCCGCATATTATTGTTATTATTATGCGTTAGGAGGGTGTACGACGCGCCGCGAGTCGAATAAGCGATTTGGCGACACGGGCGATCGGTATTTTTCCCGACATCGCGCTCGACGCGGGGCTATAATATATATCGAAAACACCTCTCGCTCGTTGCGGCGACGACGTCGTGTAACGTTTGGCTGATTTCGCCGACGACCTTTGCCTAAAAGAGGCGCCTCCGCGGTCGGCCCGACAACATACGTCATATATTATTATATACACCGTTGCACTCGTGACGTCATCGCAATCGATATCGACGGTACATCGGAACGGCTCAATTAGCGCATCGAGTGCAACGTGTGCACTATACCTATTACAGTCGTACTTATTAGCCGTCGCGCGGTTCGTTTTTGGAACACTCGACGGTCGTCGTCGTCCGCGCTCGCGATACGAAACATTATTTACGCGTTCGTATTAATTAATATTCGATATATCTATCCAAACGAATAAAATTCGTGTTTTGAATTATAGTAAAATATATTGCTCGTACGAGTATCGCGCGGCAACGACGAAATATCAAAACGCGTTTGAAATCTCGTCTATTCGAAACCGCGCGTGTGTTGAAAAATCGCCCGTCGAATATCGCCGTTCATGTGAACGCGCGCGACCGTCCAAATGATTGCTCGATTCAAACGCGTACAATCCGATTTAATTGCATTCGAAATGAATTATTCAGTCTCTCGTCGATCGTTCGCGCAAATCACTCGCATTATTATCAATGTGCTCGCGCGCGCGCAAGTGCACGAGAAGAATTAACCAACGGTTATCGATAATTAGCGCGTTTCGCGGTCTCGGCGAATAAACCCCTCGAGATATTTCAATCTATTTGGCGTCGTCTTTATTGCAAGTGTCGCGTGATTATATTATTATAAAACCGTGTTTATACTGCTGATTATTCCATATATTTTGAAAGTCGCCGGATCATCGCTCTATACTTCTGCGGAGAAATAAAAAAGAGTTTGATCTCGCGCGAATTTCTCATCGAATCGTATGATTTATTTATAATGTATCCCGCCAGTACATATTATTATTATCTGCCGCCATCACGCGCGCTCCCGATTCGCCTCTAACGGTCGTTGATATTTAGACGTCGACTGTAACGAAATATTTTACTACGAGGTTTTCCTTTTCGACCGCCAAACTTGCAGACAGTGAAATCGCACCCGCAAAAGTTTCGTCTGAAATCTCATAATTGGATCGGCAACCGAACGAGAAAGATTCTATATATATCTATATACATACCTACGTCTTTAGAGAAGTAATATTTCGTACTTCCCGATAGTTTTCTCATACTGAAACTTTTTTTCTTTTTTTTTTTACTGGAGGGGAAACCTTGACAAATGTCGAACTTCGTTGAGCAAGTGACATTTTTCGAATTTTTTTTTTTTTTTTGATAAAACAAGTAACTTTAACGTTCTATTTATGTGATTATATTACTCGGGTTACCGTGATTTTAGTTAGATAATAGAAAAGTCACTTTGAAATTACTCGAGTTAACTTGAGTTACTTTCACAGTACTACTTTTATTTCAATATTTCTGAAGCCTCCGTGAAAACCTTATTTGAATAATTTTAAAAACGAAACGAAACCGTTAAATGTGTCCGGCTATTATTTAGTCCCTCGATTTTATTAAAATCCAAACCGATTAATAAAACAACGAACGAAAGATAATAATTTAAAAGCACGAAATTCGGCCACGAAAATAATGCCTAAGAATCTCGAAACGTGCCGTAATTTCTTCCGAGTGTGTACCGGAATCGAAATGTTCGTTCTTTCGAGGACCGGTCCGGGCGGAGTCGAAAAACTCACCAACATAACTACGTTATGGTGTAATCCTACTTTATACGTGAATATAAACGCACGAGCCGATAAGAGGAAAATATCACCCGAGTATAAATGCAAGGAGACGGCGGCGGCGGCGGCGGCGGAGCTCACGGCGAAACGCGGCTGTCGACGATCCCCCGCCCCCAACCCCGTCCCTCGACCGGTGGATTTTTGAGAACAAACAATAGTCGAATAAGTACTCGGCGGCGGCGGCGTCGTCGGCGGCGGTACTTAAATGTATTGTTTCGGCACGTCATAACAGATTTCGGTTTTCCGCGCTAATAAGTTTTACGGTTTCCGAAGCTCTCCTTTTGTGCGCGGGCAAACACACACACTCGCGCGCCGAGAATTTTCCGCTACGGGCTCGCTTCGATTGTTACCCGTCCTGGCACGCGTATAATATACGTATTTTACACACGCGAATCGGCAGCGGTGCCAGGATTTTTCCAAGACGGGGTCGCCAACTCGTCCGACTTATGGCGTAGTTATTATTCTCGCGTATTATTATATTTGTACCAAAACCGCGCGTTTCGACGAATAGGTAAAATAGTGGAAACGGATCGCGGCGATTAAAAAAAAAACGCGATCGAGACGATATATATAGTGCGGGGGAAATCGTTGGACAGTGTTTTTCGAATGCGACGTGCAACGTCATCGGTTTTTATCGATTTTCTTCTTTTATAATTTTTAGGGCGTTATTAAATCCGAGCTTTAATTATAATAATATATATATCGTTTCCGGTTATTTTTCCAATTCCACCGACGCGTACGGTGCGGCGGGTCCCGAGGGGTATATCGGCGCACGCGAGCCGCAAAACACTGTAGTAACGTATTGTCGAATGCAATCGACGAGAGTTTTCTGCGAAAAACGGTCGCCGGAAACAGAAGGAACCCGCACGGCGCGCAACAATATAATATACGGTCGGCCGCCCCCCCCCCCCGTGTTTTACTGCAGCGCGATATTATCATTATTATTATCGTCGTCGTCGTTATTGCGAGCGTAAATCCGCGATCGGACGATGTTTCGACCGTCGCGTCGTTCGACGAGAGACGTAAGCCGAGTTTCATAACGCCGTCGTCGTTATACGACTCTCGCCGCGCGCGCGTTTTTAATTAAAACGCGTTGTCCCGGGTACGTCATACGGGTTCGGGACTCTTTCGCGAACAGGCAGTGCAAACGAGGCAGTGGCGAAGCCGCGTCACGCACGTTTTTCAAAAATTCGGCCTCTAGGTCTCGCGATAGTAGTCGTGAAGTGTAAATATTTCCCGAAAACTGTTTCCTGCGAATGTTGGATTGTAAATATGATTTTAGACGATAAATAAATCTATCCATATTGAACTTAGGGCCTCTCAATATGCTTTTCGCCCTACTCGATTATTAAGACTTCGGCGCCACCGGGCAGAGAGCCACTGGAGGGCGCAAAACGCGACTCCTGCAGCTCCCCGTACGCATTGACCCGTCGGGAAGCCTAAACCGTTTTTCGGCATTCGGTAGGTTTTTTATTTACTTTTATTTTACGAAAAAAAAATGAAATTTCAAATGATATTATTCTAACGATGTAATTTCAATCATAATATACCCATTACTCGTAACCGAATAGAAATGTTATTTTTCTGTGATTTATAAACTGGGAAATCCAACAACAAACACGCGAGTCTTCTCGGGATCGTATGAAATCGAATCGTCGAATAAAAAACAAATGAAAATATCGTCGAATAAAACGTAAACGAAAAATGATTTTTAAAATTTGTTCGCCCTCCCCGTTATACCTATATATCATTCGAGTCTAATCAACGGTTTCCGTACGTTTCAGGCGCGTCCGGTCCGTTGCCGCTCGAGTCGAACGTGTTTCTCCGCGCCGCGACATGCGGCCGCGATGACCGGCCCGGCCGCCAACCGGACGACGGCCGCAGCTGCCGTGGCGGCCACGACGATGACGTCATCGCGCACGGCGGCGATTGCGGCCGCGGCGGCGCCGGCGTCGGTGGTGGCCGCGGCCGCGTGGTAGTGGCCGTCGGCGCGCGCGCCCGTCGCACGTCGCAATATTATATGTCGACGACGACGACGGCGGCCGCGGCCCGCGACAACAGGAGGAGGAGGAGGACACCACCGCGCAACAGCACCGCCACCACTGCGAAGACGAGGACGACGACGACCACTTCGACCGCGGCTGCGGCGGCCGTCGTGACGGCCGCGCGACTGCCGCGACCGCGACCGCTCCGCTGACTGCGGCGGACCGGACGCAGCGGCCACAGGCCCCGGACCGCGCCGGACCGCCGGACCCGATGAACCGGACCGAGTGTCAGGCGCTGCGCGACTCGCTGGTGTGGAGGGACGCGCAGGTGTTGGGCGCCCTGGTCGGCCTGTCGTTCATCGCGCTCGTCGTCACCGTCGGCAACACGCTCGTCGTGGCCGCCGTGTTCAACAGCTCCAAGCTCCGGTCGCCCACCAACACGTTCATCGTGTCGCTGGCCGTGTCCGACCTCATGGTCGGCGTGGCCGTGCTGCCGTTCAGCGCCACCTGGGAGGTGTTCAAGGTGAGGTTTTTATCGTTATTATTTATTTATATATACCCTTTTGCGAACAATCGCGTGTGTACATAATATACATATAATAATAAGACGATAAGAAAATAATTTAGTTGCAAAAAAAAAAAGGAAAAATAACTTGACAATTTAAAACCGGAACGTTTTATGATTGAATTTAATCCCAAGTTAATCGTGACATTACAAAAAAAAATCAATATATTCCGTAATCGATCTAGGAAAAAACGAGTATAATTGTGTTTCTATACGAATAGGAATATATTAAATAAATTCGATTTTCGTTTACGTTATTATTGGCGATCGACGCGCTAAACGTAGGTTATTTCATAAACTCGCTGCGTACGATAACAAAACAACGACGACGACCTTACGGGGGCGGATGGTCGACGGACGAGAAACGCATGACGAATTTCGGGATTCGGGCGAGCGAGCGGGTTATCCGTCTGCGACGTCTCGAATTTAACGTGAGCGTTAAAGCCAGCCTACGGTCGAGACGAGTCGTCCGTCGCGGAGCACGTAGGATTTTACGTTTTGACTTGTATTTAAGGAAAATAATTGAATGGGTTATTTGGAAAAAGGGAACATGTCCAGAAATTCAAATTTATTATATCTCGATAAGGAGTATTGTATCCGGTAAATGTTTTCCATATTTTCCAAATAAACAATTCAAAGACGCACGCGTACTACTGTTATACAGATGTTTCGTTTCCACGCTAAATAGTGAATTTAGATAAACAAATAATACGTTTCTATAAAAATGTGAATATGTCAAAATATCGGACGTGTTCCCTTTTCCAAATAACTCATTCAATTATACATTTTAAAAACAACGAGGTCGAGAGAGAACCTTTTTTTTTTTTATGTAAATTGATTCTAAGAAAGCTCTCGAACAGAGTAAAAAACGAAAAATTCCTCATAACAATGTCCTTTGAGAAACTCTCGTGTGTAATTTAACCCTCCCCCCACCACAATGGAAAATAAAACCCAACGTTTATCTGTTTCGTCGTATAAACGCGCGCACTGTACACGTGTACTCGTAACAATACGCGTGCAATACGTTTATTATTCGCGTGGAACGTACGCCGCCGCACACGATTTCTCGTGCTCGCGGCGCCGAGGACGGCGTAAGAAAATAATAATAACGATAATATATTATAAAATATTCTGCGCCGATAATAATATTATAATCGTACGGCAGGCGATAATATTTCACAACGATACAATACGACGTATTTTTGTGTATATTATTATGTATTGTTGGCGCGTTTTCCATTTTCGGCGCGATCGTTTTTCTTTTCCTTTTTATGCCCCGCAGAGTCGTGAGGATTCGCGCGAAAACCGTCCCGAGTAGACTGTAATATTAATAACAGTAATAACAACGGCGATAATAATAACAACAACAACAACAACGTGTTTCGCGTACTTAACGACGACGTCGCGGCCGAGTTGCGTAAACTCGCCGCGTTTTAATCAACGGGATATATACCTAATAATTATTATTAATTCAGTCGAATGATTAACAACGCGAGTAAACGCCGCGCCGCCCCGCGCGCGTTTACGCGAATCGGTCGAGAAAACCGCACGATCGTTAGCAGACTGCACGGCGACTAATGATAAATTAATAACTAAGCGCGACGTGCCCGCTGGCTGCACTTGTGCAATACGCGTAATCGTTTGTGAATCGTCGATGATGGAATATATAAAAATAATAGTACGGAACGAGATAAATTAAATAAAAAAAAAGATGAAAAATACCGATCGATTTTTCTTCTTTTTTTTCGAGGCAGATCGAAAATAACATAATCACGCGATTAGTGTTTTTTTATTATTTCATACTTTTCGGCGTCTGCGCAAAACGCTCGGCAGACGTGCCGGGCCGGCGAGAGCTGTATTACGGGCGACTGCTCGGTGCGCCGCCGCCGCGCCTGGTCGAATATTATTTCAATTTAATTATCTTTTTCTTCCTTTTTTTTTCAACACGCGTGACCGCCGATCCACACGATTTGGAATGTTTGTTTTGTCACGACGGACGGTCGTAAATATAAAATAGGCTCTCGTCTCGTCGTCAGCGATATCGCGAAAACTATCCGACCGAAAAATCGCAAGCCGAAACGGTGTTCCGAAATGAAACTTGGAAAAAAACAATAGTTCTAATATTCTTATTAGTAATTAATTTTCATAAAAATTAAGAAAAAAGCAAAATAAAGTTGACCTCGTTGAAATAATCAGAACGATTCGAAACGTATTTATCTACGTATTAGAATTGTCTTTCCATCACAAGAAACATTTGTTACAAAATCTGAGCCCCGGTTATCACGAATAAATACGACGGGTATCGAAATCAAAATTACTGCCATGTCTAGTGAAATCGCAATACAAAACAAAAACCGATTTCAATATTAATCCGATCAAAAACAAACAAAATTTTACAGTCACCGGGGGGACGGACGGTTTCGCCCTGGGTCTACACGGCACGAAATGTGTCCGTGCCGTCCTCGTTTCCAATAAACGACGCGCACGAACCGATTTTGATTTACACGCTCGGCAATGTGTACGGTATGCCCGTGAATAACGGAAGTATATTTTGTTCGGTCCTATATATTTTGTTTGATATAGAAGAGAAAACGTGGAAATCGGTTTGTTTTCCAGAGTGTGACGCGCGGTGTTCCTCGTGCCGCGAGAGGAGGAGACGACGGTGGTCGGTGCATTTTTCGTTTTTAGTCTGTTTTCACTATAACGGCGGTTATTTTATCGTTACGAATCATAACTTATGATGATATTAGTATTTATTATTTTCGCGTTTTAGAAATTAATATCGTTGTCGCTGTAAAATCGCGTTTGTGAGGGTCGGGTTGTGTTTTATTTGATTTTGCCTCCCACCTGCATAGTTGTGCAGTTTTGCGGGTGTCCCTCGGTCCGTGACAATAATATCGTCTGAAATCAGGTACAACGCCCCGGGCGTTTCGTGAATTCCTATAGTCGCGTCGTCGTCGAAAACCGCCGGATCTCCGACGGCGAATCTGCAGCCGTGTTCGAGTTTGCGACAAAGTTATTTGATTTTAAACACTGCGCATTCCACCCGTAAAGCGCACGCGTAACACGCCGGCGTTCGATCTTAGTTTTTCCGAACGTTTTCAGTACAGTCTATAATGATCGCATAAAACCGTGTCTGCAGAAAACAAACTACACTCGACGTTTATCACTCGTTATTTTTTTTATAAATTCAATACGCGACGTTACCGCGGGTTTGCACGGAGGATGATATTTGTTTTCGCTAAAATATTACGCGTTTTACGTTTAATAACGTTTTTTATGAAATATCTCGGCGGAAAAACCGTGCGACGGAATGAAAAAGTCATTTTCATCGAACGCTTTTTGTGCACTTGATAAATGTACGGCGGAGTTTCGGGCAAGGCGTGTTTATAGGACGTTGCGGCGGCGAACGTTCACTCGCGCCGGTCTCGAGATCGCCTTTACAGATACTCGTATTCTATACTGCTAACCAGTTATCCACTAGATTATAAATTATTTTTAATTTAACGCGATAAATATAATACATTTAGATTTACCGTAAGCCCAGCCGTGGTAATGCTCTAGTGGCGCCCCTGCGAGCGAAAACGGAAAAGCCGACCGGATACGAATTTTCTGGCGAGACGATCGCGATTAGGACGGTCCATCGCGAGCGGGGGTGGGGGTGTATTTCGGAATCTGCAATAAATCATCGTGCGTGCGTGGTGCGACTTTCAGTGCAAAACGTGTGATGTAGCTTTGGTTCCTCCAACGTTATTGTGACGCCGCGCGGTGTGATTTCGAGGCGATATTATTTCAGAAAACTAGTAGACATCCTCGGTCGTGATTAAAAGTACGCGAATAGTTTAATTTTTGAAAAACGTCGTTTTTCATCGATGTCCAGCAACGGGCGGCGGCGGTCGC
This sequence comes from Drepanosiphum platanoidis, assembly GCA_948098885.1. Lineage (NCBI taxonomy): Eukaryota > Metazoa > Arthropoda > Insecta > Hemiptera > Aphididae > Drepanosiphum > Drepanosiphum platanoidis. The sequence goes on along the minus strand of OX402532.1, from coordinate 16,774,454 downwards.
GTAACAAAACGATTGAACAAACAATTAATTATCGCGAGTGATTTTTCTCGACGAAATAATCGCCGACGTCACTTGACGATCCGACATTTTTTCGTTTTGAAATCGAATATTATCTTTCGTCCTCGTCGTCAATGGATTCGCGATACACACTTATAAACAGATTCATTCCGGTTCCGTGTGGTTTGTTTGCGTTTTCTACCGTCTCGCTAGCTCTTGAAAAAGTCACGTAAACCAGTATTTGGAAATTATTTATTCCGCGCGCGTGTAATAACGCAATGTCTATACATGCGTACGACGTAAAAAGGAGGTAATGTGATTTCTATTTTGATTTTCGAGAGAAAATAACGAAAACGTCGGTGTACGCCGCGGCGAGCGACGCGACAGGTTTTTTTGACGATAAAAAGCGCGTTATTTTTGAATAAACAGTGCACGAAATGATAAATCAGTTCCGCGGGGTAGTAATTACGCGCGCGCTAAACGACGACGACGGGTCGTCTAAAATCGACGTGAATAATTGAAACGACTCGAAAGACCGGTCCTTTGAGAAGAAGTGCACAACAGTGTCGCCGATCGACGAGTGCAATAACAAAAACGTGCGCTTTTACACACTCGTCGCTAATGAAAAATAGATTCGGTCGCCGTCGGACGTATTATTATTATTATTTCACCCTTCTTTTGACCGCGTTAAACGCTACGTTAATACCCCCCCGTAATTTATTCTCATACTCGTATATAATATTATTATACGGTAGTAACTCGACGTGGCTCCTTTTGGAAAATAAATTGAACGCGAGAAAAGTGCCAACGTTTTTTCACGGCGAATCGCGCTATTTGTCATATTTTACGTCACGCGTTTTTCGACACCGTACAGTGTACGAACAATAAAATAATGTATTATTTAAATTTTTCACCTCCGCGGCGGCGGCGTACCTGCGGCCCCGGACCGCGGTGCGCGGGAAATCGATAGCGCGACGCGACACGCTCGCGTTATGAAATATATAATTATTGCCACGTGACGGGAATTTATTATCGCGCTTCGGATATGTTTTTTTTTTTTTTTTAATGCCTACACGAGCTCCGGGGAAATTGATAAGTGGTTATATTTATTATTATTATTATTGCCGCGGACTATCGAGACTATTATATATCTGTCTATAATATTCTTACCGAAACCGCGCGCGTGTCTGTCAGGCACGTCGTCGCGCGGCGTCGTTTTACGACGAAAACCATTTTGTCTGAGTAATAATTTGAAGAAAAATGCTGTTCCATAGAGAAAGGAGAGAATAAATTCACGGCGCGCTTCGAAACCGGGTGTAAAATACGTACACTGGGGGCGAGCGACCGCGTTATTCCGCTTACGTTTTGAAAAATCGCTACGACGACGACCAGCCCTGGTTTCGTTCAAACGCAAATGTTACTATTATTATGTAGATTAACGGGTTTGGACGATAGAAAATAATACGTAATTACCGGAATCCGTCGAACAGTCGTGAAACTGCAGTCGCTAAAACGGACGTAGCGTTTTCGAATCGAACTCGATCTGGCGCGTTCCGCGATCGCAAGACCGACAGACACTCGAGAAAACACGAAAATAATATTCATAACTTTCTGCGCACATTATACGTAGTGGTACACATTAAATATTTGTTTGCATCAGACGTCACATGTGACTGGATAATTTATCTGAAACTATGAAGTCGCTCACAAACAAAACTCATCATTCTCGAAGCTCGTATTCAGTTCCGTACTTAGGGGTTAAATGTTTACAAATTATATTACTAAATCGAGTGATATTTATTTTTTTGAAATTGTAACATGGCGGTGCCATGGGTGACGAACCGACGGAATAAAATCGACGACAGTACGACGACGTCGTTACACTGCGGCGGGACTTTTTATCAATATTCGATGCGAGAGACGGATGAGAATAAAGTAAAACGGTGTTTTTTTTTCTATCTATTTATTTATTTATTTCGAATGCAAGTACACGTAAAAGGTGACGAACGCTTTACAATCGACCTTGATTTTCGAAAATACAGTTCATGAATGGAAAAACGCCGCGGCAAACGGTACGGACTCGAAAAAAATATACGCATTGCCGCCACCTCGTGGAGCTCGTTAACTATATATTCTCGGGTTACGATGTTATATCGTCGACACGTCGTCGCGTCGGCAAACTACGCGGAATATTTCAAATCCTTATAAGAATATATTTTAAAAGATACGGCGAAACGTTCTCCTCGAGTCGGGGTAAAGTCCTTAGCGCGCGCACCTCGGAAGTAAAGGTTTTTCGGCGCGCACGGTTATTCGCGGTTTTCAACCGAAAACTTTACCGACGGGTCTCCGAAATTACCTCTCTAAAGTAGGAAGCGCCGGCGTACGGGCCGTTATTGTTCAGTTCTCGGCGTAAAGAGCGGGTGCAGCCGCGAAAATCCTTTTACCGGGGGGGGGGGGGTGAAAAAACCGGGTTAACCGGCGGGCGGGTCCGCCGAGAATCTAAAACGGCACTATAGCGTAATAGGCGCCTACAACTTTTCTCCGAGACATTTATTTGGTTTGAAAACAAACAATAAACCCGATGCGCGAAGAATACGAGACGTCGTCGTCGTAGTATACAATTATATGTAATAGGCGTATGTTTTTACTCGCAAGCCGATCGATCGGTTTCGGCGCTTTTATACGGAAAAAACGAAACGTAATAGACGTATTACGGTTAAGTTCGATTGATGCGTACTAAAGTCAAATTCGTATCGAGACGATGATGTCGTTCGGGTATTTAAACGGTTTTTTTTTCTCTCTTTTTTTAATCGACGGCGGCGGCGGTTTATCGCGGCTTTCGTCGATCCGTATAATAATAATATAATATGTGTGAAACCTTTCGTAACGCGACGGACGACGTCTGGCAAACAGTAATAGTAAATCACGATCGAAGCTTTTTTTTCAAATGAATTTAAAATAATAATATTTCGTCGTCACGTGTCTTTTATGTCGCCGACGACGTTTCGAGTTAAATATTGCCAGAGAAACGATATGATGATAAAAATATTTTCCACGCCGCGTTTCTATTATACGTGTCACTGCTATACGCGTGCGTCTACGGGTCGCCCGCGATTATAATAATGTACTTTGTCGAATACGTTTACTGGACATTTGATCTATTCGAAGAAATAAACAAGTGATATAACTACATTTTTAAAAAGAGAAAGCTTTCCGCGGTATTTTTCCATAAAAATTTATACGTATACCCGGACGGTACGTACCTATTTAAAACACCGACGACGGCGCGCGCGGAATTATTATTTTCGCGACAATAGAGCCGGCGCAAAAGCGAAACGGGGCTAAACGACGACGGCGGCGGGCCCGGGAAGGAGATTGCCGAACGCGGGACGGTTTTCCGCGTATTTAGCCCCGTTGGAAAATCTAGGTGGGCGGTTCTGGTCGTCGAGACGTACGACTCGTGTTATATTATGTAGTTTCCGATCCGTTCTTTGCGTTATTTATAATATACGAGCGCGCCGAGCCGAACAAGTCCTTTGTCCGGCGTACAATTAGATTCATTAGACCCCGGAACGCCCAACAAGCGATGCCGTTTCTATCGCGACGTTTCCAATAATTCATGTCCAACGGCGTGTTTCGAATTTTTTCGCGATTTCTCTCGGCAGACTCCCGCAAAATCCGGTCCCGGAAAAAAAGAAAACGTTTCTCCCTCTCTCTCTCTCTCTCTCTCCGATATTTATAACGTCGAAAAGTTTCTCGCTGTCTGATAAATATCGAGACGATGACTTAAAGTTCGACGGTCGTATCGTACGCGCATAGACGTTAAGCGATTCGATCCACGACGGTGTTGTTATCCACCACTCTCGTTCTATACCATAATGACAACGCGATAAGAGAAAAACCGACACTCGTATCCATATGAATATTACGATTTTCTCGTACCCTACGAATATCATTGGTCCGTCTGCTCGGCGTAGGTGTTTCTAAACGATCCAGAGTGGCTTTACTCGCGAACGCGCGCGCCCGAACAACGTTTATCTCTCGACTTATCTATAGTAGTCACGCGTAGTCCGGGTGTATTCGCTTATTTTTTTTTCGGTTTTTCATCACGACATAGAAAAAAAAAAATAAAATACTCTTCTCGATTTGTTATTCGCCCGATATCCGACAACAGGTCGCATTCTCTCCGACCGTCAGGGTTTCCCGTGTACGACGCACAAAACATACGAATATATATCCGGACAGTGTTGGAAAGAAAAAACGTCGCACGCCGCCGTGGAAAAATAACCTATAACTTTTAAATTAATCGAACGCGAGGGGAGAAAAAACGAATCCGCTCGCGTGCGGCGAATATAATATGCGCGATGTGCAACTCGACGGAGAAAAAAAACCATTTCGAATATTATACGCTGTTCCGCTATTATCATTATTAATGTTATTGTACATGTATAGAATAGGCTATAATAATAATATACAGTAGAGCGCGCAGGATTTAGGATTACGCGCGTTCAGGAGAGGTGTTTTTTTTTTTTTTTTAATATTTGTTTCATCCAAGACCGTTCGCGATCACTAGAGAAGCATCGTCGCTGCCCTCCTACCCACACGCGCGCGCACACACCACTCTCAATCAGTTTATAATATAATATTATAGTTTAAAATACACGTGTACGTACGTATTTTATTTCATCTCCGCCGTATCACTTCAGTTTTCCGTATTGATTTGTTTTTTTTTTTCCACAACGCGCGAGAGTTACAACGTTTACAATTTTCCACGCGCACGCCCGCCCGTAGCGTTATAAAACCGATATCGTAACAAATAGCATGCCGTAATACGCGATGCGTAATACGGTATTATCACTGTGAAATACACTCGCTTACGGAAAAAGCGGAAAAATCAAAACGAAATATTCAGTTTTATCATCGTCCGCGGGGCGAACATGCGATTTACACGAACGCCGTAAACAACGAATACGCGCACATGAAAATCCGCAGATCGGGCGCTGTGCGAATGAAAAGAGCTTGGGGAAAAAAAGAAGCGAGAAAATGCTCGCCAAATGACACGGCGCGCCGTTGGATTTAAAATTCAAAACAAATTTCGCGTGCCGAATTCGTACGCTGTAAATACGTCGAGATTTCGAACAATTTCGTATCGCCGTCGTGTTATTTTTCGATTACAAAGATTTTTTTTTTAACTAACTGACCAAAAACATCGGTTATTTTTTATTTACAATTCGCCGTAAAATCATTAAACTCGTGACAAATAACCGCGCCGCCGCCGCCGCCGACACGGATGTAAATCTTCTGACGAGAACCTTTGTCTGAAGTCGAAACGCGTCTCGCGTTTATTGAATAATAATAATAATATATTTTTAGAACGATATAATATAACAAACGTGTCGGTCGTTCGTATTAACACTGTCTGGACTAATTAACAATCTCTTTTCGAGCAAGTTCGTTAAGAGTGATTTTATTATGTCTGGTGCGAACGTATACGTTTATGGATTTGTTGGCGTAAATGTCAATGAATTTTCTACTACTCATAGTCGAACGATATAAAGACGGTGACGACGCAATGTGTTTTCTTTCGTTCGATTCGAAGTATGATTTTACTCGTGAGCGCGGTCCGTACGGTTTTCGGTATAAAATATCGGTTCGTAATATTTTACAATCCGCGCCCGGTTTAGTTATTTCGTTCCGAATCTCGAGATGAATATTTTCATTAGCAGCGAACTCGCCGTTTTCTCGTCGGCTATTTTGTGTAGACCATTCGAAGCGAAAACGTAAGAACGATTTTCAGAGTATCGAATAATCGACAAACAATAATATAATACACGCGCGCGTGGAAATAACGAAGAGTATACGTAAAATAAAAACGTCGTTTTTTTTTTTCTTCTTCCGAAATCACAAAGAGAATCCCTAATTATTTTCATCGAACAATAAAAACACCGTTCGAATTTATTCACCCCGGCATAATGCAATAATAATGTATAATTTTTAATGCACATTTAAAAAGCATAATATATAAAACATCGGACCCGTAATTGATGATCGTATTTCTTTTAAATCTCCCAACTTTTTTTTTTTACATTTTACCGACGACGACGCCACGGTGACTATTTTTTTTATTTTTTTATTTTATACAACAACGACTTGTTGTGGTCCGAAAAATGTCCTATACAAAATGAACCTTTTTCTTTTTTTTTTCAAATCGTCGATACGACGCGGAATTCATTAACAGAATATAGTTTGAAAATCCCATTACGCCCAACGTGTACGGTGTATAAGATTGGAATAATTAATTTGACTATTTTTACGAAGCGTCGTTTTATATGTATATATAAAAAAAAAAAAAAGTTTGAAAGTATTTCCCTTCGGAAATTATCGTAAATCAGTGTGTATAGGAAAAGCCGGGGAAAATCAGTTACTTTTGTTTACGGAAACAATAGGAAATGCCAATTATTCTGACAGCAACAAATGAACTCGAACACAAAAGGTCCGAGACGGTTCGTAAACTGCCGTTCGAGTTACGGCAAATACTTTAAGAAAAAACTGAATAATATGTAATGAATAATTGCACTAATTAATTTAAAAAAAAAAAAAAAAAAAAAAGTAATTATTAATTAAGTTCCGGATGAATGATATAATTCGAGTAGCGTTAAAAAATTTAATTGTTCCCACTCGCTTTACCTAAAAAAATACGAAAAAAATTGTAATTGTTTCGTTATGAAAATAACATTCGACGAGTGTCAGATAATAATAACCTGGATAATAATTATTAAAAAAATAATCGAGATTTATAAATTTACACCGTTCAAGTAGAGGTCGTGAAGACGACGGGTGTTAACGGATCGTTTCGCCACAAAGTCAAACGATTAGAAAACACCGTGTCTCGTTCTGATTTTAGAAATGTTCACTTCCGGGCGATTTTTCTTTTTTTCGACACGTGATATTTTGTACATTGTTCTCGTCGCCGCGACGACTAAAGCCGCGCGGGTTCGTAATTAACAACGATTAATTATTCGAAAATTACTGAAATAATATTGTGAAATCATAACTTATGAATAATGATGTTATCGCCCGCAGTACACCTGCACGGCGGAGTACGGTTTTATTCGTCTCGTTCTCTCGTTAATGAAAACACGCTAATTCCGAATATCGCCCGTAAACAAACGCTATATATACATGTATTATTATCGTCATTATCGCGCCACCTACAGCTTACTAGATTATATCCCGCGCGGTACAATACAAAGTTGATTGGTAAAGAACCTTTTCGAGTTGGTTTCTTAGGATAATTATTACGGTCGTGTGTGTGGAATAAATTACGCGCAATAACATCGGGAGAGCATACCTACACGGTGGTGTATTGTAATATACAAAAACGCAAACACGCGAAAACACATCGCGCGTGAATGTTTGAAAATTTATAAAATCCGCATAATATGTTCGAGCATAAGACGTGTTACTTTCGTCAGAGGGATAGAGTGGCTCGTGTGTACGTATTACATCGAAATAAATCGCAACAGTCGATCGAAAAAGTCTAACGAGCGCCGATAATCGTCTCCAAAACGTTTTTTTTTTTTTTTTTTTGTTTTATCGTGTTATATATGGCCCGCTCCGGAATATCTCAGACCTGCCGCATAAACGTAAAGTACGTATAACGAACTTACGTCTATAATTTTTTTTAAATCTGGCCGATGTTGTTGACTAATCAAACTTTTAATCGTTTTTTTCGAGTGACTTTTGTGTGACCTGTTATTACAATACTCACTTTAATTCACAAGTCGATGCGAACACCCGCGACCTCCACATCAACCCGCCGACAGGCCGTAAGTAGTACCGATTTTATTTTATAATATACAGATAGGTAGTAGTGGGCCATAGGCGCCGATAGGGAGTGACAAAGGGTAGCCACCCCTCCTTTTTTACGAGGTAGAAAAATCATGTTTTTGCCAGTCCATAAAAATTCGTGATTTTTGTACCAGAAATGTGAAACAATCAGTAATTATATTACATACCTAGTTATGATGATTAGGGCTCGGAAGTTGATGCATTTTGCATTTTTTTAATTGACGTAGGCATTAATCTATCGGCTCCTCCGCAGGATTCCTATTCGTACTAAAGTCTCAGTTCGTTATCCGTTTACGCTCGTCGCGTGTATAATAAAAAAAAGTTAATCGTCCTCGAGGGAAAACAAAAAAAAAAACAAAAACAATAATAATCAAATTTCACGACGACACGATATCGCGGCAGTCGTTGGGATATTTATTTTAAGACGTATTCCGCATGAAAATAAAAAAATTAACACATTTAACGAACGACGCGATTATCACTGCGTCGTCGCCATCAGAGCTATGATATATTATTATATTAGAACCGGAGAAGATTTTATTTTAATTTATATTTAAGATTTATGTTTGAAACGGCGGAATTTTTTCGCAAACAATTACTCGACCGAGTTAGAGAGAGACGTCTCGGCGTATTTTATACACTGTAAAAATGAATTCCGACGACTTTAATTTTAGGTTTTGAATTTTTTATTTCGTTATTTGAGGCGTTCGAGTACGTTCGAGGAGGCCCACGACAAACGATGCTCGTTTTAAATTATATTTACCGTTCTGTTAATAGTATCCGTTGATCAATATTTAAATTATTCAAAAAGAAAAAGAAAAAAACGCCGGCGGTTCCTTTTTCGTTTAGTTATTAAATCGGACGCGTGTTATTTACCGAATTTAATTATTCACGGATTTCGGATGCGTGCCGCGAAAGAAAAACGTTTGAAAAATAACAATCTGAAATCGATTCGCGTGTTGTAAAATCAAGGAAACCGGCCGCCGCGAAATAATGTCGCAGGTATCTGCAAACAATATTTAAATAATAATATAATATCGTACGTATTGTTTTCGATCGTCGCGGTATCCCGTAGTGGGCTCGATAATGATTCGTCCGACTAGAACGTTTTGAAATATCCACGACCTTTATCGATTTTTAGTACTGTCGTCTCGCGAAAATCAATGCGCCTCGGAAGTTTATCCGTCTTATTGTATCCAACGCCTCTCCACCAAACGTTTTACGACCTTACGTTTACCAATACTTATTGCCGTCCGATTAACTAAAACAATAACGGTATGACCACCTTTTGTAACGTATCATCTCGTCGAATCGAACACGCGCGCGGTTCTCGCATAATATAACGCAATATAACATAATATAATAAAAAAAACGTCGATGAAACACAGTTCCCGGAGTGTGTCTTCGGTCGATAGGCCTTTGGATTTGTAGAAAAGAGCATTTCGTCTGGGCTGATTTCAAACGAAACCTTCTCGATACAAATTTCGAATCCTACAAAAATAAGTTAAATTTCATATTATTTTCTTGTTTTCATTTCTCACAAATTACGTAAAACAATACGAATTCTTCCGACGACAGCTTTTAGAATTTTTAAAATTTTAAGAAAAACAAATCTGAAGTGCGTTTTTCATCACAACACTCTGAGGGATTTTAAATGCATATTATTCACGACCCTCAGGTATATTTTACGTATACGATTATCGCGATATTATCGTAGCAACGCTGTTTGTTTTTAAAATTTAAGTATTTCGTCGCGTCTGCGTACCGTTTTATTTTTTAATTAATCGCGGACGCAGGGCTCCGGCTCGACACCGACTGCGGGGGGGGGATGATAATTTGAATAACGAAAAATCGTTTTCGCGCTGTCGTTCACTCGCGCGCGCCCCGTCCGCGGCTGTAGCCGACGACGCGTTACATTACACGTCACGTATACGAACGATAATAATTCATTACAATATCTCTCTCGCGAATTACACTTTTTTCGTTTCCACTCAGACGCACGCGCTCGTCCTGCCCCGCCGCCACGCCGCCGTCGTGTTCCGTTAATCTTGGTCTTTACGTGTCGTAATCGTCGATATCAAAGACAATAAGGCGTGTATCCGACAATGTTGTTCCCGTTACCTGCATGGTCTTAAAATCCAAACACGGGCGAAAACACCTGCGTTTTAATCTCTGCCCCCGGGGACGCGTTACGATGTTATTATTACACGAAATATTCGCTGGTAGCTGATGATTATGATGGCGTCGTCGTCGTCGGGAATATTTTGTTCGACGCTGATTTAAACGATTATGTGGCGACCGCGAGGAGAGAGTCAGACTGCAGCGGAGCGTTTGAAGTTTACGATTTGAATTAAACAGGGGTATAGGTATTGTAATTAAATTCATTTCAAAGCCGATCGCGCGCCGGGACGGAAGTCAATATTCGTATATAATTACGTGCGTTTGGTTTCGAGGAATACGTTTCCACAGTGAATATCTCGCGTAGCCGCGGTATACGTTTCGCGTTGATCGCGCATTTCGTACGATCGACTCCTCGCGGACGCGCCGCGCCGTTTGAACGCCCGTGTTCGATCGGATTTATTCCGGACTTTCCGCGCGTTTTAAAATCAACCGCATGACCGACCGATATATTTTACCCGGCCGAACTGTACGATTTGCGTTGCTCCCCGTACGCGATATTGTTTGCGCGGGATGCCAAGCGCACGCGGCCGGCTGCCGGGGCTGCGTTTGAACGTGTTCGTCGAACCGTGTCGTTATTATTTTAACGTCGCTGCAGCGTAGGTGTTGAAGTTTCGCCGCCGTACCGAAAATTGTTTAACCGCCCCGCGGGCGACGTCGACGAGTCGAATGAAATAACAATTCGCGGCGAATAGTTGTGGTAATATTATTATTACGACAAAACTGGGTCAAAAATCAGCCAACGTCTCCCAGCTAGTCTCTCGCACGCCCCCGACGCGTCGGTCGGTTGAATTATTAACCGCACGAAACCCGAACGGAATACGGCGGCGGCGGTCGAGTATCTTCGAAATGTATATTCGTCGTCCACCGCGTACGTTTAATAGAAAGTCTATCGACCCGTTGCATCTGCTCTAAATAACTGATGATCTATGCGGTTGCTGCACTCTTTTCCGTTTTCTCGTTGTGCTGGGCGAACAGCTATTGAGAGTATAGCGTTGTGCTCCTTTTCGTCCACTACATTATCATAATCGTTATTGTTTTATTCATTCGTCTTTGAGTTGGAGTTTCAAGTTCCGCCGACCGAGGGAAATCCGCGAAAAACCAATTAATGAAATATATAACATACGTATATACGTAATTCAAACTTTAAAAAATAACAAATTGTTTAACATAGATATATCGAGTATGAAAAAAAAAAAAAAACGACGTCGTAGCGAAACGCGCGCAAATACAAATTTGAGTTATTTAGGTATTTATTATTTCAGACAGCCTCTCGCGCCCTAGTTAGCGATATTATAACGTTGATGTAGATGTGCGCGATAAATTATTCCGTCAATGGTTTTATTTATTCGAGGGAGACAAGATTTGGACGAGGCGATTTCAACTTCTAATGCTTTATCGTCGGTAATTTATTACGGTCGGAATTATCGCGAAATGTAGAGAAGGTTTAATAGTTAAACTTAATACCGATCAATAAGGGGTAATTTGTAGGGGGAAAAAAAAGAAGCAAAACGCGGGGATAAATCATAAATTAAACGCGTTATCTGCTCGGTATTAGTTTTCCGGCGTCTATACTTTCGCTGCAGCAACAAACGGTTCGGGCGAATCAACACCCGTTTCCGCGCGGCAAAACAGAAATAAAAACCATTGTTAATCGCGTACGAACGCAGCGAGGGCGTGCCTATATACAATATATATTATGCACGAGTACACGAATCCTGTGCTCACATATCATCAACCATTGTGACTTTGACGTTCGGAGTCATGTTGTATTAACGGTTTTGTTTTCGTTCCAGTAAAAGTTCACGTAGTAGTAGTAGTAGTAATACGTCACACCCTCGATTTAGTTTTAGACGAACCTTAATAATTAAGGATTTTAAGGATTTTCCCCATCTAGCGAGTTGACACATTCGTACTAAACTCACTATATACTATTCACTACCAACTCGTACCAACACTTGTCAACTCTCAACGTAGGTACTGATTTGATTTTTTTACCGACTTAATTATTCGTCCCCGCGTGTATTCAAACATAACGTAATATATTTTGAATCGTCGTTTCGATTCGGCCGATTTTTAATACTACGTAGTATTTGTCAAGTCGTTTTAGCGTTATAAATATATCTATCTAATCTCTAAAAACGATCGTAGTAAAGTTAATATTTATTTGTCGATTGAGTTCAGAGAGAAAAAAAACCAATAATTATCTATAAAGCTTTCCTTTATGTACTCGCATTACGTACTAGCCGGCGATGGCTTGCGAACACGGAAAAGCCGAGCGATGAAAATACGTCGCAAAACCCGAAAGTGACGGGAGAGAGACCGTAATTCGTATACGCCATACGTGACAATAATGGAAGGTAATAGTATCCGCTAGACGTATAATAATATTATTGTTATGACGTCGTTTGTCCGGAATTAAGTTTACGAACAGCGGAGTGGCTACATTATATACACGGAGCTGTGATGTGCGAAACGGCGGAAATTAATCGTCGTCGGCGGCGGAACTGTGCGAGTCGTTTAGTAGTATACTTTCGTCGAACGTTTACGTCCGAATTGTGTTCGCGAATAACACATTACATCTACATGCCCGCACGCGTGTATATTGCGTATATAACGAATGGATGCAGTTTTAGTTTAAAAAAAAATACGCGTACGCGCGCTAGATTTCAAAGGTTTAAGGCTCTCGTCCGCGGTATTCCTGCACTGATAAAATATATTCTCCGAGTGACTTTTAATATATTATATTATTGTGAAATCAAGAGGAAAGCGTGCCTTTTTTTCTCTCGTTTCCGTGAGAGATCCGACCGACTTTGATAATTATTATTAAAACTCACGTATAAACCCATCGATATAATAACACGCGGGACGAGACGTAATGATTTATCGTTTCGATATCTATCCGCGTGCCAACCGACTCGGTCGCCATATTTACATCTGCAATGCGTTTACTAAAGATCGACGAGCGATCGTCGAAAAAAAAACAACAATCGACGGACGAGTTAGAAACATCAAAACCAGAACGGCGCAACCATCGAAAAAGGATTATGAATATAATTTCGCTACGTTCGTCGCCGGCGTGTTTGCAATTAATAATTTTCATTTGATCGATACGTCGTCGCAGCCCCCGTGTTGGTCCGTTTCCGGGACGCGCGTGAAAACATCAAAAATCGCAGTGGTTCTTCGCGATTTTCCGCGTTTCCGCCGCAGAAGTGTCGAAAATTCTCGATTTCGAAATATTTCAATTGGAAAATTTCAAACGCGCGTATGCGCGAGATTACGTACTCGGTATTATACACTACATGCATAATAGTAAATATTCGCCGACGTCTGTGTGGCATTTCACGCACATTACAGACCGGGCCGTAAGTCTGAATGGCGCGACGGGCATGGCGGGATGACCTTATTCGCCCCGGCGACCGTTCGAGGGGCGCCTCCGGGGGAGTGAAGGGGTGCGCGTCTATTTATTTTCCCCGTCCCTCGTACCCCGGACCTTTTGTAGAGCGCCCGACGACGTCCTATATATAAATATACGCATACATACATACGCGTGCCCGCCGCGTGTATCGCGTGACCTATTCAATTCACGCGATATACCGGTACGTCCACGGCAATGGTTCCCAAACAAGTTTTCCTCGTCGCGGCCGCATTATTATTAGCTATTTTTCATTCGATAAATATACAGTCCACTCGCGTAGATAGCGAGTGATATAACATTGTCATATCCATTGAAATCCGGATTGGACGGACGAAACCGCCCGAGATGTACGCCGACGCCGATTGTTTTTCGCGTTTTATTGAATTTCAAGTGGGCCGGCTCCGTACGGAGACTCGATTACGACGAGGTTTTATTGGACGAGGTCAGAGGCGACCAGGATCGAACGGTTCAGATGGTTTTTTAGCGAGGAATATGACCTTTATTTCCTCGACGTCGTCCCGGGGAAAACGGGAAATTAGAGACGGCGGCGGCGTCGTCCGACTTTATTTTCGTCGTCGGCCAGAATTTCCGGAAAAATAACCGAGGGAAAACTGCCACCACCTGATGTAGCCGAATAGAAAAAAAGAAAACATTTGTCGGTTAATTCATGCGATGTTTTTTTTCGTCTTCCCTAAAAAATAATTATCAAAAGTGCTCGTTCACGCGCTCAGATCGCCGCTCTTGTTAGACGACCGTTTTTTTTCCTGTTTTTTTTTTTTTTTTTTGTTTTTTGTTTTTGTTTTTCGTCCCCCTTATGCGACTATCGTTTAGCTCTCTTCCCGCGCACACATAGCTAAAGAACTTATCGAAGGGACAATTCATTTGAGCGAATGAATTTCTTTCTTTCTTTCTATTTTTTTCCCCGGACACATTACAAATGTATCGTTTGAATGAGTCGGAGAACCATCAGAAGATTGGATTTGATTTCGTGTAATCGATTATAAACAGTTATCATAAAAATGGCAGTGAGCAACACGATTACACAGATAATGTAATTTGAAATCGCGAACCCTATACGTTTACCCAATGATACGAAATTGTTGAAATTAAACATTTCTTTCAAACTGCATTCGACTTCATCGATTGCTAAAAACTCGCACTCCTGTCCCCTCCCCTAACGCCTAACGCCTCTGGACTCCCTTTTCATCCCTCCGAATGTACTCTCCCGGCTGCATCTCGTGATTTAATATTTAATTTAATAATTAATACTCGTATGTCACGTCCAGACAAAACCGCTCGTCGATACGAAATCTCACATTATTCAATAACAATAGTAAAACAAAGGAATCATACGCATTTGAAGATTGGAAATTATTACCATCAAAATCATAAACACACACACACGCGCGCGCGCGCACGCGTTTTCCCGAGGCGCATACCTATCCATATATTATAATATAGTGTATTATGAAGTAGTGTTTCGCGTGTTGTTACAAAGAGAGTAGTATTGTCTGTAGTCGATGGCGGCGGCACGTTAATTTTTTTTTTTTTTTTCGAGCACCGGCGCAAACGTTATAATCGTTTTATAATAAAATTTATTTTAACGCACGGCACACTATAAAGGGCCTTAAATATTTCTCCCCGGCCTCGAAATAATGGGAATAATAGTATAATAATACTACGAGGAGTCGTTCAATTATTTTCTTTATTTTCGCGCTCCGAACACCGCGATGCTCGAGGAGCTAAGGTGAATGGCGAAATTAGCGTAAAGCCATTTCTGTTCAGTCACTTTCACGCATCAAAGTGCCCGCGCTTTTTTTCCACTTCCCCAGAGGATTTAATTTCCGGTGAATCTTTTTCTTTTTTTTCGCCGATTCGCGGACGACAATTTTTCACTATAATTACAAGGAAAATAAAACGACACGCAAACCCGTATCAAACTAACTGTATTTTGATTCTAAATCGTTTCGTTAATTAAAAAAATAATAAATAATAAGAACTGCGTTTTCCTTTCGATATTTTCGCCACGATTAAATGTGTGATGATAAAAAACCGACTGGGGGTCAGAACTTCCAGCGACCAGGGTTTGAAAAAAAAAAAAAACCTAATGACTATAAATTAATTTCTTCTCCCACTTTTTACAGAATCTAACTAATTAATTATTTTTTTTTTTTTTTTATAGTATCGCTTTATAAAAATAATATTAATAACGATCGAAATATGATACGTCTATAAATTGAAACCTACGTAGCAGAGCGATTGAAACGTCGTCGTCGCACTGCGATTTATTATCCAAACGTTTCCAAACTTTCGACAATCGTGACTTCGATACCTATTGTTACAATAACAACTCCGGAACGTTCGTTTTCGACATCGAGACGTCGCCGTCTGAAAACGTTCCTACTCGAGAATAAGTATGTGGTAAGAAAATCGTCTCGAGAGATTCGCTCGGTTACGCGTACTTAGAATAATACCTGGAGGAATTAGAGAACACCCAAACCAGGAAGACATTTTAGACGAACAAATGAGAAAAACAATAAAAAAGATTAGGTATTGCAGTTTTTTATCGAAACATGTGATTGTTATGTGCAATTTGATGAGTTTTTTATTTTAAAAATTGTTATCTAGATAATTATTTGATTCGAAAATCAGCCACGCAAAAAAAAATAACAATGCGAACGAACCGCTGTCTCGTCCTTCGGGTCAAATATCAACGCGTCAGTGTAGGGATAGAAACAGAACGAAACAAACGCATGTGAGTAGTAAAATCAAACACGTCGGCCTAGTCTGCGATACTTTAATATCCGTTTAAACCCCCGCCTCCCTTACAATTATCCGGGGTACGCGTCTGGACACGACCTACCCCCCCCCTCGACCTTTCATCCTGCCGCGCACACTAGAGTCTGTACGTTTCGGGAACGGAGATGAGGCTTCATAAATTTAAAACGCGATATCCGAATATTATCACGGTGTCGTCACTATCGCGCTGACAATCTCAGTAATAAATAATCACATCTGTCGTACGCGCACGCGCCTGCAGCGTGCGCTTACACACCGTGACTCGTCGTCGTCGGTCACATAATACCTATGCACATTTGTACGCATATCCGGTTCACGGGGTTGCACCGTGCGCATAGCACACGTGCCTCCGCGTTTACTTCCGTTCGAACGAGGAGCGACAAAAAAAACGTCTTCGGTCCATTCGTTAAAATAATAATAAAACATAATATTGTATCGTTGTCGTGACACGATCGAAAATCGTTCGCGGCGGTCTCGCCGAGTATTTTGTCGCATTTTTATCATTATCAAAAATTCAAATAATCATTTGAAAATATCGCGCGCCGTTGTTTAAAAACTGTCTGAATAATAATAAATAACATTGGTTAACGACGACGCTTACTCGAATATTATCATTTACCCGTATGGATCCTTACAATTTTAATAATATTTTAAGCGTTCATTAATTAGTTTTTTTTTTTATTTCTGATCTTGGCACGCTATATATCGGATTCGAACGCATGACGAATGCAAACCAAAAACAGTCGCTGTTTTCGGTAATTCGTTGTCGCTTGCATTTTAATTGTCATTTGCAATTAATCATCGTCGGTCGTACGATTTATTGTATTATCGAGTGTATGTAATGAGTCGCGTACGGTTGTCAATTGCTATCTATTGTTTGTCGGTACATGGCGCGATCCGTTGATATTTTCACAAACGATAATATTGATTTTTTCACGGCTTTTCACTTTTTCCGACTAATTTTTTTTCAAAACCGTATGTATATTATTATACGTACCCGTCTGATTTCACATTTCGATCGATCCGATTCGAAGAGCACTTCCCACACGTAAAATACAATATGTCGGTACGAGTTCGTTTGTTTTTTCTATTACGTCATTGAGCTTACGTTATTCTTTTAGATTTTTTTTTTCTTCTTAAACTCTCTAAACTCGGTTTTGTTTTTAAGCTTTTCTTTGTGTGTATAAAATTACACGATTTACTTGTTCGTTGGTATCTATATTGTTTGTTGCGGTTGGAAAAAAAAAACCAAAATACAATTTTAACCGATGAAAACTGTTTGATTCGGTATTGAAGACCGCGAATCTATAATAACGTTTTCATCTAAAACATATAGTAACGCTTTTCAAAATCTCCCTATATATATAGATTGTCATAGTATTTTATCGCGTATCATTTTCGAAAGAATACGAGTTTTCCAATCGTTTTTGTTTTTTTACAAATTTATTAAATCGAAGTGGTTTATCGCACCACCACGTGCGCACGCTTTCGGACGGCTCGGTAGTATTATTGTTTTATGATATTTCCTTTAAAATAATTTTTTTTTTATATCGTTCGCAAATAATTAAAAATATCTTTTAAATTCATAGTAATATCATACGGTTACTATTATACACCCCAATAGGTAATTACAATAACTACAATCGATTTTATGGTTTTCGAATTTTCTACTTTGAAATATTATCCCTGCGTAATATTGAAACGTCCTTTGTAGAGTTGAATTTAGTGACTTGAGGTCAGATATATATATTCTATAACTATTAGACATTATCACTTATTATACAATTCAGACGTATCGTTATTGCCAATTATCATTATCCTCGGTGAAGTTTTGAGATGAATATCACATTACAACAGTTAAATTGAGTAAACTTAAGAATGCGATCATAATTGATCAACAAATAATCATCGACATCACACGGCATCAAAACAATTCCCTTATGTTAACATTTTCTCTATATTTTCTACTGAGATCGTAAAAACAAATTAAGTAATTTGAAATATAATATGAAAACCGTCGATATTGTATTTTAGACAAATGAGCAAGTGCAATCTGAGAACGAAGTTAGGTATTCGTTGTTCAACATAATTTTGAAGTTTATCGCAGTTGTTTTATTTTAACGATTGTTCCCGTTTTCACGATTTTATGTGAGTGTCAACATTTATCAGAAAACATTCAACATTCGATTGACAAGTTACAACATTTCAAAGTTTGAAACTAAAACTAGAGACGTGTATTGTTATTTATCTTGCTAGTAGAGTGAAAAGTTTGGAAAAGGAACAAGTAATAGCAAAGTGAAATTTCGAGATACACAAAATAAAGCGCGTCTTTTATTTAATATTAGATTTGTGCACTACATTTATAAACAGTAATCAATTTAAATGAAAGGAGTACACGAATTTGATATTAAATTAAACAAGTGTCGATATAACCGACATAATTTAGGTACGGTGATAATTATTTACAAACTAAGTTTCATGTTTTATAAAGGTAAAACTTTTTTTGAAATTACAGTTTTTCTTAAAACAAAAACAAAAAAATGGATAGTTTTAATTTTTTTTAAATCGCATTTGAAAGTTGTATCACAAAGAAAAAACAATTTCTTACCGAAACTTCTTCAATCAATTTTTTTTTCCGCTTTTAAACGAATTATCTACAAGCGTATTCTTAATTTATGTCACTTAAGTGTATCAAATCAATCACTTAAACATTGTCTCCAAGAATCAACACGTGAACAATAAGAAACTCGTCGGTACTAAAAAATGTCTTTATAATATAAAATATTTTTCTTAATCGTTTCGACTTATCAGAGATGCATTTTTTGGGACCTATACTTTGATATTAAATCGATTATTAAAACGGAAACAATAATCTAGTCATCTTGTCTCGTATACAATACAGCGGTGTCGACAAAAATAAAAACATCTGTTATTCGACGTTTTTATAAAACTATAATAATCATCCCGAGATGTATATTGTACATTTTTACACGAACAATAAACGTTATGGAAACACCGCAGGCGACCAATTAATTTACTCATCTAGTGGTTATCATTTGTCACAACTCGCTTTACTAGAATCAAGAGGTCGTCTCGCCGTCGATTTGTTGTTCTCGTCTGTTGCGCACAAGCGTCACTGAAAAAAAAAACACACGAACAAGACAAATTTACTTTTTCGTACGTTATTAGCAGACCTAAGAGGTCAATACTAGAGATCCATCATCAAATCGACTAAAACTATGTGTATGCGCGTGTGTGTGTGTGCACGAGTGCGACGAGTATTATTTTTTTAGAGAAGACAAACTGGTTCATACACAAAGTATAATGGAATCGGCGACGAACAAAAGGCGAGAGAGATTCACCTGGATTTTTTAAGTACTCTTTCCGTTATTTCGACGTGTAAAGGCCTCTTCGTCCAAAATATAAATCGAACAAAGTAAAATGCAACAATAATCCGGTATTATCGTCTTTTCGTCTTTTCGATTTTATTCTCAAATCGTGCTCTCTCTCAACCCTCCTTCTCGATTAGTTTATTCCTATGTATATAAAGTAACGTGTTTGAGTAAGTTTCGCTCTAACCTTAAATGTTTACATCCGAGCGTACGTAATTTTATCTCGATAGAATATCATATTAAATCCGAAATCGCCAATACTGAAACCAAATCTAACGCCGCATTATCGATAAACTCACTACAAATGAAATACATTTTATTTATCTTGTCTTTCTATTTGATCGTCGGTCGCGGTCAACTCGAAAACATTTTACCCAAAGTCCATATTCGATTCTACTGAATTGTATAAATAATCGGCCATGTTTTGCTTATGACCGACGACGGAGATATCGAATCGAATAAACCGAATACGAAAAATAAGTTACGCTGCAGCTGTCGTTATGCGCTGGTATTTAATAATAATAATAATATACATATCGTTATCGTAATAGTTTGGTTCGCTTAAACTTTTGATATTTAAGAAACACGCGAAAACACGACAACGACATCGGATAAGTTTACAGTGTCTGAGTTCTTATCGAACGAAAAAATAAATAATATTTGTGTTAAACGTTATTTTTTACTTGAATAATATACGAAAAAAAAAAACGCCACTTGTTTGTTATCGCCTCGCCACCGAGCCGTAATAAATTTATCGCCGCTCGTGTTTGTTATCGCTCCGCCACTATACCTAAATCAAAAATATATCCCTCGGTTTGTTATGGACAACCACGTCGGGCGATCTCGCGATAAAACGAAATACATTTTTAATTTCAAAACCGGCCGAGACGGCGCGGCGGCGGCCTCCTCGTTAAAAAGTTTTTTTTTTTTTTTTTTTCTAAATCACGGTCAGGTATTGCGGTGGCTGGCCGGTCGATAATAAACGAATACCGAAAAGGATCCGCGGTGATCACGGTCTTTACGGCATCGACGATAGAAAATGTCGTGTACGTCGTCGTCGTAGGCGTGTCGAGCAAAAAAACACCTTCGACATTCTTCGTGAGGTTAATTTTTCAATTCTATATAATTATTTTTCCCGTCGTTGAATATTATATCGGAGATATTCGCTATAGTATTTTGTTAATAATTTTAAATAAAAAAAACCGAACTTAATTTCGAACCGAACACGTTCGTGTACTTTTCTCTGTAGATCAATGGGGGCAAAAAAAAATCGACTTGGAGGCGCCGGGCATCGATCCCGGTACCTCTCGCATGCTAAGCGAGCGCTCTACCATCTGAGCTACGCCCCCAGATGAAAGTTACTGACCGCTGGTCGATTATTTGAAAGTAATTTATAGAACGTTCTTAATATCGCGCCAGTAATTCGATATGCTATTGAATAGTTAATACTTTCCAACCGACAAACGTCCACGGGGACGTATAGGTTCATATAATATGCGGGTTGCTAGGAAGGGGTAGCTCACTACTGCCAAAATCGTCGGGACGGCTTGAGCGTATTTTTTTTTTCGCAGATTTATATAGTTATTTATACAAGTTATTTTTCGTTATTCGTTCCGGTGTCTAAAGATATACATACAATTAACGTTTCCGTCTGCGCGTAAACTCTATCGCAGTATAGGTTAACAGAACTAGACTTGAAACCTCCGGAAGAAAACTGATTTACCTATAGACCACACCGCGCCGACGGTACTTCATATTTGACGCATCGACGATCATGTTTCGACTTCGTACTAAAAATACAAAAATGTTGTACGAAAACCACACGTTCGGAATCGCTATAAAAAAAAAATAAATAAATAGGTTTTCGTCCTGTAACGCTGTCCTGTGAAACACTACGCGAGCGTGGTAATGTTACGCGCGCGGACCGCGTTTAAATTATATTTTCTAATCAAGTGGAACACATAATATGTGTTGCGCGCGGGTTATACGTACGCGTACGGGATGACATTATTTCATTAATAAAATTCGTTATCGTTTATTAGTCCCACAAGGCGGCTGAAAACACACACACACACACACACTCGTGAGCTTTCAAAACGAACGTATAGTATTTATACCGTCTCGCCGAACACGATATAAAATATAGTTCGATTACATAACGATGTATTATTATTTTTGCAAACCGAGTCTAAAATAACATATAAATAAAATGTCTAAACAAAAACAACAACAACAAAAAAACCTACCACCGACAATGGTATTCTTAACGGCCACAACGTTCCTTTACGTAATAATTATATTATATTGTTATGTAACCGTTTCGACGAATATAAAATGCCAATCGCAGACGCGTATTTTCGCTACGTTTATTATTATTACCATCGTTCCGCCGAAATATAATATCGTCGGCGTACGGTTGGTTACGTTGTTGTTTTTTCTTCTTCTTTTTCTTTTCGAGACTGTTTTATGCGCGTTCGTCTCGGGGACGAATTACGTTTCGCGCGTGTATTCGGCTCGACGTTTAACGACGTCCATTTATCCTCACCGTCGTCGTTCGTATTCGATTTCAGCCCGACGACGACGACGCGCGACGGATGGAAATGAAAAGTCATCGGATTTGCGAAAAACCGAACGAATATTAATTTGTTTTGGTTTTCTCTGACATTTTATTTTCGTGTACATCGAGAACAATAACGTTACGAATTTCGCCGCGTCAAAGTATACTTTATATTATACTATAGCTCTGTAAGAAACGATTATACGATACGAAACACGCGCGTTCCCAATTTGGCAATGTTTTTTTTTTTTTTGGGAATATTGTATCTAGCTGCCGGTAATAATTATACAGTCGTATCGACATTCGACACGACCGAACACACAATATCGTTTCGTTAAATAAAACAATAGGCGACGCGCGACGTGGTAACGCCCGCGGGTAAAATTTCTATCGGTACTAGTGTTGTCATCGTATTATATTCAAAACACATATAATATTATTATGTATGAGTAGATGACGGACGAGCAATGGAATTCGACATCGATTCTATGCGTTTGCTTTCATTGAATTAATTTGTTTGCGCCGCGTATTTATATTTTACGTACGATATATATTATGTCGTTGCGGATAAATTCCGACGAAACGAATAAAACGAATACTATTCGCGTTCGTTTTTAAATTCATACTCCCTTTTGTTTTTTACGTTAATTTCACATAAAATTCGCGTATCGTTCGTGTGTGAATCGATCACATTCTTTTCTAACTTTAAACACCCGGCATATAATAAGTTTTCACATACTAACGGTTTGTTTTCAGAAACGATTTTTAACGGCGAAGACTATTATGATTCAACTCGTATTCGAATCGTGTAATTTTTAACGGGGTCGGATTGTTGACGAATAAATTCTAAAATAACTGTTTGCCAACCATTACGTCATACTTACTGGGCTAGGCGTTAGGAAATTAACGTACTGAAGTTTGAAGTCGAGTTAAAACGTTATGTTAATTTTAACTTTTCAACGCTAGTTTTTTTTTTTCAATTTGATTTCGACTTTGTGAACTTAAAACGTAACGTGACACTTTTTCAATCGCCCGAGTTATTTAATTGCTATCGAAATATAATTTTTATTTACTTATGGTATGATTATAATATCAGACGATGCGATATATTCTTATGAAAAAATATTCCGCTTTCATTTTGGATTTAAGCCGTTGTCAAATAGTGTTAAGTACGCTTTGAGCTTTTGTGCGAATCACGAATACGCGATTGTGATAATAAAATATGACTACTATACCGCAAGTCAATCGCATGATAATAATATATTAACGTCGTCTCGTTTTCTTTATCCTATAATCACTATCGACGGATTTGAAATCAACTTGATTGTGCGTCGCGTCGATTTGAGAGTATGAGAAAACAAATTTCAAACGACTCTGCGTGTCGAGACACTAAGGCTCGTGTCGAGACGAATGAGTTTAAAAGAAAAAAAAATACGATCTGTGTTCACGATTAGCAGCACTGCGCGGATTCAAAACGAAATACAAAACATTTAACATTCGTCGGGTTCAAAGATAAATCGTCCCTGGGCGTCGTCGTTAACGTTTTAAAAATCACATGTCACGTGCAAATCCAGTTATTTTCGTGTATATATTATGTAATATTGTGTATTTTTTGATCGCGCTACGAGAGTAGTAATCGTCGGATTGCTCCGTCGCGGCCTTTTTTTAAAAAATTAAAATAGAAATTTCGCCGAGGACACGCGCATACTTGACGCGTCAGTATATCGCGTACGGTTTTTTTTTAAAAATCGATTACAAGTACCTATATGTCTGCGCGTTTAAAAGAAAAAAAATGTACCGGCTCGTAAATATATATATACTCGTATATATGTATCGTATATATGTACATAAGTATATGTGTATATAGTGTATATACTCGCGTTACTTACGGGCACAATGTGCGCGAGAAAGAGAGGGACGGACGAAGAAAAAAAGAGAAAGTCTGGGTGTGGGAGAGGCGTAGTGAGTTCACGTGTGTGGGGAATAAATCGCGTGCAGAGCGCCGTGCGCGCGGGCCCGAGGCGGTCGTGTGCCGCCTCGCGTTTCACCTGACGAGATCTCGCGTTCGTCCTGCCCGGGAAATTTTCCTCTCGTCAACTCCCCTTATCCGTTGCCAGGAAGTCGCGGCCGTCTTTGGAGAAAAAAATAAATTGAAAATAAACCGTCGGCGAATCGCGCAGCATACGACACGAGGTCGTCGTCGTGACGTGCCGTTATCGGGTCCCGGCTGATCTGACCGGCGCGACTGCAGTACGGAATCTCTCTTCGATGTGTCAATCGAAAAGGAAAAAAATAAATATATAAACGTGAAAATCGGAAATGCCGTCTTCTCGTCGCGGACACCGCGCGACGATTATCGCGAAAATCGATTACGGTTTTCCGGGCCTTTTTTCTTTTTTTCTCCACCACAGTTTCCAAAGTAAATCTCTCCCCGTCGGCTAGCTTCCGGACAGTCTGGATCAGACGTTTAAAGTTGCAAGTCTCGTCGAGACGGTATTTATTTTTAAAGCGGGTCGGACGTGTATGTTCTCGTCCGAGTCGCGGGGGAGAAACAAACCGAACCGAAAACCTCGGACGCAAATCGTTATGAAATTCGATCGTCGGCTTTCGTCCCGAGTGTGTGCTCCAATATTTATTTCACTCGTATTCACTCGACATTCAGATAATATTCGTCGGCCCGCAATCGAAGAAACTCGAATAATTGTTAATGCGAATATTATGATCGTGACACGCCTTTACACAATCGGAAGAGAATCGACGCGAACGTTCAACGTTTCGAACGAACGCGAGTTTTAGATCGCACGAATTCATATCGAAAACTACTCACGCGAACTCTTAGTGAGTTTTTTTTATCTAAACGGTTTTTTTTTTCGAAATTACATATCTACGTCTCTCGAAGTCGACTGTTTTATTCGCGTCGCGCGGGATCTGCAAGAGCATTGTTTTACTTTAATATCAAGTGTATAATAAAACATATTATATATTTTTAAACGCGTCCGTTGCGAATAATTCAAAGTATAATTTACTAAACTATCACTGTTGCGATTTCAAAACCAAATCAAGACTTTTTTGTGCGCCCTCGTACATTAGAGCTGCTGCATAATATTCCAGTTATTAAGTTCGTAAACAAGTATTATTTCGAACGTCGTCGTCGTCGTAACACAAACGTATAATATTTTAACGTACCTAATAATATTGTTTCGCGTATTTTTATAAATGCGAAATTCGTTTAAACTTTGGCCTTTAATAATGTGCACAGTTTAAAACGATCGATTGTACTTACTACAGTTTGTAAAAACAGACTCTCGACGCGAATAGCTATAATATCCGTATTGGAACATGAAAGCCATTTTTCATTTATTAAATTATAAAAACGAGAGAGAAAGAGAGAGTGGACCGAATATAATTTAACGTAATAAAAAGGACCCGTTCGTTGTCTTCGAGTTATATCGTTTAAAGATGCACGGCTCGTGTATTTCAATTTACTCAGACAATTAAAAAGACAAAATTATCCTGTACAGACTATTGTAATAATATATTATAGGGTACCTAAGGAATTTCACTTTTATTTAGTAAGGTACAACACAGTACAATAACAAACGTTTCGCGTGTGCTGTAATATTACATCGTTTTACGTTAAGTATTTTCGAACTCTGGTATTTTCGACAATTTCGAAATTCATGTTGATTTACGTTCAAACCTTACGAATTCGTTTCGCATTATATAATTGGATATAATATATTTATTATTATTTTATTTTTTTTTAATTATAAAATTCGCGTTGAAATCGACGTTTGATTCCGAAAAAAAATAATTCGTTTAATTCGTTTTTACTTTTTTTTTTTTTTTTTAACGGCGTTATTATTATGAAATTAAATCGAAAAGTCGAAATCGTTCTTATTTAGTCAATTAGTTTTCGATTTGAGTGTCGGTTTTTTTTTTTTTTTTTTGCTTCTTAAACTTATTGTAAAAAAAGAAATAAAAAAAAAATGTTATAACAGTCGTAAAAATGTCAAAAATCAGATTTTTGTACGTCGGCCCTCTATTATTATGTTCGATCACAACACTGCGTATTTGTACATAACATAAGTTGATTGATTAATAGTGTTGACGATTCGTATGTTACAAAAACAAAGTGTCATTTAACATTTAAAACGATTTACACAAAACTATTCAATACGACCGGTTTCGAATAAAATTCACATTATTTATTTTGCTATATATTTTCAATTGTTTCCAAAAAAATTTCGCATAATGAATTTGAAATATCTTTAATTTTATCGAAAATATCAATCATATTAAATAGAATAAATCCAAATAAGCAGACCGTCCTGAAATATATAGAAATGCGCAAGACGAAATCCCATATTATATTTAATCGTGGTAACGTGAAATGGATTTCTATGTTCCTCGGCATTAAATACTACTTAGCAAAATTCATATGCAAACGCTTGAACTTACGATCCCTACTTATAAGTTGTCTATGGATGGTATAATTTCCAAAATATTTCGATGCCGCGGCCATTTCAAGTATTTGAAATTGTCGAGTTTAATTCGTTATTATGAATTTCGCATAAGAAAAATACTCGAAACATTAAAATAAAGAATAATATCACGGTGAGACGTTTTTTTTTTTTCTGTTATGAACGTTCAAAGTCACAATTTCGATAAAAATCTACAGATATCTAAACATCCGATATACTTTAGGGATCGATTAAACAATGCGATTGCCTAACAATTGCACAATAATATAAGCGGCGGCAGAAGTATGCCGTCTTAATAGTTTTAATATTAATCATCAAAAGTTGCGCAAGTTTCTAGAAACGGGTGTATCGAGTGGTACACCTAAATATTGTATTTAAACCGCAGTGCATAAATGTCGATAAACTTTTGTTATATTAGAATAATAATAAGTGGAGAATCGCATAATATCGAACGGTTCTTATTGTAAAACTTTCAGAATATCAAAACGCAATATTTTTAATATATAATACGATAAAAAAAAATAATAATAATAAATTCAGCTCTGTACGTTTTATTATAATTTTATTTGTTGCGCGTCGTATGTTTTATCGTAGAATCGATTTGCCCATCGAGTCGTTTTAGCGAACATTAGAAAATATCTTTTTATCCTAAATACAATGTTATCATCTCGACGGTGCTAAAAAAAATACAAAAAAAATCGGATAACGCGTTTAAAAAACTAATATTTCTCAATCGTTTCATTGCAAACTATTCGCTCGAACGGTTGGTAGAAAAATCGCGATAAATAATATGAAAAACGTATCCATCTGTCTGTGTGGCGTTGAATCGTCAACGCGTATAATCAATATCGTCACAGGAATTAAAAAAACAAAACATTATTTTCACGGTCTTTCAAAAAACGTCCGAGACTAATGATCGTTTCATAAATCTGTTTCGAGTACGACGTAAGTACGGCTTATCAACGCGCTTCTTTTTTCCCCGCACAGATACTGTCCCGTTTTATCACTAAATAATATTATATAAGTAATCATCCAAACGCAGTTGTCATCTACACTTGTATAGGTATCTAGTCTTTTCACTACATTATCTGTAATGGCATTAAAAAAGAAAGAGAAAAAAATATAATAATACTTCTCGGAAATATTATTTATCGCGCGCGCGCGCGCGTCATAGAGAAAAAAAAATCGCATAAATTTGCATGTTTTACTCTCGACCACTACTACCACTACTACTACTACTACTCGTACGAAATTCATAAAATATAGATTCGATTAATGGACTGGATTTGAATATATTTTTACAGTTCAGAAAACAAAAAGTTTGTGTGTGTGTGTGTGTGTTTAAACCGACTGCTGCGGATAGGTGTATATGTATATCGATCGACCGGATATAATAAAGTGCACTCGCTAAAATTATGTATTTAAATGGCGTTCTTTAATCATAGACCGCGCCGCCGTGCTTTGTTGAGTATACAAAACAAAAATTAAACAAACTTTAGAGTTCGAATAAATAAAATAAATCCAATACCCACGTAAAAACAATACGATTTTTTTTTTTTTTTTTTATCAAACGAAGACGAATCGAAAACGATTTCAATATGAAATAGTATATTTACGACAATGACGAGCGAATCGATATGACACCGCCGACGTATTAATGTTTTGCTCTACGCGACGTTTTGCGCTTTAGCCATGCTAAAATAATAAAACGGTCAAGGTGTTGTTTTTGATTTCTTCGAAACTCGTTTCGCTTACATTTTTTTTCACTCGACTTATTTGCATTGTCGCGAACGACAGACACTCGTTAAACGCATAATATATTTTAATGTATTTCGCCGATCGTCCTCATTCGTGTGTCGGGCTTTTTCGACGAACCCACACGGGGTTGTTTGTTATGGACAAAACGACAGCGGTGGACTGTGACAAAAGAACGGCGACAATATCACCTCCTCCTACTTCGGTAAACGTTCGTCGTAAGTAGAACGACGCGGAAAACAGAAAATTACTCGGAATACCGATCCTCTAGAATATCATACATAATCCATTCGAAATTGGATTTAATTAACTGTACACCGTGTGCGCGCCATGCGAGGAGAGTCGTTCCATTAAGATAACCCCGGGGCTTTTCTCCTTTCCCCCCCCCATCGGATTTCGATCAACAAAAGGGGAG
Source organism: Drepanosiphum platanoidis (assembly GCA_948098885.1). Taxonomy (NCBI): domain Eukaryota; kingdom Metazoa; phylum Arthropoda; class Insecta; order Hemiptera; family Aphididae; genus Drepanosiphum; species Drepanosiphum platanoidis. Next base: position 16,745,608 of record OX402532.1, on the reverse strand, counting down.
ACGAAATGCGTTCAAATATTTTAGCGCGGAAACCCTATTGTAATATTGCAACTCGAAAAATATTATCGCGCGCGCGCGCGTTCGGTTCTTCGATGTTTACGACTCGAAACGAATGAAAACTCGGCTATTGTTCGATGGAAATTCGATTGGAAAGAGCTGCGCACTCTTCTACGATAATTTCGGGGCGAACCGTGATTATGTATTATGTTATACTGTTCGCGGAATCGTGCGCAAAAAAAAAAACCATTCGCAGAACTTTTCGCATTATTTTTCGACAACAATAACGTATCTGTGAAAAAGCCACTTTAATTATGTGTGTCGCGCGGTCGATTCCTCGTCGGAGATTTTCACATTACGACCGCTGGTTAGTCGCGCGTTACGTTGCTATTTGATATCGTGGAAACGGACGATTTCAGAGAAAACCGTTCAAATCGTGCCGGTCGAAATCGGTAAACTTTGTGAAATCGATTAAATTTTAATAATACGTATATGACGATATCATAACGCGAGTGTATGGTATTGTAGCGTATTATTGTTCGCGTGGGTATTCGATTTTTTTTCCTTAGTAGGCGGAGAGGAGGTTATCCGATGGTTTTACTTGTAGTGAACGTAATAAAATTAATACTGCGCGTAGCTTCTCTTCGGGAAGTATTTTAATTTCACACTCGCATATAACTCGTGTGAGGATTTACACGTTATAGTCGTCAATGATAACACTCTCTTAAATATCAATAAAATCCAATCTTTATAATAATAGTAATTCTATCAAATATGAAATATTTTACCACATTACAACATATTTTGTAGGCGTCTGAAGCATATTGCATGGATTCAACGCGGGGGTGTTCAATACACCTCTCCCTTTCTCGACTACACACCATTGATGAAAATGTATTTTTATTTCGTTCGTATTCAATCTACACACGCCTATTTCGGAAAACCTAATGAAGGCGTTTTTTTTTTTAATCATTTAGAAAAAAAATCATTTAAATAGAATATATTATAACAAGATTACGTACAGATAGCGTGCTGGGCAAATTAAACTTTACATTCTTTGTTAGAAACTCCAAAGTTTATGCAAAATATTTTACGGTATATAACTGTACATATACGCCCACTGTCGTCGTACGTAATTCAATAAAAACGACAGTCAATAAAAAGTTATTCGCTAAAAAGTAAAAATTAAAATCGTTTTTACATGCGCGTTCACCGAGTCCCTGAAGTTTTTCAGTCAATACGTACGTGTATGGTGAAAGAGAAGAAAAAAGTTTCGGCGTTTGAAACTATTGGGCTGTTCGGAATCACGTCATATTACTGCGAACATGACGTGACGGAAAACTTTCAGAGTCAAATCACAAAACGGAATCTCCGAGGGGGAAAAAATGATAACTCTGCGGCGGCCGTTGTATTAGTCGCCACGGCGCGGCGGAGCGTGACATACGGCACGCGCGTTCTTATCGGGCGTTTTACGTATCGCGATTTCGCCGGACTGGGTTTTGATATTGTGACGTGTTACGGCGCACGATGGTTTAATGTTTGACCGTCGATAAGAAACGTACCGTTTGTGACCAATGTTGACATTGGTCGTAGAACATTGCTTAGTTTGTTAATCCGTACGATGATCATGTCGCCGAGGGTTTAACGACCATTTCCCTCGTCGAGTGGGAAGAATACGCGAGAGGCGCGCGCGACATTAATTTTTCCGGCAAAGCGTTCGATATTATGTTCGGGCATTAGCATGGCGGACGTACGTCGTTTCCAGAACTTTTCCGTCAAACATAACGCCGTTAACACCGCGTGACGTCTTTCTGTAGTACGATTACGACGCGCGTGCGTTTTAGATTCGAACGTCGACGGTCGGTGTACGTGGCGGAGTGCGAACATTAACATCCGTGCCTACACGGAACGCGACGCCGAGGAATAACAATAATAATAATTGGCGACGTTTACACGAATATAATATTGTTTACAAAATGTGCGATGAAATATGCCGCGCGATTACATCGAATACACCTAGTAGCAGTAGTAATAATAATAATGATAATGTATAACACTCGAGTTTATCGTTTGAAATCGAACGAGCCCCGACCGTTGCCGACACGCACGCAACACGCGCGTTATTTATTATAATAAATGCTACACGCACTCGAATAACATAATACTCGTATTAATAATAATAATAGTTAATATTGTGAGGATTCGCGTGGGAACGCGCGGTGTACGTTTGTTTGATCAGCGCGTGAGCGTGCTGAAATAGGAGGCGATTTTCCGTCCGTCTGTCGAGACGGCGGCGGAGACGATTCGATTAGGTTTTTAATCCTAAATTGTTATGGGTATACGTTCGACGCCCGAATATAATAAACTGGAAACTCTCGTCGTAGAAAAATCGAGATCAAAACGACAATATGTATGGTGTTTTCGTCGTTTTTTTTTCTTCTCTACCTCGCGGACAACACGCGAAGAACGCCATCCTCGGCGGCCCGCACGCACGCGCGGCCGAATGTTTATTTCCAGTCGAGTCGACGAAAACACAATATTAACGAGTGACGAACGAGCACCGACGTTTTATTACTACGCCGCCGTTACTATGCGCGTCGGTCGCGTCGTACGATGACGTACGCGAGCACACCACAGGTGCAGCTGAATTGCCTACGGACGGCGCCGGTTTACCGCGCAGACGAAATTTATTATTACTACGCGCGTATGCATAATGATATTATCGCGACCCGCCGCCGCCGTTGTGTGTTCGCGTGGATATGATAATTCCGAATGTTTTCGGTTTTTTTTTTTTTTTATCATCCCCCACCCCACCTTACCCACTCGTTATCAAGACATAAATAACGGACCGATTATATATATATATATATATATATACGTATATCTTATACTGCGAACGCTCGCGTACACAAAGCGCTGCGATTAGTTCCGTTTTTTTTTTTCCGTTCATTTTAAATTACCGTGTATATTTAACGACCTTCGCTCGCTTATCATTTTTCCTCCGCCGAATAGGGGGAGAGAGAAAAAACACGCCCGTTCGCGTTTACATTGCGCGCGTTGGTTTATATCGTTTTTAATTATTAACTTTCGTTCGGAACACACGTCGTCGTGCGGGCGGGCTCTTGACGCGATCGACGAAAAAAAAAATCAACAATAAACACAATAATTATCGTGACGCGTATGACGTCGTCAACGCCGCGCATTTGATCGCTTTTTCGATTTCGTTTTCGACGTGTTCGTTCGCAGTTGTCGTACGCGCATACGCCTCGGGCAAGGAGATCGCCGACGAATTCGCCGAGTATTTGGATCGATCGTTCGAAAACATCATCAATATGTCATCGCGCGTACGTCGCCGGTGCGATCATAAAAAAAAAAAAAAATAAAAAACCATTCCAACGGTCAAAGAACGTTCAAACCTCTCGGCCGTTTGTTCTTCGCCTATTTATTCATTCCGGGAAAAGATAAAAATCGAAAACATCTCGGAAAACTATTTGCTTTGAAGGGAATAACGACATGAATTATTTACGATTTGTCGTCCAAACCTCTTTCTCGCGTTCTAAAAAGAAAAAGAAAAATCAGAAAAAACAAAGCGGAACGAAGACGTCGTCTCGTCAGCTCTATGCTAGACTGTCGTCGATTAATAAGTTCCCAGATGGATGAACGTATCTAAATTCATATTCTTTTCTAAATTATAAATACTATAAAATCGAATTTGTGACCGTTTAAGGCAATAAAACACTGATATACTGATACTCGATTGTAAATATTTCAATATTTTTTTTTACTTTTTCGTACCTTAATCCACGCGAGTCGTACATACACAAACATAAGCTCGTTTGTTCATTTCAAAGCGCATAATAATCGACCGTTTTAAAATCGTTTGATTGCGCGATCGATGTCGTAATAATTATCCAAAACGTGCCCGGTTAAATTTTCATTTTTTATTCAAACGATCGCCGAGGACGTCGTGAACACAAACGGCGTTAACGTCGTCGTCGTTTCGCGGTAGTTGTTGTTTTATTATTTAGTGAAATACATTACGCGGCCGCGAGACAAAATATCATAAAATATGTGTGCGCAGGCGATGTCGCGCCGAAAGTGTATACAATAGGACGTTTCGGACGCGACAATAAGAGTTTTGAAAAAAATATCGTCGCGTGGAAAACACGTCGAACGCGTTACGAAATAAAATATGTCGGCGCGTTTTTGAAAATCGAGACGGACATTGAGAATTGATATTATTCATTTGCGCGTTACGTTTCGTGTAAATCGTCGTCGTCGGCGCTTTTAAATCGAACGGACAGTGTTCACAGCGAAACGTATTATAACGCCGTACACTCGAACAACAGTTTTCACATCCGAGTCGAATAAACAAACGAGATTTCCGATAAGTAATAATAACACGAGATACTCGTGTACACGGCCCTCGCAGTTCAACGCGACGAGTGAAAAGTCGAATGTATTTCGTTAATTGTTTTTGAAATTTTCCGCGCGGCTACACGGTTTAATCATCGATTCTGTGTAGCTGACAGACGCGAAACGATTGTCGTACTTCAACTCGACAATCACTCTCTGCAGAGGCGTTCAATTACAATCACGAATCGTCGGCCGTTTATTGCTAAAACCAAATAAGAATATTTAATATTTAATTTCGTCTCGAGTATTTTTCATTGTGCGACTCGTTTTAAATGATCGGATATAGTTTTGAAAACTCGCCATTTAATTAAAAACCATTTTGACGTTTGATTTGGTTATTATCTAACGATATACGTATATATACTCGTATATATTTTTATTTTTTTTTCATTTAATCGTTTTGTAATTATTTGTCGCGGCGCGAGATGTGATCTCAGGTAATTTATAAAAAATATGTAATAAACCGTAAAACCGTCGAGTAACGCGAACTATTTAACTACGATGAAACGTGTGATTTATTACGATATCGGATATTTTCTATTCGAGATCGAGGCCCATGAAAAAAAAAAACTAACCTTTGTTTACGATTACACCACACACGGCTATGATGTATGTTTTATTTTGTTCTTGTCAGAAACAACGTGATATCACGTTATCTCAATATTCGATAAACTCGATGCTATTGAAATTATAAGGAAAACATTTAAATTTCGCGTCGTTTAATTTCGCAACCTATGAAACCAAACCTAATACCATTGCCGTGTTCTAATTTAGACGTAGGTACTCGTTTTAGTTTCAGACTTCCCGAAAGTAAATAATCGCTTTGAAGTAAATAGTTATTAGAAATTCGTCGAGGAAAGTACGTTATAAAATTAATAACGTAACGATGCAGGTTAGTCGAGATTTCATTTGAAATTACAACAGACGAGACTGTGATAAATATTATATCGTTGGTAAATGTTGAACAACGTTAACAAATATATATCTAAACACCTACAACGCGTAAAAGTTAAGTTAATTTTTTTAAGGGTATTTTTTTACTATTATTTTTTACGTATTTTTATTTATCTTTTGTTTACGAAATACAGGACATAAAATATTTATTAATAAACGCGTCACGGTTAACACGGTGAAATCCATAAATATTAAATGTGAAAACAAAAAACGCCCTATGAAAATGAAAAAAGTAGTCTGCTTTCTCAAGTCATATTAAAACAACATTAGTTTTCTAAATCGCGCGCGAAGTGAAACGAAACAGGTGCAATCGAAAGACGTGAACAATTTGGTTTTGGGTACGTTCGACGTTATTTTTCCGCGTAAAAAAATTTGAAACGTGAAATATCAAATTCAATAATTGACTGTTTCTACCGCCGCGCGATCATTACCTTTTTTATATTAGAAAATAAAAAAGGTATCGAAATATCAGTTTTATAATTAAATATCACGACGGCGGCGCGCGAACGAATTATTATCGATCGGTTTTCGAAAACATAAAACAACAATACGTGTCCGCTAATATATACAAAACACTGTGTGATAAACGCGAGCGTATAAAATCGTATAACTTACTGTAGTCGTAAAAACGTTTAGTTTTCCGGCGAAGGTATCAAGTGTATGTGTTTTTTTTTTTAATCCGCACAAAAATGCGTCACGCGTGATCACAAAACGGGCCGTTTGTAATACGAGAAATACGCGCCGTGGCGGAACAAAAGTGCGTACCAAAAACGGTACATTATGCCGTAAAAATGGGAAATTCTTGAGAAAAAAAAAACCTTCCTCCTATTTTAAGCGATCCTTATTTTCGTACGTCGCCGAAACGACGGGAAACTCGTATCAATACATCACGAGAATATCATCGTAACGCGCGTTCGACTTATCTAGAGAACCTTAGTAAATAGTGCGAGTATATTTGTATACTCACATTGGAAATATGATATTTCATCGTTTGGAATCGATATAATACACGCGACGACGACGGTTCGTATAAACAATCTAATTCCTCCGAGCTGTTGCCGTCGTGTTTGTTTTGCAACGACGTGTTACTTTGGTTTAAACGTCGTCGTCGGGATAATCGAATTTCCTCTGGAGAACCGACGGGTGTAAAATCGAAACGAAAGTATTGTCATTCGGTCGCCGGTAATCGCGCGAGACGGTCGTTCGGTGCGCGCGCGCGCGTCACAAATCGCGTCGAACGGTCGAAAATAAAATAATAATAATTGTTTGTGAGATAGAGGAAAACGGACGAAAATAGAAGGAAACGGCCGCCGCACACAGGACCAAAAGAGAAAACAAAATAAATATATGTATTTAAAACTTTTATTCTAGAGCCCTCGCGCACAACACGTACGTTATATTTATACTATAACTACGTCGTAGTTATTTCGGTAACTTTTTTGTTCAATCAACCGTCCACCTATACATATATATATAATATATTATTATATATTTCTCCTTTATCGTCTCGGAGGTGTGGCGGCGGCGGCGGTGTCGTCGTCGTCGGGCGAATTGTATAGAGAGTCTGCCAAAGTTTCCAAACAGGAAATTGACTGATCGCTGACAAATAACGTCTCGGATAACTATCTGGCTAAATGAAAAGTTTTGTTATTCTATATCTGTCAATGCTTTTGACTTTATTCCGTCCGACTCGCTCGGCGGTGCTTGGCTATAGCATCGCGACGCACACACGATTGCAGTTCCGAAAGATTGTTAATTCGTCGTTTTCAATTCACACGACGGACAAAACGATACGTCGTAATAATGCGCAGCATAGATTCGGTGACTGTGTTTCGTTCGCGGAGCCGCCTCCGAGTCGCGTCGACCTAAACCTGAAAACCTGCAGGATCGTTAATTTCGAACCGCGGACTCGTTAGAAACGACCACTAGGTTCTCGATTTGGGTGTTTTTTTTTTGTTTTTGTTTTATGACGCGCGTAAAAACAACACGCCATTCGATTCCGCGCACTCGGTCTTAAACTCGAAAGTAATGTACAAACACCGGGTGGTTTAATCCTTTCTGTGGTCTAAACAGTGTTTGCGATTTAACTCGTAGGTATGTTTCCTACGCGGGTCCCCGGGGATCGTCCTATTACGCCGTAATTCAAGGTTTAAAACCGACGCTTGATAATTATACAAGTAAATAAACATGACGTTAAAAATGCGACTATTATACGGGAAAATAGAATTTAATTATAACGGGAGATAAGGACGCGACGAGCAGATAAATCCTCTTACAACGCGTCGACTCTGACGAATAAATCTGAATTCGAAACGAATTAGAATCGAAAGCACGCTGCTGCAGTTTCGCGTTACGACGACGTGTGTTGAGAATTAAAAATCTAATTCCTTCTATCGACACCACCCTGCATTGAGCGGAAAAAACAACGAGGAAACCCCTACAAATCTACCGACGTCAGATTTATCATCCGCGAGTCGTCGACACACGTTATAGGTAGTATTTTTATTTTTGAATATTACAACCTTTTCGAGCAACAAGACGTTTTTTTTTTTCGAATCGTTCTCCATAGTTTATCGTTTAATATCCTTATTGACATTTGAGAAAATTATTTCTAATTATTAACGCTTGTCTCGTTGTTTCATAATATATTCGACATAGCTAAACGTTCGTACGGGAAACTAGACGTTCTTTTGCAAAGACCGGACGACTTTTCCGGTTAAACGAGGGAGGGAAAAACGCGATTATTAATATCGATTTTTAGTGCCTCCCGTTATATATATATTATGTTTATGAATAACTGTTATTACACATAATGTTTAAAAAATTAATTAATACAAATTGCCTTCGATAAATAAAAATAAACTTTTAGCTCTCTATTTGAAGTCGACCGCCCGTATAAATATCGAGTTTTAATAGATTCCCCGTAGCTTTTTTTTCCTCCTTTTTTTTTTTTTTTTATAAAATATACTCCTACGTGTGTATCTACAAACTACGTTTATGTACGAAATACTAAAATGAAATTTTAAAAACATTAGATAAAAAATAGAAAAAGTAATTGATCGAGGTTAGTATCTAATAGATCCGGTCAATTAAACAGAACTTCATAATAATCGTGCGGAACCATTTTTCATAA